>KK116233.1:731222-774175 GCA_000611955.2 Stegodyphus mimosarum | reverse complement strand
TCTTAACACTTGCAAGAAGGGAAAAGGATTATCAAACGAACTAGGCAAGATAATTTTTAGTTGGTTTTTAAGATTCTGTTATGAAATCAACACACAATTCGTGACTTATGTAATCAAATAAACATTTCTACTTAGAGTCACCGGTTATCTTATCTTAATTAGGCATAAAGACTACCAGTTTTTTTTTCTGGGGTATGTTATTATTTTTTCAATTAATATAAGCCAGGTTTCTTGAATCTTTATAGAATTGTTTTTGTTCTGGTATAAGAGAATCAATCTAAAACCTCTAAATAGCTGCAAAGATTTGGAAAGGTTTAAATAAACCTTTTACTTGAACAGAATTTTGAACATAAGTGTGTGTTCTTGTGCTAACAAAACTAGCTAGAACTCATGATGCTAGCTAGCTACAACTAAAGTAGGAATCAATTTCAATTCAACGCGTATATTAGTAATCAAAGACTACACAATTAAATTTTAATCTGAGCTGGCTCAAAAATTCTAAGCGGCGCATCAAATTCTAATTTTGGCAGTAATAAAGCAAAGCCGAATAATTACAGCTTATTAGAGCTGACAGGACTAACGCAATGTGCCCGCGAGAGGCAGAAACACGTTCTGTTTTACTGTGCAAAAACCTCGACTTATTAAAACGAAATACTAGCTGGCTAATTTGCATTCTGGGGAGGAAAAGAAAAGGAGAAGCTATAGTAAAGATCCAAATCATAAAAACGTGGTTAATTTAAATAATAGCAACCGTACGATTTTTAGTGCGGAAATCAGGTAATTTCTTTCATTTTTAATGGCGGCTGGTGGTGTGTAGTTATACTAATATACACTCCTGTCCATAAATTAAGGATAATGCAAAATAAGGCAAAGGAAGAGTTAAAAGCAAAACAAATTTGACTTATTTGTAAAGCTTATTTATTAAACAAAAGGTAAAGAGCCAAAAAATATGCTATATGCTTGATATTAATAAAAAAATTAGCGATTTTTTCTCCGGGAACAAATTACAAAAAACACTATTTACAAAAAAACAATATTACATGGTTATTATGATTGTTAATACATTGTATGTCTCCCAGACGATGCAATACAGTCCGTACAACGCCTAGGCACATGCTAAGTATCAAATTATTGATCTAATCTTGGGGGATATTACACCACTCAAAAAGCAATGCTCTCCGAAGTTCCGGTAGACATGTAGGAGGAGGTTGACGGGCTGCAACTCGTCTGCCAAGCATGTCCCACACGTGCTCTACTAGATTCAAGTCCGGTGAGAATGCTGGCCAGTCCATGCGGGTGATATCCTCCGACTGAAGGCATTCGCTTACGATGTTTGCACGGTGAGGATGGGCGTTGTCATCCATAAACACAAACTGCGCGCTCATGGCGCCCCGAAACAAACGTACATATTGTTCCAGAATGACGTCCCGATAGATTTGTCTTATCATGGTTCCAATTTGAACATGCAGGTCAGTTCGGGAACCCAGAATAATTCCACCCCAGACGAGCACTCGTGCACCACCGTAACGGTGTCGTTAAATGATGTTTTCTTGGTGGTAACGGGTACCTGGAGCTCTCCATATGGAAGTCCGGCGAGAATCAGACTGCAAGCTAAACCTGGAATTGTCGGAAAACATCACACAAGCCCACTGCTGCGGTGTCCACAGTGCATGCTCTCTATTCCAGGCTAACCGCAGGCGACAGTGAGTGGCAGTAAGTGGAACGCATCTGACAGGTCTACGAGCATATAGACCAATCTGCCCTAAGCGTCTGTACACGGTCTGCTTTGAAATTGTCGTACCAGTGGCTGAAGAGAGCTGACGAGACAGGTCTGAGGCGGTGCTCTGCCTGTTTCTTTTGGCAGTAACTGCCAAATACCGGTCCTCATTCGGCGTTGTAACTTTGGGACGACCTATGCTGTAACGTCTACTCACATTACCATCATCTTGGAATCGTTGCCAAAGCCTGGAGATGACACTCTGGGCAATTCCAAGTTCGTCTGATACTTCCAGTTGGGTACGCCCACATTCCAGACGGCCGATAATTCTACCACGTAAAAATCATCTAAATGCGTCCTTTGTGTTATAACTATTCGGTTATTGCACTGGAATACTTATAAAGCGCCTGAGAACAATTTTACTTCTTTGCCTGTATTCCTTATATATCACTCTCTTACACTCTCGCTATTATGACGTATCATCGGTGTCATCTGGTTACTTCCTGAAATTTGCGTATGATTCTTGAAGATGTGTGTAGTGATTTTACAGGTGATATATTTATTTTAGAGTTCGATTTCCGCGTGACTCCGAATTATCTTTAATTTATGGACATGAGTGCATTTAGCACTGTATTGTGAAACGAAAGGACTTTTGTAACATCTAAAATAATTTCAGTTATCTGGAAAGATTCAAGAATATATGATTAGATGATTCTAAATCTTAATCTTTGCAATGCACTTCTTTGTTTGTGGAACTGAACTGATTACATTGCAAATTAAATTAAAAGAAGCATAATACTGTACCTATTTGTAGCATGATATTATAACCGTTTACTATCAAAGATATGTAGAGTTATTAGTTTTTTTTTTTTTTGAAGCAGGAGATGAGAGAAACGTGCAGTACCCTCGTCGAGAATCGAACGCTGGACCTCTCAAATGCGCATCGAGTATTCCTCCAATTACACCACGAAAAGGAGAGAGAAAATCCCTTATCTACTCTCCGTTTTTAAGGAAGACTGTGGATGAGGGAACCTGATTGCCAAATCCAGGTTGTGACGAATTATCGTCCGCTATTTTTGACGATTATTGTCCACTATGACGAATTATCGTCCACTATTTGTAGAGTTAATAGGTTTCGTTGAAGCAGGAGACGTGAAAAATGTGATGTACCCTCGCCAGGACTCGGAGCGTGGACCTCTCAAACCCGCGTCGAGTATGCTTTCAGTTACAAAGCATGGCGAAAGGAGGGAGAAAAATACCTTATAGGTGTAAGGTCCATTGAGAAAAGTATAAAAGAATTTGCAAGCATAGTGTAAACATTAATAATAATTAAAAATCTATGAAAAATTTTCATAATTATGATGTATTACATCAAATATTACCCAAATGACATTATAAGAATAAAAAGATATTATCGAAACATTCGCCATACTCGGGAAAAAAGCAATACTTTCAGCATGGCTTCCAAAAAATCCTAATGACTCTACATATTCAATAGAAGAAACAAAATGCACTCATGAATCTGCAAATTTAACAAAAATGATATCTAAAATATGTCGAGACATCGGTAATGATATGGGTAACAAGGGGTGTGACCCGAGCTTAAACGAGACAAGGATGTGCTTGAAATGACCATATATCAGAAACCTTAATTTGAAAAGTATTTTGGCGAAATTTCTTCACTTTACCCAGTAAATAAGCATTAACATAAAGCCGTCACATTTTATAATATTCTTTCTACAACACTTAAAGGCTGAATTTAAGATTCAACGAGTCAATATTATTAGCAAAAATTATCTGGTTATCTAAGAGAATCTATCTTATCTAAGAGAAACACCGTTTAGAAGAAAATCTATACCAATAAATAATGAAAATGTAATTATTAGGCAGCAAACAATCACTTATTTTGTACTGCAGTGTGTAATCCATGTACAAGAAATGTACAACAAACATCGTTCAGTGATTACAATAATGATGTAAATATCTGTAAAAATCCTTAGTTTGGTATGTTAAAATTACATGAATTATATCATTTATATATATTATTTATAACTGAGGTAGTTCGTGTAATTTGTAACGTAACATTGTACATATTTGTCGTCCTGGTCAGTATACTTGTTAGCGTTGCAGGCAGATTTATCATGGGGCCTGGGTTCTAAGCCCAGAGAAAGCTTGGGTGTTGCAAATGTATAGTAGCTTTGCGAAAGGGGACGCAATACGACGAGCCGAAAGTATTTTCAAAGGGTTTGGTGGTAGCACAAGGCAAGAGGAATGGAAGACCCTTGAACTCGTTTGCCGGGGAATATGATTTCAAAATTAAACGGAACTGGGCAAACTCGTATTGTTTTTAGTATGGTTGTAATATCTCGTGGCCCCAACTTGTCAGAAACTGCGGTAGTGACTGCTACTATGTGTGAATTTACACAGAAACGCAAGAAGGGATTAAAGCCCTTTTTATTTTATCTTCAAAATGACAAATGCGTCTACTTGTCGCTCACAAACTGTGCCGACCCGGCGGTTTAACTGAAACAGAACGTAAAACTGAAAGTAATGACTGGATGAACGAATATCGAAAACACTACCGATGAGGCTCTGAGATCCTAAACTAACCGTGTGTCTAATTACCGCTGAGATTCAGCAAGATTACTGATTAAACAGTTGAAAGATAGCACTTCTGCAAAACTAGGCGCACAGTCCGACACGCGCCGATCTAAATTCTACCGAACACTCTCACTAGCGTAATTCAAAGCAAGACTCTCACAATCTTAGTTTCCTTTCCTATTTAATTCGACTAGCTTCCGCCGAATTTGAATAAACTGCGCGTGCTACTACAATTTACATACTCTGGCACGGGCGTTTCTAGGGGAAAATGAAGGCTAAACAGGAAAGATAACTTAAAATAAATGTTAAATAAAATAAATATAAACCCTACATGCCAATGACAAACGCAATCTAGCGCTCCTCGCCATGGTAAAATTGTTGGACTCGTGCTGATATTACTGTATAAGAAATGAGATAAGTCACTGCTGATATTACTGTATGAGAAATGAGAAAGCCACGGTTATTATTATTGTACGAGAAATGAGATAAGCCACAACTACGTAAATATTATTAAAACTAAAATAAAGATTAAATAAGAAATATTACTTAATTAATATATTCTCAGAAGTTTGGTTTGGAAGAGCTAGGTTTATTAAGTAATGCATATAGTTTCAGTTTACCATATAGATTAAATCATTACGCCACATCGGATGACAGCAGTCCTAAGAACTGCGATTTTCTAGAAAACGTGATTACCGAAACTCTGCTAATTTTATGAATCAGAACGTAGCGTAATGTAACGGAAACGCGGAAAAACTAAGCACATCTAAGCTATAGATGTTTCTAAAATAAAAATCAGATTTGAAAAAAATATATTTATTTTATTTATGCAGAATCTGTTACTAAAACGCAGTCATAATGCCCAGAAATTTATTATTCATTTTATCAAAATTGCGAGTAATAATATTAAAGTTCAGCTTTTCGTCTGAAGGAGGTGAAATGCCAATATATTTTGAGCTGAGGTGTTCGGTTCCGCAAAATGTATAAAAACGTGAATCGTCTTTTTTATTGCCTATGCACATGAATGCCTTTTTCACCACTTTTTCCTGCCCTATTTCCCCTTCCCCCCTTTTTCCCCTTCCATTTTTTCAGTACATAAAAAATTTGCGCATGCGACTTCCATCCGGACAAAACCGCCGACATCGCGTGACGTAAAATAATATCCATGTTCCCCAACTAACTCAATCTCCGTTTCCCTGTCCCTCCCCAACCTCGCTCGACTCCTTGTTCGAGAAAAATGGCAACAAGAAGCCTCACGAAGCTAAGTGATTGCCAGCCCCGGTGGACTCCGCTCCCGATTGTGTCGTTCGCGTGCGCCAGGCTTTCAATTAAGATTGAAATGACCTTTCCACGTGATAATGAGACGTCACATCGAACCAAGGAAGAAGAAAGTCTCGCTGACATTTGAGAAACCGTCTTGAATATAATGGCTGCATTTGCTTCTAAGTGTAATAAAGGACACTTCACTTCTCATTGCTAACTTCCTTTCCTTTCTTTCTGTCTTCAGCAATCATCGCTCCAGACAAAGATCCTTAAGTAAGCATGCAAATGTGCAAAACAGGACAAATTGTTTGCATATCACTCTAAGCACTGTAACACAGAGAAAGGCTATTACTTGAAGTCAATTTTTTTTTAAATGTACGAATTCAAACTTGTATACATTCACGATAATGATAAATGGGGTTCAGTCGTTATGGCAATCGGCAAGAATAGATCCCACTCCTAAAAACCAGATTTAGAATTCGGAGCAATACATGAACTTTTATGAAATAAATATGGAGGTATGCAATAACAAGGGAACAATAAAATTAAATTAACATCTGGCTCACCGACATGTACTTCTTCCCCCTCTACTTCTAAATAAAATAACATTAACATATAGTTCCTCTGACGCAGTGGAAATCTTCTACTGTTTGAGCTTAATTTATTAACAGCAGAAAAGCTAAATGAGGCCCGGTGACACAGTGGCTAGAACGTCGCTCAGCAGTACCACTGGTTCTGGGGGTCGATCACTAGGCTAGGCAAAGTTAACTCAGCTTTTCATCTCTTGGGTGGGTCGATAACATTAGTAGCAAGTTGGCTTGGGGACTAAACACCGAGGGTCCTGCGACAAGCCGACCACTTGTCCAAGTACATGCTCATGCATACCGAGGCCCACTGTCACAAAAGCAGATATCAGGGCACTGCAGACCAAGGATTATTAAGGGCTGTTGATCTGTTGAGTTTTATTTATTTATTTTTTTAGGTAAGCTAAATCATTTTTATATAGAGTCCGAAGACTACACTCCAACCAACGTAGCACAGTAGTCCAAATAAGTAAGTTCAAATACTTAACAGCAGGTTACTTATAGGTTTCCAAATACTTATAAGTAACTTACTTATAGGTAAGTCCAAATAGTTAACAGCAATATTTTTCAAAATCAAGTCCTTCCTTATTCATTTTTTACTTTATAAGTATTTTATATAGTCTCTTGTTTTCCAAAACGCAGAATATAAGCAAAAAGGAGATGTTTTGACAGATTGGAAATTAAGAGTAGTACCTGTTTGTAAAAACTAAATTTTTTTTACAAGCATTCAGATGAAGAAGTGACTTTTCTGTCCTTTTAAAGGTGTAACAAACATATATCAGCCTCCTAGTGAGTTCACTAAGAAGAGCAAAAATATAACCATATCGAAGTCTTGGCGTTAGGACAAGAAATGCTAACATTAAATCCGGTCAATATTATTAGGTTGCATAGGATTTTTGGACTCTAAAATAATCCGGCCGAAACTAACTTCTATAACTGCAAGTATATGATTGCGAACAACGATTGTGATAATAAAGGTCGGTTATAGACTTTTAAGCTGGGTAAGGGGATGGGTGTATACATATGTATACTATACGCTTGGTACTGTCGATTGCAATAAGAAAAAGAGATGCACAATAGCAGTCGCTTTTGAGTTACGCAAGATACAAATATTCATACGTACGTACAGACGTCACGAAAAGAACGCTTTTTGAAAAAAAAGAGTCCTTTATTCTGTCCATATGTACAGACATCAATAAAAAAAATAATCAGGCAGTACAGGCTGGCGAGGGCGAGGGAAACAGTGCGACTGGTTGCGTTGCCAAACCTCTCTTAAATTATACTCCAGTGCACTATTTAAAAGCCACCGTACAGGGAATTCGAAGAAGCTAGTAAACGTGCAAGATAGACTTAACATTAAAATAACGTATTTATTAAAATAAACCTTACATATTGAATTCCAGCAAACACTTTTATCAAATAAAGAATGCTGCGTTTGTAGTTTCAATGATTTCTGTATCACGTGCCGTATCATGCTTAGTATTTATCAATGCTAATTCTCAAAGCACCCCTTCCCATCCAAGTTTCCTTCGAGTTAAAAGGTTTCTCAGAAAAATGAAAAATCTGAATCGTTATTCAAATGCAGTTTTTGGTAATTTTATGTTGAATGTATGAGTGAAAAAAATTTTAACTATGTACGTCATTTGCTAAATTTAATTTATACCTTCTTAATAAGTATAGACTTATTATAAAAACTTTTCTTACGCCTTTCTTTTCTTTAATCGCAAAAATTTTTTTATTAAAAATATTTAACTCCGAGAAATTTTTATTGCATTTTTTCATTTTCTTCTTATTATTATTATTCTTGTATGAAGGATTCGACAGAAATGAAAGATTCGAGAACCTTTTAAAACTCAGATTCGACAGCATTTAAAATTCGTCTTACTACTGATTCTCCTCGATTCCTATTACATCCATCCGTCCTTTGCAATAAATAAATGTGTCTAAAATAATAGTGATGATGATTTTTTATGTAACTTTTCTATTTTCTTTTTTCAACGCATTGATTAGATAAATAGAAGTCTGACGCTTTTAAATCATTTTCGAAAATAACTACGATTATAAAGCTTTTTAACATGCTACGAAGTTTTACTGCGATTTTATGTCTTTCAAAGAAGAGCTGAGTGATTTTTACCTAATCTATCTACAAGTAGTTATTTCTATTAACCGCCCGTTTTTAGGGTTATGTTTTCTTAACATGCAAGCAAGGTTCCATCTTAATGGCCTTATTCCTCACGCAAAACCAAATTCTCGACCAAATTATCGCTGACTGCAAAAAGATCTAACCACCAAGTAGCAAAAACCTGACTTTGTAATTTTAACCTTGTTTGCGTGATGTAGCGGAAATAAATTCAAGCCCAACAAATTCTTTTCGAATTTAAAAATCTTTTATTCATTCCTCGTGAGTTTTAAGAGTTTTTAAACAGTATTATCAAAGTAGTTTATCAAAGGACCTCAATTTATTTTTCGAAAAAGAAAATTGCAATTACCTCCTTAAGTGAATGGTATTAAAATCATAAGATCTGTATTTAAAAATTTTATAAATCCATTATTTATCATTTACTGAATCTCTTTCTCCTTTCCATTCTAAATTTTATATTTCATGCTAGTCATTCCATAACGTGTGCATATTAAAAGAAACTTAGTGAGGTACGGGTAACGATTAATTAGTGCACTACATGGCTAAATGTAACCGGATACACTCCTAAGAAATGAATGTGGTTCATCGCTATGTGAAAGTTATCAAACGAGATAAAAGCACTTGTAATAGCATTTTAAGTCCCTTCTGTCTTTAGATATTTTTTTTTCCAACGGTGAGCCATCAGCCGACTTCGGCTTGGCCACTACTAAGGCCAGAAGTGGTGGTCACTTTATTATGGGGGCATCTAATAGGTGGGCCCCCTAATAGGTGGGCCACCTTTGCCTCCTATGAAGGAGGCGGATAGTTGCAACCATGCCTTCTCCGGGATTTGAACCCAGGCCCTTTGGAATCGCAGTCGGCTCCCCTAACCACTATACCATCTGAACGGCTGTCTTTAGATATAGCATGAAGGATTTATCAGAATTAAGTGACTTTGAACTTAGTATTATCATTGGGTGCCATCATTGCAACAAATCAGTTTATGAAATAAAGGCCCCTTTACAATGGGGCCCTTTACAATTACACCCTTTTTCAACTTCGAGTGATACAATCTTCAAATGTAAACATCTGGAATGGGAAACGGCAGAAAAACAAAGAGGTATGTAGCGTACACTTAACGATCGCTGCCGTCGAAACCTGAAGAAGCTACTAAAGACAAATCACACGTCCTTGGTAATATTTTTTCGCGAGTTTTGCGTCGTCGTTAGCTCCTAACATTTTCTCTGAAAGTTGAAAAACGCAGGTAATTTAATGCCGCGCGGCCGCTCATACAAAAGTCAAACACAAGCGCAATCAGTGTCAAACGTCGGTTGCAATAATGCAAAGTTTCTCCACCAATGGACTGCGGAACAATATAAAAAAGTTTTTTGAAATGGTAAGTCTCCCTACACAATTTAAAAGATCGTTGAACGAATCTGTGTTTAACAGACACCAGGAAAAGCTTTTTGTCAAGTTTAGGTGATGGAGGTATCTTCGTTTGGGGTTACTTTTCATTGTTTACTCTGGTTTCTGCATTTCCTATGCCAACACAGATTAGTACTCAGACATATCTTGATACTTTTGATAGTTTTGCGCTTCCAACCCTCTGACAATAGTTCATTTCTGTATCAACAGAAAGCAAGGTATGCACTTCTGCGGTTTGAAGAAATATGTATTAAAAACTGGACTAGCCTTCACAGAGCCCTATCCGAGAGCAGACTGTTGTAGAGTTCATCACTCCTACTCTACTAAATGAGCGTTGAGGAACCTAGTGAACTGTTAAGCGACTTATCACTCAAAATAAGATGAACAGTTGGCCCCTTCCTCGAGCTTACAATAAAATCTCCACTCGGGCTTGAACTCAAAATACAAACTAACTATAACTAAGTAAAAGAGACTTAGCCGAAGCTAACACAAATATCTAACGTAGTTGACCCTTAATTTAAACTAGCCAGCGACTATCAAAAGGCACGTATACGGCCGAACATAACACCTTCAAGAGAGATTTAGGAGGGAGGATATCAGAAGACACACATTTACCGAAACAACTTCAAGCATTACAGATTACTCACTGTTATGTTGCGTTTAATATTATACAGTGTTTAAATCCAGCTTCCTTAGGTTCTTACATTATTCACAGTGATTTTATATTATTCTGTAAGTTTAACGTATTTCGGCATTAAACATTTGGGGGAGGGGTGAAAATAGAGTAAGATAATCATATAAAAAATATTAACTAATAAAATAATAACAGAGAGAAAAATTAATAAAACGAAACAAAAAAGACTGAAAAGAATAATATATATATATATAAATTAAAAGATATGTAAATTAGCTTTATAATATAATTTAATAATAGCCTCTTAATTCCTCATTTTAAATTTAGTTATTTCCTCTTTATTCTAAAAATAATAATAACATTTCTGAACTGCATCATTTCCAGATTAATCTATGCCACAAAGCTTGAGTAACGCTTATGCCATAGTTATTTCGGAACCTAATAACTTGAGAACTGTAAACCAAAACCTTCCTCTTTGGTGAGTTGCTATATTGGAAAATGGTTACTTCGCTTGCATTTCTGTTGCTGCTTGGACATTGTTTTATTTAGCTGTGCTCTCTTCCTATCCCAATAGTATTAAAAAATGTAAATATTCTGAAAATAGGCACGATAAGTGAACTGTGGCTATAAATGTGAATTTAAATAAAAATGCAATTAAAATTGCCCGCGACTGCCGCATTTCTTATCTATTGTGGATCGGTATTTCAGTTTTCTTCCTCTTCAGTATGGATCTACTTTCTACGCCCAACAGCATTGCTACGTCTTTTTCTCTTTTTTATTACAAATCTATCGTAGGATTACATTATTGAACATGCAATATACTGTACAAGCAAATAAACAGTACTTATTATTCAGATGATTCAAAAAGGCCTAACTGATACATTACATAAATTAGCATTGTTTCAAGCAATATTATTTTATGGATGTATTTTAAGGATGTATTTTAAAGACCGACTGATATAATACATAAATTTAGGACTGTTACATTTGAATAAGCAGGATATGTTTTCAGTTAACAATAGGGGCAAAGTTTGAAACCAGTTTCAATGCAACTTGACAAAATAAATGTTACTAGCAATCCTGTACAATATTTTTTTATTATTAACAAGATTGAAATGCCTGGATCAGCATTACTAAATAATATTCATACTTTATAGGGCATGTACACTGCAAAAAAAAAAAAAGGATAGTTTTATGTCACCCGTTCTCCTGGGCCGATTGACGAAATTCAAATTGTTTTTCGTGTTTCGAAAGCGCGACTTAGGATATATATTAGATTTATATATAGCATTGTCCTAACCTAGGTATTTTGACACAAAATCGGACTTTTTCTGAAATAACATACCAACGTTTTTCCATATTTCGATTCTACGACTCAAATTGTGCTTAGATACTAAATTTTGTAATTTTTGGAGAGAAATTTACGGATAAATTTAAAAATTTATCTTGGCGGATTTTTTTCAGTTTGCGCCGAGAATAATTCACTTGGCGAACTTCTTAATTTATAGCAACCTATTTTTCTGTCCGTTTTTTCTTTGTCCATGTGCGGAAAAAAAAGTCATCGTTATTTTCAATTAATTTAGCAGACTGCGTAAACTACATTTTCGTTATTATCGCTTCTAATAAATACGCCAAATTTCAAAACGCGCCAAAATGTAAATTCACGTATATCTTAGGAAATTTTGAATAAAAAACTATAATTTTTTTGCAGGTATGCTTAGAAATACATCTACTTTAAGGTGATGGCAAAACTTTTGTAGGTTATAAATCAAAAGTTTTTTCAAACTATTTATAAAAATTATTTAAAAATACAAATTTTAAAAATAAATCATAAAAATGGCGAATTTTATTTGGAATGAACTTAAACAAATAAGTTTAATTAAAACTACTCGTTTTATTCTTACAAAACTGGCAGTTTGGCATAATTTCAGTCCTTTAATCGAAATATGGAAAAACGTTGGTATGTTATTTCAGAAAAAGTCCGATTTTGTGTCAAAATACCTATATTAGAACAACTCCATATATAAGCCCAATACATATCCTAAGTCGCGCTTTCGAGGCATGAAAAATGCAAGTTGAATTTCGTCAATCGGCCCAGTGGAATAGGAGATATAGAAATGGTAAATCAAAACTCCTGCCATCCCATATCAAATATTTAAATACTATACAAGGAACAAAAATAACAAATAGTAACTGCAACGTTCATATATTTAATACTTTTACTAGCAACTGAACTAAATATATTATTATTCAGATCAATAATAAAGAATAAGCGATACGACCGGTAGTTAATCATTTCTGCATGCTTGAGAAGAATGGTTTTCATTATATTGAAAAACCAACATAATTAGTTAGAATTTGTTTGCCGTACAATCTGAAGAAATAGTCTAACTACATTTTTGAAGAAAAAAGAACAACTTATTGACTCGGAATGTGACAGCATACTCAGTAATTCGAAAATGCTCAGGAATGTTTCATTTTAAACAAGGCTATTTGCTTGAAGCATTTTCTCTCTCAAGTTCTTCTTCATCTTTACATACTTTAAAAATAAATATATACTTAAAAAATAACAAAGGCTCAAATATACTTCTTTTGTTATTGTAACAAGTCCTATGTTTGAAAAATTCCGCTTTTAAAGAATGATGCTTTTAAAGAGTGATGAAGAAACATTCCAAAAGAAAATCTGACATCTCGCGAAAATATTTGACATCTTGCAAAACTTTCTGTAAATCAGAAATGCGAAGAGCAAGTGCAAATATACTAAGGTATCTCCCATGTAATTAATATACTTATAAACCTAATATGGCTTCTGAAAAGTAATATAGTAACAGCAATGACGTTGTCCATTGTATCATGAAATACCACAATCATGTAATATTTCAGACACTTCATGCAAAATAAATAATCCTAATACTGCATAATTTTGCATGTATTTATATTACATTAGCACCAAGTTACTTTTATTACTGCATATTCGTGAGAAAATTTTTCAAAGATTTTAACCATTAGGTAGATAAAATCTATAATTCATTTGTGTATAATTGAAAATTTAGAAGGCATTTAGATATGAAAAATATTAAAAGAAAGTTTAAAAAATGAAAAACCGGTTTTTTTTTTTTTTTTTTTATTTTTATTTTTTTATTTTAAGAGTCGTCCAGAAGTGTGTGTTAAGGTTTTTTACTCTGTCTTTGAGCTCGCAGTCTACTAGTCTGCTGTTGAACTTACTTCTACTAGTACATTTTTTTGTCTTTTTAGCTTTGTTATTAAGCGTCATCTTTCCGCACTTACGCCATATGCATTCCAACGACAAAATTACAAAAATTTTAAAAGCAGCATAGCAGTATACATTTAGAATTCCCTATGCAGCGTTAAGTGTTTGCGTGTTTACTTTATTTATAAAATATATTACGTTCTTGGCGATTATGTCACATAAACTTCGATTCAACAGCAAAATTATAAAATATTTAAAAGCAGCATATCTTTAGAATTTTTGACATTCTCGCGCGTTGGAGATAAAAATGTTTCTTTTCCGTACAGTGTCACCACTGCTCATTTTGAAATCGTTGAGTTTTGTTAATAAAATTGTTTTAAGTTTTTGCAAAACACAAAATAGATAATAAACAAATAGGAGATTCAAAATTCGGGCTTCCAGGGGCCCATGTTTGGGTGGAGGACTATTTTATTCAAAATTTTATGACTCTAGGTACTGCTGTCCTTTGACAATATGAGAAACATGCATACATTCATGCAGATTCTTCAATATTTAATTTCTTTAAATATAAAACTGGGCAAAAATATTTGGTGGCAGCAATTTGAAAAGTGATGTGCCGTTTATAATAACCTGATGCAAAATGGCGTTTCGAGGATATCTCATTCTTGATATTATTTGGGCTAATAAATCCATTTTACATCACAGAGAAATATTCTGGGTAACAAATTGCCTGTACAGATGTCAAAGCGCATAAGTCAAAGTTGATATCAAGACTGCTTGCTTTATTTTTGAAACGCATAAATAAAATGGATAAAAGCGCTTACTTAATTTTCAAAATGAAAAAAATTACGGAGCATGAAGAACTTAGCTTCAGTAGCTTCAAATTAACCCATTCTAATTATAATGCAACAACTCTGAACGTAAATCATGTTGTTTAATGAAGCATGTCTACGCATGTGCCACCTACATTCATTATCATAATCCCATAATCCATTGCACATTGCAGCAAGCGAAAAGTAAATGAAAAAAATCACTTTTTTCCTTCGTTTTCAAAAGCCGACGCCGCCTGACATAATTTAAGACACAGCACCACGCGCTAATAATTTCTAATTTATTCTAATTGCGTCCAATCAAGGAATGACGCAAAAGTAAATTGCAAACTCCCGATTCGTCGGTGCTTAATGAGTGAATAAATAAGAACTCATTAGTAGGCGGTTTTAATTTGAAACTCAAAATTTCCAGGGTATTTAAGTACCTTCCACCTTCTGTACAAATGATTTTTATTCAATTGCTTAGAAAGATCATTTAGGAAATAAATTAAATTTGACTCACCAGCCGAATTTTTTTTTCGCCAAGCAATACTTTACCTGAAATGATTCCAACCCCCTGTTAAAGGTACCATAACTCTCAATTTTTTACTCTCTAGTACTTAATGACCAGAAAACTTCAACTTGCTAAATGCACCAATCAAGAAACTTGGGAACAAGTTTTTTTTTTTTTCCTGGTATTTATTTTTACTGCTTGTCGTCTATTACCCTTAATGTTTGCTTCGCCAGCTACAGTCACAGTTACGGTTATTTTACGACTTTATTATAAACAGTCCAGTTTTTTTTAATCTTTTCTATCTATATATTTTAAAGAAGGGGGGAAAAGTTAAGGTTGCTCGTTTATTTGACAGCCAATTCATGTGAGATAGGGAACATAATTAAAGTTAAGTCTGCCTTTCCCTTCTATGAAAGAAACTTATAAGTCCTAGGAGCATGGGAAAAAAATTAAAAGCCTTTCCAATGTGATATTTCCGGCTAAAATGTAACCATTACGACATCAGGAAAACGAACTATTAAGAAATCTAATGAGACGTAACTCATAATAAACTGTTCTTGCATAAGCTGTTGCGAATATTTGCATTTTCCTCGATATAAATGTAATTGCATGTTTAATTTTTCTCTTCAAAAATGAAATTACGAAGTTCGTAATGCATTACTGTCGTTAAAATCTGGGTGACATTTTCCGATTTATGTTATAGCACAAAATTTTACTTTGCAATTTATTGCAGGTTATATCGTAAAGGATAATTGCATCGAGAAGATGGTTTATCGAATCACAAAAACCGATTTCATTGTGATTTGAGTAGATTTATTGATCACTTCTACGAATTTTTTGACGAAATGGCTAGTCAGGGGCAATGAACTAACTATCAATATTTTAAGCATTAAATTTAGCTTTTTAAGTATACGATAGTTGTTCAATGTAGATGAATAAAATCAGATACAATGATGTGCATAAATCAAGGCCAATTTTGCATTTTCTCAATGAAGTGAAAATGACTGAAAATTGTAAAATTCATGATTTTTATCAAAACATATATTGTTTATTTCCTCTTTAGATTATTATAAAGGAACAATACAAATAAAACATTTAAACCCGTGAAAATGAAGGCCAAATGTGAAAGCACCTGTTGAGTTTTATGCAAATGAAGTTATATTGCGCTATTCCAGAGTGATACAAGACAGATAGCAGTTTTTTTTACCTGAAGTAGATCAGAAATCTCGACACTTTCTTAGTTCGTCGAAATTTTGAAATGACTGCTAAGCGTATGGAAACTGCTACTGAAGAAAGAAATCACCCATTTATGTAGTCAGAATTAATCCCTGAAAGAAATTTGGGAAACAGGCAATAAGATTCGATGCACAATAAGAACTCTGATAAAGAATTCCAAATCAATTATTAATGTGGTAAAACCACCAAGAAGTGGTTGCCTACAAAAGCTAACTCCTAGAAAATGACAGAAAGGTGTAAATACTGTCAAAGTGAATCCAAAAATTTCTTCAAATGCATCGTAAGAACACTCAAGGAAAACTTCAATAAAGTAATTCATCCAAAAACGTTCCGCAGAATTCTTCATTGAAGCGATTACAAATCTAAAGTAACCAGAAGAAAACCATATATCAACAGAACTAATCGAAAGAAAAGGAATACGCTCTTTTGCAAGCGAGCGTTTGAATAAAGATAGTGCATTTCGAGCGAATGTATTGTTTTCCAACGAAAGTAAATTCCTATTAACTTACTCAAGGGAAGGAATTTTCTTTGGAGATCATCGAAAATTGAGGTTCTAGAAAGCATGTTTAAGTAAAGCAAACACAAGTACGGTGGTATGGGGTGCATATCTGGTGTAGGTTTCGGCAGTCTTGAGTTCACTGATAACACATTGGACTGCCATGTCTATTTGAGTATCCTTAAACGTAATCTTCATCAAAGTGGCCGTACGCTTCATTTCTGCAACAGCTTCTACTTCCGATAGGACAATGATCCATGGCATGCGGCTCATATTGTTTATTTCAAATTTCATTGGTTATTCTACCATATGCCCCATCTAGGTCATCACGTTCGATCCTTTTGCTTAAACCCCCATCTAACATTTATGAAAAGAACTTGGCAGCAGCGTTAGGAAACTGAATATGGACCATATGAAAGAGCTTCTTTAAGAAGAATGGAATAAAATTTCTTCTGAAATAATGAAAACATTGGTCAGTTCCATGCCAGATAGCTCAAAGCTGTTATCAAAAACAGAAAATTCACCATAAAACTACTGAGTACATTTTATTCTGCTATTTTTATCACTGTGCTTTCACTTTTGTCCTTCATTTTGGTACTTTGAAATGCTCTATTTATTTTTAAAAGTTCATTAATTAAAATTTTATTTTAATATTCTGTAGTTACTTTTAGAGTATTCCAAAGATTTTACAAATGATATATGTTTTAATAAAAATAATGAATTTCATAATTTTTTCGAGAATATTCAAAGTGAGCCTTCACTTATGTCCATCACTATATATCAAATTTTAAGGAAAATTACCTGTTTCTTAAGTTTTGAAAATTCTCTGAGATAAAAATAAGAAAATATAGAAAGCAAATGTTATGTAATGTTGACAAAATGATAACATTAAAATTTTCGTATTTAATTTCATGCGCAAGTAAAACACACTTGTTTATAAAATAATATTTTACAACATTATATGAAATTTATTTGCTATATGCAAAGGACATTTAAAGAAAAAAAAAATTGAATTCTTCTGAAGGTGCAAAACTGACTCATCGTTATTTTTGAAGAAAATTGACACACATGTTTTCTTAAAAAAACCTGGTCTATCTTAATTTGAAATTAATATCACTGTAAATTAAAAAATATAACTTTAAATATTTAAAACTTTAATTCTCTATAACACTATTCTTAAGAGCCTAAGAATGTGATACTGTAAAGCTATTTTTAGAAGACTGTGGCTCTCAGGAAATCCTATTCCTCAAATATATTATCATTAGCCGAATATAGAAACAGCTTAACAATCATTGGTGTAACGCAGTGGTTCTTAGCCTTTTCTGCTCCATGAACCCCTTTCGCTATTTCTAGAAGATCATTCCCTCCCTTCTCACATTCTAAAAATACGTATACATTTATTTCAATTTAGATTAAATTTTAACATTTTCCTTTTTTTTTTTTAATTGAACTGTAAAAATATTTGGGACACTCAAAATACGTGGCGAACCGAAAATCCTTTCGAGAGGTTGTGGTAAGAAAAAATGGAGTGGGCAGACTTTCGGATCTTAACGGTTAGCAATACCAAGCAATACCTACGCGAATGTGCAGGATAGGACTTGCTTCATTCCATAGCTACCTAGTTATAACAATGATTGTTGCAATATTGTCAAAACAATGCTTGATAATACTGATTGCTATATCATTTATAATGTTGCTGAGTCTACTAGGTTTTCCGAAACAGGAAAACGAAAAAACAGCTATGAGGTCAATGGGATTCGAACTCTGTGTCTGCCGAATGGTAGCTAAACATGGTGCCATTACACCGTGAGAGCGCTCGGTAGCGAAGCTGAAGATTTCTCATTATATAGCCTAGAATATTTTCAGTCGATAATTGCAACACCTTGCAGAACAATTTTATAAGCTTTCTGCAAATCTAAGTAAAACCTACTAATGACATAGTCATCGACATCTTTCAAAAATGTAATGTAAAAATCGCTCAGTTTGTCTTATTCCTTTTTTACTGTTTCTTTTATTATCTAGAGGATAAAGAAAGTATTTGAGTGTGAATTTTAAACAAAATTTCCTTCTTTATAAATATAACAATTAGTATAAACATTAATCGTATAATTAACTGCCAGAAACCGGGAATTTTTCTTTTAAAAGTTCAAGCAGTAATACTATTTATTTTCTCAAATGCAAATAAAAGATTAGAGAATTCACAAACAGAGAGACATGGAACATGAAGAATCATAACAAATGACTGAAACATGGCAAGAGAAGAAAAATAGACTCAATATTAACTGTATGTCATTCCACAACATTAAGGGATCTCTTCCTTTCTGGAAATTTATTCTTTTATTCCCTTGTACGAAATAAAGCAAGTGTTCAAATCTCAAAAATTTCGGGTATGATATTTGGTACTGTTCTGTTATGCGGACCGGATTCAGAAATGTATGAATGTATGAGTATGTGTAGTATGCATGTGCGTATATGTGTATATAAGATATAGCAAAATACGATAGCTGCTTTAAAAAATAATTGGCGACCTCATTAACATTCTAGATTTGGCGCTCTGCCCCTAAATTCATCTGTTCTCTCACATTCGAGATCTTTCTATCTTATGTAACTCTACTTAAAAAGGGCAACTAAAATTAAAATTAACCAATCATAGATTAGCTATACTTGTACATCAAACTTAATATAAATACCGCTGGCAAATTAATTATGCCATTCCATTCCTTTCCCTAATTGCTGCTCTGTCATCCTCGCATCGCTTTGCTTCTCTGCCTAAGCCTTATTATTAAAAAAAAAAAAACAATGTACATAGAAATTTATCCTATTTAATTATGATTGAATAAGTGTCTGCCAACTTAATTGGATATGCGTGAGAATAAAGGTTAGTGATTTATCGAAATTCAAGTCGTTACATTCATCTATATGCCTTAACCACAGCCGTGACGGACATCGAAAGCTGTTAAGAGTTCCAAAGTTCGACTGCGCATTCAAAATCATTGCATGTATGCACACATATACACTCACGTTTGTGAAAATTGCAACACCAAGAAAGAATCGTCATAATTGAATGCAATTTAATACACAGTTGAGTGGTAGTGGTACAAATAAATGATTAAATGTTCAAAGCAAACAAACAAGAACAAGAGATCAGAATCAGTATTTTGTGTGGCCACCACGCGCCGCAATAAGTGCTGCTACACGACGTGGCATGGAGTCAAACAAAGTTTGAATGTCTGACTGAGGAAGAGCATTCCATATCGTTTGTACGCGTACCCAAAGTTCGTCTGCAGACGCAACAGGACGAGGATCACGAGCAAGACGCCGACCAATGACATCCCACACATGTTCAATTGGCGACATATCCGGGGAACACGCAGGCCAAGGAAGAAGCTGTACCTGCTGCGCTGCAAAGAAGGATTTAACAATCCGAGCAGTATGAGGGCGGGCATTGTCCTGTTGAAATACAGCGCCTGGCAAGCTTTGAAGGAAGGGAACAGCTTCGGGCTGTAGAACTTCACGGATATACCGGTTGCTGTTCAGATTGCCCACAATTCGTAGCAATTGAGATCGTCTATGATATGCTATGGCGCCCCAGACCATAACTCCGGGTGTTCGTCCACTGTGGCGTTCGATAATGCACTCCGGAAGGTGGCGTTCACCGGCATAGCGTCTGACACGAATGCGGCCATCATGGTACCACAAATTAAAGCGGGATTCGTCAGAAAACACGACATGCTGCCAATCAGCACGCCAGTCTCTATGCTGATTGGCCCATTGTAGCCGCAGGCGGCGATGGTCGTGCGTTAGGGGGATCCTGTATAAAGGAGTCCGTGCGCGCAGTCCACACTGCAGCAGACGTCTACGAATTGATGAAGCACACAATGAAACACCTGTAGCTATTGACCACAGTGCTGCCAATTGTCTAGAGGAAGCTGTACGGTCCGTCCGCGCCATGCGGACCAGGTGTCTATCATCGCGAGCTGACGTCACATTTCGGGGTCCACTCCCGGATTTCCGAGTTGTCCGACACTCGTCCGTCCACTGCTTCCAAACGCGCATCACTGTGCTGCTGTTACGCTGCACACGAGAGGCTACTGCACGATACGACAATCCAGCTTCACGAAGGCCGATGATTCTCCCTCGTTCAAACTCTGTAAATTGTTCAAATCTCGCTCTCTTTCGTCGACGAGGCATAAGTACAGATTGAGTTAACGTTTACCACTAGCAGATAACCACCGATAACCATACACGCCTCGCTACAGCCGTCTATTTATTCGGATCCATCAGCCGTTCAGAGGGCGCTGCTCAGCATACGCATGCGCTACGGATTTGCAATTCTAATCATTTGCATATCATGCGCTACTTTGCATTTCCTGAAAATTTCAGCTCACTCGCGTAAGTCCTTCATGGTGTTGCAATTTTCACAAACGTGAGTGTATATGAAAACAGTCAATACACTATATTTTTTATAATACATATCACACTGAACACTGCACTACATTTTAAACATCTTACAAAACTCATTTCTGTGAGTATCAGCTACATATTACATTGAACATTACTCTTGCTTATATAACATAGACACTGGTAATAATCTTAGCATTATATTCAAATTAAGAGCAGTGATATAGCATTAAGAGAAACAATGTTAGAAAACATTCACAATTTAATCCCTTTTATAACAAAGGTAGATAAACCTCTGTTTTACTCTGCAGTTTAAGTAAAATCAATGGCTTCCTTGTAAGTAGAATCAGTTTTGTTGTACAAAAGGATTTCAACCTCTACATTTCCTTTTCATTTCCTCATACGCCACCCATCTGACCTTTCACTGCATCTTAAAACAGTTGTCACATTGATCCCACTAATTTAATCATTGACTGACATCAGCGCTCTCTTTTCATATTTGCAACAATCGATGGGAACATCAAAAGAATAAGTGGGAAAAAAATCTAGTATTCTTCGCCACGATTGAATATTTTAAAAGCGGCAAGTGGCAAGTGGCAACCGATCGAGCTGACAACGGAAAGCACTCAATGGTATCATCAGTTTTCATAAAAGAACTTGATTACCAGAACACTTTAATTGGAGCTTAGAGAGAGAGAGAAAGCGAGAAAGAAAAAAATGATGTCCGTGCTCACGTGATTTATTTTTTCATTACGGTTGCGCAGAGCCCGACGGTAGGGACGAAGCTAAAAAAGGTAATAAAAAGTGTTCCCGCTTTCATTAATTTAGCTTACATTAGCGGAAGGCGACGAAAAAATGCGTTTGGAGTCACGGGTCTCTTCTTTTTTTTTCCGCTATTATTCGTGACAGTCGATTCATATTAATTTCCAGCGTCCTTACTTTTAAAATTAATATAAATGCCTCACGTGTGAGATTTGTAATTGAAATGAAAGTGCTAGAAGACGGAAATGCTCTGTCAGGAAGTAGGCCGAAGAAAGATGCCCCGGCCTCGTAACGAGGAGACTGCGGTTTTTAAGATTAATGTAAATATACTCACTAATTTGTCTAAAATAGATATTTCATTTGTGAATGTTATTTTACTTTTGTAGCTCAATAGACTGCAAATGATTCAGTTTCTTTTTCTCTAGAATTTAATTTGAATATGTCTCTGATACTAACTTTCCGTAGGCAAAATTATAATAAACTTTTTGCAGCCATCTCCTTCCTAAGATAACCACCTCATTAAGGGCCCAATATTTTCGACAGCAAATATAAACGTCGGCATAGAACGCCCCCATTCTCACGAGACCACCTTTTCAAAAGATCAGAATCGTCTAAAAACGTGGTTAATCATTATAGAAGGAATTCAGAAATGGGTCTTTAACACGCGACCAAATGTTATTGTTCCATTAGTATATCTTAACGTATAAATAGCGTTTGGATGTAGTTGCTGCTGGCCCTGTAAAGTACTTGGTGTTAGTCCTGCTAGAAAATTTTAGAGATACCGAAACAGTCAGTACAAGCAACGATCTTTGAAGGCACTCGTTAAAAACGTTACTAAGTCCCTCGAAATTTGTCATTTAAAAAGAAACTGAAATGCACCATTTTACTTGCCCTTTTGCAAAAGACAATCCTGGGAGTAGGCTCTTCAGATAGCTCTGGAGCTCCGTTTCGCTAGTTAGTGTCCATCAAAATGGTTACCTAGTCGACATGCAACTAATGGGCTGGTTTCCATTTTATTTGTATTAGGATAAAATGCTAGGAATGATGAAGAATTTTATGGATGCCCTTGTGCTCTTCACTCAATGAACGTGACTTTCGAATTACATAACCATGAAGTATTGCCATGTAATTTCATAACATCTTGCAACACCAATGTTCATTTAGTTGATAATTCACGAATCAATTAAATTCCATCCATCCAACACATCGCGTTCCAAACTTCATAGCCCTTCTTCGTCATACATATCTTCGGTCTTCTGCAACGTTTCCTAAACACTTTTATGTAATTTGAGTGAAAATTCGGCAGCGATCACTTCTCTGGCAACTGCGGCACTCAAAAGGCAACTGCACTTATCATAACTCCCATTCACAAAGCATAACAGATTATTTTCTTTTCAGATTTTTCATAACAGATTTTTACATAACAAATGTTTCTGAACACTGTTAGTTCGGTTTACGGTTCGAATCACGATGAACGGGTTGCCTACATGGGCCTTTTGTAGTTTTCCCATGTACAAGGTGTAATACGAGCTAGTTCCCCTTAGAAAATTCTCCACGAATGCATCCCTCTCTTTAGGTTAATAGCCTTCAAGTGCTTTGCTATAGTGAAATAAACCAAGCCAACCCGTGCGACAATCAAAAAATAGTTTTCAAAAATAGGAGCAGGGTTGGCAGCCCACAAACTTTCGGAACTTGAGGCTAACTTAATTTGCATTTTGTAAGAAATTAAATGCATTCTTTCCATGTGCTCTTGTGTGCGATTATTAGAACAGTTATCTGGCACGCCGAAAATGCAGGGTTTGTTTTCAAGAAAGTGCACAGTTTATTTTTAAGTTCTTATTATTCCTTTTGAATCTCGGTCTGTAGTTTGAAAGAAAATTGGTGATTAATTCCTCATCAGCTTAGACTGGTGGATTGAGAACCCTCTCCTTTTTATGTCAGTCTTAAGAAATAAAAAAAATGTAAAGGCTTCTTAATGTGGTTCTGTAGCGCTTTGGTTAGCAGGTTAGCATATTAGTACGGTACATCGAAAAATCATACATTCGATTTTAAGGGAAGACAAAATTATTTTTAAATTTTCAAACATCTGCCATTTTGTAACGTATTTTTTTCTTTTCAATGTAATGTATTCTCCCTCATTATAAGGACTGCGGTTTAAGACCATCTACGTTGTATTAAAATTGAAATTAACCCCAACGAAAGAAAAGTAAAAAAATTTACATGTAACAAAAAAAAAAAAAAATATGTACTCGTATGCACTTAACAGTGAATGTCGAAGATTATTTGCATGTGTTTTTAAATATGCATTTAAATTTATTTGCTAAAAATAGCACCTAATTTTATTAAATTAATTAAATTACTAAATCAAATATTTAAATTTTATTTACTAAAACAGTAACTAAATTTAACTGGAACAAATCTAATTCGAATTAATATAATTAAACTGCCCTTGTTGATGAACATTTTGTTCTCCTTTTTTCTCTCTTCGTAACTGTTTAACACATCAAAGGAAAATAAAAATTAAAAGAGCTTTAGACTGGATAAAGTTAATTTCGTTATAAATTTTAAGCAAAAATATTCAGTAGCTCGTGAAGTAATCGTGCTGCTTATTAAATAATTGTCAGGAATGGCCAAACACATAGGTCATTTAGCCTTCTGTTTGCCAGAAATAATGGCAAAGGTGAGCCACAGCGGGCAACGTCATTATACCCGCTAAAAGGAGGATGTATGCCTTCTCCATGGTTCAAGCCCCTGCCCAACAGTATGCAAGGATAGGACAGGAACAAGTGTTTAGGGCACTATCACGACACCATAGGTAAGATTGGTATAGCCCTACTTATCTAGAGCAATTGCTGCTTCCGCAGTTTATTGAAATTTTAAAAAAAGACGGGAGGAAGATAGAAAAAACCGAATAGTTTGACATATTCAACAGAACAAGTATTGAATTGAAGAATTCAAAGTATTTTCACGTTAGCGCATGTGTTAAAATGCATGGCTGGAAGACATTACTGAAGCGCATTTATACACTTTTAGTAATTACCCAATTTTCTTACCCATAGCTAATATATTTTCAATACGTATACAGCCCCTGTACTATATAATGTTTAAAATGAGTGTGTCCAATAGGCATGAAATTAGAAAAGACAAGCAGAGGAAAAGTACACACCAAAGTTATTATTATGCGTATTTCAAACTGTTCTACCTAAATGACATGTGGAAGAAGAATAAATTGCTTGAAGCTATGTGACAGTATACCTTAATGTTAGGTTGGTACGACAATATATGTTTTGGGAGGTCATTACATGGAGCATGTGATGGCAGTCATACAAATGGCAGTTAACATCTACAGAAGATAACTGTGTGTAACAGTGTTATAATTTATAGCACGCCGTAATGCTGGATAACATACGTATTTAGAAAAATGGTGTAAATTATATCTACTTTAAGAGTAGATAATCTATCATGCATTTATTAAAGAGTAACGAATGGTTCCTCTCTGAGAGATAATGTTTTGTCTGAAATTTTATGAATGAATATAAATGACTATAATATATTTTTAAGTAATTCGAAATTTAATAATAACTTGGCATTTCTAACTTTTTTAAATTTTTTAACTGGAATACAAAATCTAACATTAAAACATAATTTTAATATGAGCAAAGCCATACAGCATTTAACAATTATGTGCGGTTAAAATACAATAAGAGTCAAGGGAAGCCATTGAAAGAAAGAGAAGGGATTAGGATAGTTTAAATTAACCCAAACCAGTAGATTGCTACTTGCTTAAAGGTTTGGTTTAATTCATCACGGAAAGCACAGGAGGGCTATCTGCCTAAGAGCAGGGATGTCTTCGTGGAGAACATTCTAAGAGAAACTGGCTCTTATGCACGTTGCACATAGAGGAAATCCACGAAAATGTCCACGCAGGCAGTTCCTTTGCCGTGATTCGAACCCCGGACCGAACTACCGGTGTTCAGCGATTTAACCGACCGCTGGTGGACAACTTGCTTAAAGGAAAGGATGCAATCTCGGTGCAAATTTTTAACGAAAAAGGCAGTACATTCCAGAATTTATAAAACCGTAACAGTCTAGTCAGTGAGTTTAAAAGTAGTGAAATCGGAAATTTTGATAAAATAAAGGCGAATTTTCGTTCTATGTATAATAATGTAATTTAGATGATACAGCTGACATGCAAAACTGAACACACATACCTGCAAATATTTCACAGATCTTTCTTCATTTGCATGCAGATCTCGTAAACGTATGTTTCAAAATTCAGCTGAAGAACAAGAAATATCGCAATTTGCCTTCTATTGCAATTAAAACAGCATGTACGAAAATGGCGACTCTGCTTATTCAAACTTACAGTTTTCGATTTGGATACCTGGAGAATTGTTATGAATATGGTTCCTAAGTCTGGCGAGCTCTAAAAACATGGCATCTGGTAAATGCGATATCAAGGTGGATGCGATAATAAAGAAGTACTGTATTTACACTGGCTCTCATATCAATGACAGTGGTAATTTCTGATATTTTTAACGCACTGCTGAAGACAAACATAAGAGTATATACGCTCCCTAAATTTTAACAAACGACAGAAGAACAAAAATCTTCTTTTACAATTAAATCACTGCTTAAACAATGAAATATCTACCGAATCGCTAGTGTGTATTTGTGTTCATGATGTGCTAGACTTAATTTTAAAAATATGATGTGAGTGAAAAACAACACATGACTTACTTGTACGACCTATTAAATTATATACACATTGTTGCACTTTATTTAAACTTATTTCCTCGAATCATTTTAACTTAATTAACTGATCTTTCGGGACAAACTGAAAGTGACATCGAAAATCGCAAATTTTGAAATAAAATATACCCGTCAGTTTTTGTCGTACTTCTATATAGTAAAACTCCCCCCCAATAACGAGTATTAAAATATCCCAAATATAAGAACCGGTAGACCGCATTAAAAGTTAGATTTCATGATTTGCCGAAAAAAAAAATTTTTTTTTATCTGACATTGCCGAAGAATGAATATTTTCGACATTTAAAACACCTCTATAGTTGGAAGTATATGACTACAACCAACGATTGCAAAAATAAAGGTAGTATATAATAAAGGTAGTATATAAAGGCAGTTAAATAAAGGCAGGGAGTGAGTACATGTACGTTCGGTACTGCCGATATTGTAATAAAAAAGAGAGGACTATAACTAGATGTTATAGCAGTGCCATATACAAAATTTCATCTTTTATGGCTAATCATTTTTGAGTTATGGGCGATACATACATAATTACGTATACGTACATACAGAAGTCACGAAATAAATCTTTTTTGAATACATTTCAAATTAATTTAATTATCCGCTTTGAAAGAAAAGTCTTTCATTTTGTCAGTGCGTATAGAAATAAGGGAAAGCATTCGTCTAAATGGATTCGGGAACCGTCAAAAGTTGATTTTTCTTTTGAAATATGACACTGGCACCCGAAATTTTTCGAGATTACACTACTTCCTTTGCTTCGTACAAATAAGTAAAAAATAAATATTAAAATAAATCTATTTCATGCAGTATTAAATTGTTAAACAAAGAATTAAACAGACGTAAACAATTACGCGTACAAAATAGCATATTTTTACAAATCTAATATAATTTTATTGCCTGTTTATGATAAAAATACTTCTATAAGACGTAGGCTAATAATATTTTTCTCACAATAGCACCAACGCTTAATACGGCAAAATAAAGAGAGAAGAAGCAACTTTTCAACAGCTAAACAGCAGTAAAAATTACAAAGAAAAAAATTAACCCATCCCGAGATACAGATCTTTAACTTCAAGGTAAAAATTAGCACGAGGAGTCTCGAAGATGAAAGAAAGAAGGCGAAAAAAACTTCTTATCGCCTACAACACGACGATCTAACGTGGCGAAAATGAAACGAAGAATTAACAAAACACAAGAAAAAAAAAAAAAAAAAAACAAATACTAGATGGTGTTTATTATAAAAGAACGAAGCGAAAGGGGGGGCGTCACGACAAAAATTCTTATCTTCTAGAGACTATTAGTGATTGTACTTCCTTAATGGCGATGCTGAGAGATATATAAAAAATAAGTAAAAGGTAAGATGGAGATAGTAGGAGGCGATGATGCCCTAATTGTCTGTCTGTCCGTTCCCTGGTATGGAAAGGTAGAGGGGGTAAGCAACTGTTGTTCACGCTCTAAACCCGCCCATCGCCATTAGCGGATTGTTGGTTTATCCATTCGGCCACAGGATTGCAATTTTTAAACCCAAATTTGGCGATGAATTGCTTGGTTGGCGACATAAGTGTTGCGAAAACCAATTACAGTGTAGATCGTAATCATGAAAATTCGAATGAAACTGATTTTTTACTTTAAAAATATGTACAAGACATCTTCTGCACTTCGTTCGTAGTTTCATACGCAATCGCAATTTGTATTATGGAATGTATAGCTGAATTTGCAAGCTGATTTAGGGAGGAAACAAAGGGAGAAAAAAAAAATCAGTTTTACCGAAATTTTTAAGATAGTAGCGGGAAAAAAAGTAACAGATAGAATCTTTTTAAGTTTTCAGCATTCAGGCACAGCACAAACAGGTCGTCTGTAGTCTACAGTAAGATCAGATTAAGAAGCATGCCTGCTACGAATTCTAAACAGTTATGTGTATAAATATATATGTGTTTCTAGATCTACCACGTTCTTGGGTTTTCCCCAAAGAGTTTCGAAGATATTCTGTGGGAAATCTGTCAGATAACGTAATTCGATCTTGTAGAGATAGCTAAGATTTACTAGCAATATGGTAGAATTTATTAAGAATTCTTTAATAACAGAGATACAGAAGTAAAGCAATATCAAGCGGAAATGTTGAAACAGCTGAATGCTTCACTGCAACTTGTCCATTATCCAAAAGGCACAGTTTTAAGAAACAGGAATATTAACCATTAAGCCAAGATAAGGACACCGAAAAGAGCCAAAAAAAATCGTAAGTCATACCTGCTTTTAAAAACTAGCTATCTCATGAAGCTAAGGGCCGGGTAATTCTCCCTAGCTCTAAATAATTTAACCCTAAATTTAATGATTTAATAACTTACCCTTAGTTATGTTTAAATATTTACGAAATATATTATTTCCATGCCGTTTTTAACAAGAGGGTAAGGACACCGAAAAGAGCCAAAAAAAATCGTAAGTCATACCTGCTTTTAAAAACTAGCTATCTCATGAAGCTAAGGGCCGGGTAATTCTCCCTAGCTCTAAATAATTTAACCCTAAATTTAATGATTTAATAACTTACCCTTAGTTATGTTTAAATATTTACGAAATATATTATTTCCATGCCGTTTTTAACAAGAGGGAAAAAAAAAAAAAACCTGCGAAACGTTCCTAGGTGAAAGAAATAAAAATAATTTACAGAGGAGTACTACGTAAAATTTATTAATACAAGAAGAAATTTTCAATTTTTATAATATCCTTGTTACAAAATACTATGAGATTTTCCCTCAAATATCCCAGTTGTCGTTTGCTATCTGTATAATATGTACAGTAGACAAAAGTACATGCTGCAGTGCATAATTTGAGAAATACTTTTTTTAGAAAGTTTGAAATATTTGGTGTATACGAAGGAAATATATTCTAGATTTTAATGGTGCTAATCGTCTTCTTTCTCCATGTGCGCAAAAGAAAGAGAAAAATCTTAAATCCATTTATTTTCAGTTCCTCTCTTTGTTACATTAAGAAATACTAAAAATATTTGCATTTGTTACACCCAAATTCTATTTAAAACAAGACTGAATAATTTTAAATGATTTTTATGTACACCTTTAAATCAATGAAATGATTCATGTAATGATCAATGTAAATGATTTATATGTTACCAATTTATTTATAATTAGTGTACTAAAAAATGGCCCTTATATAAAAAGTGCTCCTGAGTTATTTACGAAAATTATATATAAGTATACAAAAAAGGCAAACGCATTTCCATGAAAATATGCAATTCTGTAGCACGTTTTATGGTTTGGTTTACTTAGTTACGGCAAAGCACTCAGGGGTTATCTCCTAAGGGGAAGGATGCCTTCGTGAAGGACTTTTTCAGGAAAACTGGCTCGTAGACACGTTACACATGGGGAAAACCACAAAAACGCCCATGCAGTCAGCCGGGGATTCGAGCTTCGGACTGAACTACCAATGTGCAGCGACTTTACCGTTTAGCCGCTGGTAGACAACACATTTTATGTGCACTTTTATACATAAAACACGCGTTTGTTCTTTTTTATAATCCTTAAAATTTGTAGAAAATCTTCTTTTTATAATTCTTAAAATTTTTCTTCTTTTGTATTCTTTATATGAGGCTCGAAAAATGCTGCAATACCAGTATTTAGCGAGCTACTGTACGTTATACAGAATCGTAAGATTTCGATTAATTCAGAATGTTCTTGTAGAGCGTTGTACCAGTGTTTTTATAGAACGTTCTTTAGACGTTACACGAGAGTGCCACTAACAGCGGTATTTAATGTGATTTTGTGTATTATGGAACTAACATATAGATCTGATTTAGAACACTCTATAAACATTCTTCGTACAACGTTCTTTACACGTCACATGAAAATGGCACTAATACAGGTAATGGACGTGCTATAATGGCCAGTTTTAGAACTGTAAAACATAGATGTGATTCAGAACTTTCTGGTAGAGAATTGTATGAAAGTTCCATGTAAAACATTCTTTATACGTTCCAAGAGAGTGTCTCTAATACTTGTATTAGATATACTGTTGTTCGTTTTAGGACTGAAACATGTAGACGTGATTCAGTAGACTTCGCCTCAACGTTCCAAAGACATTCATATAATGCCTGATTGAACGTTCTGGTGCTAGTTGAGAACAATATATTGTATCAAAACAGATTTTGTTAGCAATCGTTTCTTTCCTGTAAATTCAGAGCTTCTCCACCAGACAGATTATAGGTCTTACGACGCTTTTTAAAGCCTTACATCAGAGCAGTCCACAGATTCTGCGTCCAAATCATGTTAAAAGGAAATGTCTTTGTCGATGTAACATGCACGGCTCTGCAACTAGGGGGGAAAAAATCATTACTGCATTTCACGGCGTCATGTAAGCATACGTAATGATTATAAATATGAACTATTGGACTGCTGAATGCATGTAGAAAGGAGATGATCATTTCTAGCATTTGCTGGAGTATTACGCACTGGATATCTCCTGAAGAATTTACTGCCACAGTTGCAGCTGCTTTTCTTGTATTTTGTGGTCGTAGAAAGAACAGTTTCAACTCTTGTACAGATTAAAATCCTATACTCTATATGAATTTCACATCAGATGTTTTTATTCCATTTTTTTATCAAATAGTCCTCTGAAAGGTTACCTATTGAGTAGTATAACGACTTTCAACGCTTACTAATCTTTCCACTACCATTTTACTATGACTGAATAGCTATTTATACCGACGAAAAATAGCAAAGTAAAAAAAAAATCATTAATCTTGCAATTCAAACAAATATAGGTGCTATCTTCAGAATAAAACAGCTCTTCATAATCTTTACACTTGATTTGATTTCTTTCCCTGAAACAACCAATCAGAACTTATGGTAATTGTCGCAGCAAATAACTTTTCTGTCTTCTAATCGATACCTGAAAATATCGATAGCTTCATCGCACATCAGTGCTGCTTTATTCAACACTTGTTCAATCAACACTCATACAATAAGCTAACACATTCGAAGCAGCGTTTCAAGCACTACTTTCTCTCATGCTGCAGATCAGTAATACTGACAACGTATTCAGCACTGCGTACAAATGGTCAACATATCTTGCATCTCTTCTCATGTTGTTGTTTAAATATTCCTTTCTATTTACATAATTGCCTAAAAATGTCACCTTGATAAAACAGAGAGAAGGGCAAAAACGGTAATTTTCTCCTTTTCGACACTCTTAATTTAGCCCGTAATATTACCATCAAAGTAAATAAATTTAATGAATAACATACAATTAAATTTCCCAAATCATTTAGTTGTTACTTTTGTTGCGTATTTAAAAGTAAAATACAATAAATTTAGATGTATCTTCTACAAACATTTGTATCATAATAACAGATGGGTGCAAAACTTTCGAGATTTGATCAATCATTGTCGATTAAAAAAAAATTGAGGAAAGGCTAACTGATTACAGCAAAACATACGAGGGCTATCTGCCTAAGAGAAGGATGTCTTCGTGAATTACTTTCCAAGGAAAATTGATTAGTCTTTACGTCATACCTTTGGAAAAACATGAAAACCAACCGCGCTGTCAGCTCATTCCCCGGGGACCGAAACTGGCTCGAGCTTCCAGAATTCGACAATCTGAACAACATGGCCATTTGTGGAGAACCTCTTAATGATAAGAGCTAGAGCTGATACCGGAAAACGGAGCGAAAAAACTTAGAATTTAGATTCAGTTACTTTCGGTACTTAACATATTATCTCAACCATCTTGATAGAAATCTCCAATCTCTGGCAACCATATGCATAACAGTTCATATCCATTATAAGTTGCAATTCGAAAATTCACCGAATTACTTTAGTTCTGTAAAAAATATCCAAATTGCACACAGGTAGTTGCGCTAATATGTAAGCACTTTACTTTACGCAAAGACCAATATAGGACATAATCGTTAATCGTTGTTAAATGAATAAAGTAAGAGCTGTCTTGTTATCAAATTGTCGGCTTAATCAAAGCCATAGAAATGGATGAGAAAAGTTGCTGTTAGCTAGAATATTATTGCATACAGCTGGAAGAAGAGTCCCCTTAGTTAAGCGCAAAACTAAAGAATGATCATATGAAATGAACTTAAAGTGGGTCTAAAGGAAATACTTAGCAGAACCTTTTAATCAATATAATCTTCTCGAGCGGATTAGGTGTAAAAGTTTAATCAAACATATTTAGGTTTTGGAATGAAATACCTTACTTGAGAGTACGCTACGGAGGGATTATTGTTAAATTAAATACTTCTATTTAATTGACTGCATTAATTTATTAACGTAAAGTTATAGCAGATTCTCAGATGATAGGTAATTTCTAAATAAAAATAATAGCCCAAAGTATATCATTCTTTGGGTACCAATCCTCTAACTCCTGACGTTACTAAATCGCGATTTCTTTACTGAAACACTAATTTTTCAAACTAAAGAAATTTAGAAAAAATAAAGCTGTTTGGTTTGCTCTGTTATAGCAAAGAACCCGGGGGTTGTCAGCCTAATGAGAGAGATGCCTTCGATGCCTCTAAGGTAAACTGGCTTGTATCCAAGTTACTCATAGGGAAAACCACGAAATCATACAGGCAGCAGTGTTGTCAGAAACCTAGCTCAGGTAGAATTACCAGTGTTCAACGACTTTACCGCTCGATCGCTAATAGACTAGAGGGATAATGCGTCATGCATTTATAATAAAAGTAACCGATAACTGAAGAAAAAGATGCAAGTGAAATCAGTATTTTAAAGACCTAACCACAATAAACAGGCCATAAATTGATAAATTTAAATGGCCCGCTAATATGTATATGAGTATAGTAAACTCTTCATATAACTAAAAATATTTCCGCCTTTTAAGTAAAGTAAGGTGCAGCATTAAATTAAATAAAGAAAGGATACAAAGCATTTTTTTTTTTTTTTTTTTTTACTTAAGGTGAACGGAGGTCTCAGTTTTAACACGCCCATTTTAAAAAGTGCTGTTCCTTGAGGCGAAGTAAATAAATCTCTTGGTCGAAACCTTATACCGTTGGCGAACTTCCGATCATATGTTTGGCGTTGAAAACCTGGAGCCAAACCTCAGTAAAAATAGGGAATAAAAATTAAAAAAGAATAAACCCCGAAAACGCTTTAGCTTCGAAACGCAACACGAAACGTGCTAAGAGCAACTCGAACTGCAAAAAAGTATCTCTTATTACGAAACGATGGAATAATAGCAATAAGAGAAAAATAAGTGAAGTTTGCTGTGCGGCGGCGCCCACCCCTCTAATAACCGGAGGAGGCCCCCTCTCAGAGCCGGATCCTTGTTGCCACTAATAAGGGTCCTTCGATGGCGTGATTGACAGCGGGGCACGGCAATTATCGGCGCCGCAAACAAAACAAAGGGGCTCCTTAAGACGGTCATTAGGGCCTCCGTGGGGCCCGAGGCGCCCTTCGCTGCCCCTCCCTCGCGCTTACGAGAAAGGGATACCCTCTCCAGGCAGGTGAAATGCACGTAAGAGAAGCTGATTCTGAATCTCGTGACGTCAATCTAGATAGATGCCAACACTTTCCACACATAATAAACTTCACGGAGATGAACTTTGAACAGAATGTTTAACTGTTTATGGGTATCTAAACTGATAACTAAAATAATTATTTCCTTTTTAAATTTCATAGCGAAGTTTTTATGACATTTAAAGAGATCAACGGAACATTCAGTTCGATATGTATATATATTATCATTAATTGATACGCAGATTATATTTAAATTCCAAAATTTAGTACGAGTTTCCCGGGGGATTCATAAAATAACATGATAACGAAGGCCAGAAAAAGTACAATGTGATAAAGCAGGCTATTTAATAATAATAATCTAAAGATATTGACAGAAATGCGCACTTCCATGACCACCATTTTCCCTGTTTTCCTTTATTTATATAAAGGGTTTTTCTTTCGGTATTTTTAATCATTGGAAATTCCGTGTGATTTTTAATTAACATCAGGTTGGCAAGAAAGTAATTTCGGTTTTTAGCGTGAAATAAAACTGATTTTTTCCTATATATAATCCTTATAACTGATCCCTTATAACTGATTCCTTATAACTGATCTTTAATCAGTCAAATATTGTCCATTCTGTTCGATGATCTTTTGCCATCTTTCTGGTAACTTCATAATTTCGCCCTAGTCGAACTACTGGTCTTTGTCAAGAAACAAACTCAAGCAAGTGCGATTTGTGGTTATCATTATAATTGAAATTGTTACCATTTAAGAACTTTTATAAACTTCGAAATAAATGATAACTAGGTGATTCAAGGTCGAAGTTATATGGGGTATGCACTACTACTTCTCAGCTGAACTCTAATACTTTCGTATATATTTGCTAAAGATGTGTGAGGCCTTCCACTGTCTTCGTGGTCCAACACGATTTCTTTCCTATTTGCAAATTACGGCCTTTTTCTCTTTCTGCTTCTTGCAATTTCATAAGTTATTGATAAGTAAACTGTAGAGCTGATTGTTTTATTGCTTGGAAGTAGCTTAACCTACACAACGCATTTGTAATCCCACAAAACTGACAGCATGATTCTTTTCTGATGCAATTTACCTTTCGATATGATTTTGCTGATTTATCGTGCTTGGGCCAAGAATTTTTTCCATTAATTTTCTTGTGGATGATCCATTTTTTATCACCAGTGATAATTCTTTTTAAAAAAAGGGTCGGCTGCATTACGTTTTAAATACGTATCGCAAATATTGATTCGTTGCGTTACGTGAATCTCTTTTAATTAATGCGGATACCAAATATCGAGCTTCTTAACGAGTCCAAGACACCTCATGTGATTTTCAGTTGTTGTATATGGTATATTTAACCTTTTGCATTCTCTCGCTCAATTACATGATGATTCGATTCAACTGTGACTTTAACTTTGTCATATTCAACTTCAGAAGGTTGGTTAGAGTGTTGGTCATCTTCAAATGAAAAATCTAGAGAAATTTTTTAAACCATTTGTGATACACGCGTTCAGTTAAGCGATCAGCACCATCAACTTCGGACATCTCTTTTTGAGTGTCAGCTGAGTTCTTGCCTTTAGGAAAATAATAATAATAAAAAAAAACTAAAATATATAAAAAATAAACTAACATTTATAAATAAAAATACTAGGCATTTGTTTCTATAGCAACCTAAAAGTGTCAGCTATCAAATCTCAAAAGAAAAAAATTAAAAATTTGACAGAAGAATAACAAAACGAACATAACGCTATCTATTTCTGCAAAACGAAATTACTTTGTTGCCAACCCAATATTTGTCGTTTAACTAATGCTTTATCTTTGTGCTTATAAATTTTTAAGACCACATTCCTGTGTATGAAACACATAAACGAAAAAAAAAAAAATCTGAAAGATTTCAGATTTTAAATTACGTCCAAAGGCGCGTTTTTTTTAACGTTTTGTGTGCTACCTTTTTTTTTTATTAAATATCATGTACTACGTACTCAAACCATAAAATTCAGTTCAAAATCAATATCGCAAAATCATTTTAAATGAACATATCTTTAGAATTTCCGTAAGTCTCGTGCGCTGGAGATAAAAATGTTTTTTTTTTCGTACAGTGTTGCCATTGCTCGCTTTGAAATCATTTAGTTTGTTAAATATAGGTTGATAAATAATAAAATATAGGTACAAAACATAAAATCGATAATAAAGCAAATTTCAAATTCAAAATTAGGGCTTCCAGATGCCCATATTCGCAGTAGGATTGCGTCATTCAAAATTCGATGGCTCTAGGTTTTATCACAATGCGAGAAACATGCATACATTTATGCAGATTTTTCATTTTTTAAAATTTAATGCAGAGCGATAACATTTAGTGGCAACAATTTGAAAAGTGATACGCCGTTTTTGTGTTTCCGACGCAAAATCGCAAAACGAAAGTAATAGTCCTTCGGGACTAAATCCCTTTGGACTAAAAAAAAAGAAAGAAATTTTAAAGGGTTCAGATTTCAAATTACGTCCAAAGGGGCTTTTTTTAATGTTTTGCGTGTTATCTTTATTTATTAAATGCCATGTTCTTCGTGCTTAAACCATAAAATTCAGTTCAACAGGAATATCGCAAAGTAATTTTAAAATGAGTCTATTTTTAGAATTTCCGAGACACAATCCGCGCGCTATAGATGATGATTTTTTTTTTTTCTTTTTTCCGTAGGGTGTTGCCATTGCTCGCTTTTAAATCGTTTGAGTTTGTTCATCAAAAATTCGTTAAAGTTTTACAAAATATGAAACAGATAATAAAACAAATTCCAAATTTCAAATTTGAGCTTCCTGATGTCCATACTCCCAGGGGGATTACGTCGTTCAAAATTTGATGGCTCTAGATACCATCGTTTTATCACAATGCGAGAAACAGACATACATTTATGCAGATTCTTCATTATTTAATTTCTTTAAGTATAATACAGAGCGATTAAATTTCGTGGCGACAATATGAAAAGTGAAACGGACATTCAGAGTATATATATGAATGAAATAAATGAAATTTTTGGAAAAGACAGGATTAAATTTATGAATAATATATTCAAAAATTATATGCCTAAGCTAAAAGCAGCTAGTAAACCTATTGATGAAATGTATATTTTTCTGGAAATAACTAACAAAATTAACAATCACTATTCAGCCTAAGCAAATGTTTGTATTTACGATAGTTACATCTATGTTTCCTTCATTTCACACCTTCTTGGCCAACTTAAACACAAGTGCTTAGTTCCTATATTAGTTCTACATCCTTCCAATGCATGTTTTGCTTGTTAAAACACTATAGTCTTCTATGAACTTCTTACACATTTGAATAATATCACATCTCCCTAGCTATTGGTTACATCAACATTTCAAGATTATCGTTTTTACGATGTTGGACTTGCCCATGCATTTTTCTCCCTTTTTTGTTTCACCTACTTACTATATGATTTGCTACTTTAGTTCCACTAACTCTGGAGGTATATACACAGTCCAGTCACATTAATGTGACCATCTGTCAAAAGCCAGAATAACCACCTTTCGCAGAGCGGACTGCTGCGAGACGTGCAGGAAGAGAGTCACATAGGTCCCTGAAGGTGTTCTCTGGGATGTTGAGCCATGCCGACTCTAATGCCGTGGCCAGCTGCGCTAGATTACGCGGTTGAGGATCCATGGCGCGAACAACTCGATCGAGATGGTCCCACAGATGCTCGATTGGGTTTAAGTCAGGTGAGTTTGCTGGCCAGGGGAGGACGGTAAACTCATCCTGGTGCTCTTCGAACCACGCACGTACACTGGCAGCTGTATGGCACCTCGCATTGTCCTGCTGGAAGATGCCATCATCCTGAGGAAAAACAATGCGCATGTAGGGGTGAACATGGTCCGCAAGGACAGATGCGTACTTGTATTGATCCATTGTGCCTTCCACAATGATCAGTGAACCTAGAGAATGCCAGGAAAACATTCCCCAGACCATAATGCTCCCGCCTCCAGCTTGGACCGTTCCGGCAATGGTTGCAGGGTGGTTCCTTTCAGAGGTTTCACGCCTTATACGCCAACGTCCATCTGTCCGATGGAGCATAAAACGCGATTCATCCGAAAACGCAACCTGTCGCCACTCAGTGGACGTCCAGCTGCTGTACTGGCGTGCAAATTCTAGCCTTCGCCGTCGATGAACAGCAGTCAGCATAGGTGCACGAACCAGGCGTCTGCTTCGGAGGCCCAGACGCAGCAATGTTCGCTGAATAGTACTTTGGGAGACACTTTTGGTAGCCCCTTGGTTCATTTTGGTGGTCAGTTGCTCAACGGTAGCCCGTCTATCTGCCCGAACGCATCTCCGCAACCGTCGTTCGCCTCTGTCATCTATGGCCCGTGGTGCACCACATTTGCCACGTCGCTGATTTTGGACAGTCCCATTTTGCCATGCACGGTACACTTTTACCACGGCGGCACGCGAACAGTTCACAAACTCAGCCGTTTCGGAAATGCTTCCACTCTTGGCCCGAAAGCCAATGATCATGCCCTTTTGGAAGTCGGATAAATCGCTTCGTTTCTGCATTACGCCAACGATTGAAATGTTTTCCGAAGCCCTCACACACCCTTTATATACGCTCAACTGCACTGTGCTGCCACCTGCCTTCTGTGATTGGTTATTTAACTCTGACATGGAAAGTACGTGGTGGTCACATTAATGTGACTGGACTGTGTATCTCCGTTTGGATGACTTCGTGGGTTGGGAAACGGCCTATTGCCTTTCCCTCTCTGCCACACCATTATGTTAGTCATATTTCAACGTTATGTTCACATCCCAAAGCAGCTCTACGCAGGACAGAGCAACTGCCCAGGTGCCCGAACATATGATTGTCATCACCTAAGTCCTTTTCCCCCTTAAACTGAGAAATGAAAATTACATTTTATTTGAAAGAATTCTACAAGGTCTTTAAAATAAAGATGAACGTTTTTATAGTAAGTTGTCTTCATAGAAATAGATAATAAAAGAAATCTTTCTATAACGCATCGTAAGAAAACTTTTTGAATCAATTCAGAGTATTTGTCAAAATGTCCTAGAAAAGCTGCAACAGGCTTCTTTACTTAAAAATTGATCGTAAACATACACTTATAAGGTTTGTTAATTTTTTTGTCAAAATATGACACAAATTTTTTTACAAGACTATTTTAACAGTATTTGTGCGTTAATTTAGGTTAGGTTAATATGATTACAGAAAAGCCCCGAAGGCTGTTTGCTTAACGGGAGGGAGGCCTTCGTATAGGACTTTCTGACAGAAACTGTCTCGTACAAAATTTACACATGGGTAAAACGACAAAAACGCCAATGAAGCCAGTCCGTTCGCGGAATTCGAACCGAATTCCTAGTGTTCAGCGACTTCACCACTTGGCCGCTGGTGAGCCCAGTGTTTATAGGAGGTAGTCAGTTCAGTAAAGTATGAGTTTTTATACGACGCGTTTATCAACATTCCACCGAGTAAAATGTTTATTATGTATCAATAAACTGAGTCTGATAAATTCGTATATTCAGGTATTAAATTAGCAAAAATACTCAAGGAATTTGCTCACTTCAGTCATATTTTAATATCTACCACAGGTATCATGCAAGATTTTTCAATCTAATTTAAAGAGCATCTACAAAGCTGAGACTATTTATTTCGAAATAAATACCTCTTTATGCGGTAAAACAGTAGCCATGTTTAATTAATAAGTCCAATGAAAGTACTAAGTACCCGTATCTTTACAGATTTTGCATGTAAAGGTTTGAAATTTGTTTTATAATTAAGTTACTAATTTGTAAAGACTATTTGATTAATTAAAAATATTTGCTATATGGTGAACATAAAACTAGCTTTTTGTTTTTAAGGAACCCTTTCACTCTCAGCTCTCTCAGCTGTTTACATGAAATTATCTGCTATGCTTCGAAAAACCACGCAACCAACTATTTTGGATCAGTGTTTAAAAAAAAATGCATCTATTAAACATGCTTTCGAGCACTCTATATAATTTAGGTTAAAGAAACACGCCGAACAATGATTATTTTAGAAGTCAAACAACAAATAATAATGAATTCCACTGACCCTGCTATTCAGCTCACTTTTGAACTTGAGACATTCAATTCGCTTCCGTCCATCGACATTTTAGTCAGACATAACGCCTCCAGCTTCAGTACTACTGTTTACGGTAATCTTTCATCGGTTTGTCTTCCATCACACTTCAAATAGTATCATACGGAGTAAACAGAAGTTATCTACATTTTATTCCTATGTGTTCCATTCACTTAGAGTTTCCTCCTCCAAATTGGCTCATGATCAAGAACTAAATTATTTAAAAGCAGTTGCTATTGACAGGGGCTTTACCCAGCATTATAAATCAAGCTAAAAAATTCCCATCTCAACACACCAAAAGGTATGCTCTTGTTTTAGGAGATTGTAAGAATTCTATTTTCATTCCTTTCTTTCAGTCAATTAGTTATAAAACTGCACGTATTTTACAGAAATTTAACCTTCGGGTCGTTTATTCTCCTATCATTAAATTCCTAGTTAAATACTTAAGGACCCCATTCCGGATATGAATTCCTGGGGCATTTACAGGATTCCTTGCCAGTGTGGCTTAATTTACGTTGGCCAAACTGAGAAAGCCTTAACATTTCGCGTTAAAGAACATGAGGCATATGTTAGGAAAAAGGAAACATGGAAGTCCTTTGTTACTCAGCACTGCTCGTCCGAAAATCACACTTTCCAATTTTCTGCAACCAAAATTTTTCAAAAAGCATCTTCCGTTGGTGAATTAGATTTTGTAAAGGCGTGTACATTCAAAAACATCTTTCGGTTCTAGTTAACGAATGTAATTCCAATCTACCATTACCTTCATCCTTTAAGGAAATAATGTTTTAGGTTTTTTTTTGTTTTATCAATAGATGGCACCAATAGCTTAACTCCTGTCCAGCCATTCTTATCTTATCTTATCAAAATAGCTTATTTCATTCATTTGCATTTTGGTAGCTGGGGCTGATGGTTCGATAGTAATACCACCCAAAAATCTGCAAATATAACGCGATTTTTGTTGTTTGACTTCTAAACCACTCTGCATAATGTTATCATCTCGTAGGGTCATTTTTTTTTGAGCGAGAGATGTGAAAAACGTGCAGTGCTCTCTCCGAGACTCGAACCCTCTCGAGTGACGAATAATCGTTCACCATCTTTTAGTTCGGGCATGACTTGTAGAGTCATTATCTTTTTTTTTTTTTTTTTTAAGCAGGAGGTGTGAAGTATGTGTAATGCTCTCGTCGGAACTCCAAGCCTGGACCTCTCGAACGCGAGTAGAGTATGCTTCCAGTTACACTCCGAAAGCATTTTGAAAGGAGGGAGAAAATATCTTATAAACTTTTAAAATAGAAAATAAGATAACATTTAAATAGAACTCATTAATATCTGCAAACTTATATCCATTTGAATTCCTGTCCTTACAGAAAAATGTACTAATGTCAATAGTAATATTTTAACAGTTCATGTCTTTAAATTAAGTAGATATCATGATGATCAGACATACGTGACGGATTATATTTCACAAATGTTGATACTATGATAAGAAGGCAAAGAAACTTCAAATATCTAATTTTATTTAAAATGCCGTATGCATCAAATTTTAGCCAAACTCATTGAAGCAGATGTAGCAGTTTTATATGCTCAACGTATTTAGAATGCTTTAAATTTGGGGCAGGAAAAATGATGAAATTGAAAATTCGTTTTCCTGATATTATCACAAAAACTTCCAGCCTAAGAAGAATTATCATATTGTATATTATATTATAGGAAGTTTAGAAAAGTAGCACAATAAATATTACTAATTTTCTAACAACATAATCCAACAACACTGCAATAAGTGCAATATTATTAACATGCAAATTAATGTAAATTACGTAGCGGAAACATTTAACACTTTTTGAGCTCTTTGCCACGTATAAAATTATTTCCCTTTTTTTCTGACATGAAAAAGGGGGAAAACGCTGTGATGAAATCCTTATAAATATGCAAGCTGCTGCCAACGCAGAGATTGAAAAAACAAACATTTCCCGCTAAAATAAATAAAAAGGTAAAAAAAAAATTTACTCAGGAGCGATCGATGGTAATTTTTCCCATCTTACCTGGGTGTAGCGAAAGATCCCATCTGCCAGTCATAGATTATCATATCCGGGTCAGAAAACTTTTTCATCGGGGTTTGCTAGTCAGTAATTAACACCTATCTAAGAAGAAGGCTTGGCTTAGGTATATTTCTATTTAATAATCGCCAAGAAGAACCGACTTCGTATTAAAATGGGTGTGTCGAAGACAAAGTTAATGAGTGGCAGCAGAAGTTTAAAGGCGTTTTTGTTTGGAGCTCCTTTTGATTTGGCGGTGATTTTCAAAAATCGTGACTCACATTGGGGATGTGGTTTGTGTTGTTCTCAGTACACAGAAAATGAGTGCTCGTTTTCAAAGCTCTTCTTGCACATGATAATTCAATCTACGTAATTTGGCCGTGCGATATGGGTTAATCTTGAAGCCCTTTTCTTCGACAGGAATAATCTTTGCATAACTTAAACAATTAATGAAGAAAATTCTAGGGACAGGCCCAAGAATAATATACGAAAACCAAAAATAGTAAAATAAGAATATAAAATATATAAATATATAAAGGATCATTTAAAGAAAGAAACTCTGAGCTGATTATATTATTATAGCCATCATTATACGAGAGAAAGAGAATGATAATGATTATTTTCATTCTCTTTCTCTTGTATAATGATAGCGGTATACGAGAAAAAGAGAATGGTAATAAAATAATCTTGAAGTAATTTGCATTACACAAAAATTAAGTAAATTGAAAAATTTTTTTAAATTAAAAAAAACTAAGTAAATTGTTCAATTAAAGAAATCTTATGATCT
>KK116233.1:717219-728898 GCA_000611955.2 Stegodyphus mimosarum | reverse complement strand
AAAAAAAAAAAAAAGAAGCATGAAAATAAATGGAGTCAGATGAATTGCTGCAAAGCAAATATGAATACAAAGGATGGAGAGAACTGGCTCTCATTTAACATTATATATACGGAATATCATTCCAATGCAGCTAACCCGTTTACCAATGCTCTTCAGATATCTTATGTGCTCGGCTGTTGTTTGTGCTTGACAAATTTGGCAGCTGCTAATCAGTATAGTTGTTTACGTGTTTTAATCTGTCATAACAAGGTACGTAAGGAGTATCTGTTTGACGGAAGACAAATTTTCGTGGAGAACTTCCTAAAGGATAGTGGCTCCTCAGCGCTAAAGAGTTTCATATTCAATAAAGTTACTCTTTTCTACAAATGTATGCCTTTTTTTAAACCTTTCACTAGCAGTTAATTTTTTACTCTTAATGGTAATTTGTTGTTATTAGGAAATGGATTTCATTTTTTATGTAGTTTAGATTTAATGATACCCGAGTTTTTAACTTAAAGACACTTTCTCAGGGATAGTGAGACAATGCTTTTAATAGGGTATATATATATGAAATAAAACTGGAAGAAGGTTGTTGTAATAATTTAGTAGATGGCAGATAGATGCATAAACCAGAAACTTGTAAATGTGGCCGAATTCAGTTGTTTCCTTTTTATTCATGGTTGGCATACATTTTTATTTAATCCAACATAAATCAAATTGACGCCACAGGGCTTTGTCCTTAAAGAATGATTTACATCCGGTAAACTTGAAAAATATACTTAAGGCATGTTGCTGTAGTGAAGGCAGGAGTGAAAAAAAAAGTGAACTAAGAGCAGCGACCAAAAACAAGACAGTATGCAACAAAGATGTTTTATACCAAGGGTATGATTACATTTCGGATTACATTACAAGAATGTTTACTTTAAGCGAATTAAATTCCAGATGCATAAATAGATTAATATTTGGATGCTAGGTTAATATTTCATGGCATACCAGGAATAACATCACCACAGAGATCAGATGACGGATCACTTACATGAAGTAAAAATTATATTAGAAAAGTTATTGTTTTGCTACTTTTAGAATGAAGCGGGGAACATGCTCAAATTTCGGTATTGGTGATTTATCATAAGAAAGGTAGATATTTTATATTTTACACACATACACACACACACACGCTCATATTTAGGTCGTCCGTAAGTATTTTCAATGATTATAATTGTTTGTAACAATCACATTGATTGTACCAACACTGTGTTTTTCTTTGCAGGTGCAAACATAATTCATAATTGTTTGTAACAATCACATTGCTTGTACCAACACTGTGTTTTTCTTTGCAGGTGCAAACATAATTCATAAAATATCTCTGCAATTGTGTAACATACCTTACTACTTTTGTTTCTATGAGTGCTGTGGGAGATATGTCGTCAAAATGACTTCCCTGCAGCAAAAAGCATAATGTATTTTACGATTTGCAGAAATGAAATCACCAACAATTATGCAGTGAATGTTTCTGATATGTTATAGAAAGACACCACCTGATGAAGTTATGTTATCGATGTCCAAATTTTTAGCTACAGGTTCCGATAGGAAAGCCACAAGCAGTAGCAGAGTGATGTTTTTTTACGTGCTACTAGAGGGAACATATGCAAAAATTTGCTGAACATTTTCAGTATGGTTATGAACTTTGAGTGTTTAGACATTTGAGGTTCGCATGTTTTGCTATTTAAGCACAATCATGAGTTATCATACTTTGTGATCAAGGTAAACATTTATGGGCACTTTGTGTCTATATATATATATTCCAAAGGGCCATAAATTTCCTGTCACATATGTGTTGTACGGGAAGTCAAAGGATTTCCAAGTCCAAAGCAACACATTTTTAAAAGCAGGTATAAAAGGCAGAAAGTTAGAAACCACTGGTAAAGAGACTATTGTTATTCCTTTATTAACCATAAGTAATTACTACTAAATCCTTTAAAAAATTTTCCTAGTTAGTTAATATTTAGTAACCTAACCACTAAACCTACTCCCAATGTCAAATCGCCGAACCATTGCCGATTTCCTTGCATGTCTTATAAGGAAACCCTTTCATCTTGTTAATTTGCCCATTATTAATCATAAACCAAAATCTACTAGAACATCAACTTCAACGAAAGTAATTTCTTCTATTTAACTACATGTGTACAAAGAAATTTATAAGAGTAATAACTCAGTATTCGCTATGATTAATTACTTTTCTCATTTCTCGACCGCTGCAAAGGAAGCAGTAATTGCTGTTTAATGAAAATGCACTTTTATCCCTGGTAATAAATGAAAAATAACACACAATGGAAAGTTGTCCGAAGAAGCTGGAATCGGATGTTTATGAAAAACTCCATCAAGCGTCTAATTACATATTAGCCGGACGCATTATTCCTGGGCAAGCACGAGCAACCGTAGCGAACTCGAACAACGATTCAGGAATCGGGCTTAATTCATTCAGTACTTATCTTAGTGCGTTCTTGTAGATTGTGGGGCGATGTATGACCAGTCATTAATAATTGCGTTCAAGTCCCAGTTACAGAGGTTATAATTTGCCGAGCCCATCGAGGAGCGGGCCATTTTTTTAATTAATTCGACGATTGCAACCGACAAGAGCATTAAAAGAATGCTGCCCGCAATTATGTCGGCGCCGTTTGCAGAGGAAACATTGGCAAACCGTTTATAACAGCGTTGTAAATAATTATAAGGAGTAGTAACGGAGGAAATAAAAAAGAAATAGTAAGAAACCTTTCAAGAATCTGCTCATTCCGCAAATGAATAACGTAAAATTGCAGGATTGTTTCTGCGGTTTATTATTTTAATAGAATTAATCCCCTCTTTATGTTTCGAAAGCAATTTGCCCCAAGACAGCTTTGGTGAATGTTGGAACACGGGGAGTGTCAACTTCAGCAGCGCCGTACTCTTGATAGACCTCCTTTGAAAGACTAATAGACAGACAATGGTAATTCAACAGAAAACGGAAACAGAATTGTTTTCAAGCACCACAGGAAAATCGTATTTGCAGGGCCATTTCATGGGAGAAGCATAGAAAATGTTCGAAATATAAGCAATTGAATCAACGAATGATATTTATGCAAAAATACACTCCATTTAGCTAAATTAACGAACGTTTGCATAGATGTTTTAAAGTATCATTTAAGTTTCTATGCAGTTATTTTACGTTAACGTGCTATCTTATCGGCTTAATTTCCATTTCCCTGCCGGAATGCAAATTTCTAGTTCGCGCAATATTCAAATGAAGTAGAAAATAGACAGTATTTAAAGGTTTCAAAAAGTAGAATCAGAACGTGTTCTGCCTGCTTGAAGGACACGTTGCTAACTTTGATTTCTCTAGCGATTAGTATTCTATGGCCCTGAGTTATTCCTGTCATTAAGCTTGTTTACGCCACTTCGATCAGAGCCAGCTTGCGCGCTAGTTATAAAGTTAAGCCGTTAGGGTATACTTTAATTTTATTCATCTATTACCTTTGGTTTAAAGCCAAAGCTTCGGTAAGTTAGAGCCGTTTGTTAAACTTTAAGTTAAATAAAGGGTCCTTTACAGCCTTTTGCCCTCAGTAGTTAAAAGGTGGCTGAAGAAGTGTAACTTATAAAACGAACTTAAAAAAATAAACTGATCTTTATTCTTGTTGTATTCTAAATTCAATCTACAGAGGTTTAGGTTTAAACTTACTATAATGTTTGATTTATGTACATGTAATTTAATTTTGTTTTTCAGATTTAAAAACCTAACGATTATCAACTGCAGATTGGTTACAAGTATAATTGGAATTTAAAATATTTCTTGAACACTATTTTCTGTGTCATAATTCTTGTCAGATGCTTTTCATAGGAATACTCTCAAAGTAATTAGTTGTAAGAATTCATTTAGTTTTACTAACCGGTTATTTTATGTTAATTTATCCTTACTATCTTTCTTGCTTTCCGTTTTCCTACCAGAATGCTAATTTCGAGTTCGCGCGTATTCAAATTATGTAGAAAAAGATAATATTTAAAGGAATGTCTTAGATATTAGAATCAGAGTGTGTTCCGCCAGCTGAAGGTTACGTTACTCGTTGAATCGCTTGACAGCAGTTTATCTGCGGCTTGCGTTATTCTCGCCATTAGGCTTGTCACGCCAATTTTAGGTTTGAATTAACTTGCGCTCAATCTTGCTGTGTAACCGTGGGGTAAACCTACAATTTATTTAGCTAATTTGAATTTGTTATTTTTGATTTACGCTGTAATTGTTGGCTAGTTCTGTAATCACAAGTACTGTTAATTTATCTGATTTAAATAAAAGGGTCTTTTACACCTTTTAGAACTTTCTGTTGTAATTTACAAGACACAGCGATAAGTCATTTACGTCTTCCAGAGTTCTCATCTAGTTTATATTACCAAAGAAGGTAAGACTCTGTATACTATTTTAAATATTCAATGAGTTGCCTAATTTTGGAGCATTAAACGATTAAATGCATAAAAGAATACATCTTCCCTAATAGACTCACTACCTAAATTTATTTAGATAAGGAAAACCACAAAGTTGTAGATTATGGCAAAGTAATTAAGATTTATCTTTATGTCAGGAAGAAGCGTTTATGGAGTACATTGTAGTGTAAAGCACCCTTATTTACGTTACACAAGAGGAAAACTTCATATAGTAAAAAGTTAAACTTGACGTAATCAGCCCATTCACCGTCGATACGAGAATCTGGGACAAACTACGTATGTTTTGCCTCTTTAATCACTCCGCCATTATCAGTTCAGAAAAAATGACAAAAGAAACTTTTTAAACTTTGCCATTAGCTGTTGACAAGGCGATAATTTAATTAAAATATTGAAAAGAGCTGAATTTGGAGGCTCAGCATGGAAGAAGTATATAAGTAAGAAAAGTGAACTGAATTTCATTCCCTGAAACACAACTTCCAGAGAGGAAAACTCATAAAGGAATTCAGGTTATGATTCTATCTTACATCTCATGGAAATTTATCGGGTGAATAAAATTTGAAAGGGGAATTGTGTCTCCCAAATGGAAAAAGTAATAGAATAAAAGTGCAATCTCAAAATGACATAGAATATACATTAAACAGGAAATTTCCTGTTTAATGGAATGCTTAGAACATGCTATGTTACAAGGATTAATAAGAATATTTCTGGTCATCGAAAAGTTTCATAAGCAGAGTAATGGGATATTCAAGCAATTCCTTAAAAAGGTTTGGCAGTGTAAAGGAACTTTTGAATTAAATCTTTGCATTAAAAAGTATCTAGAAAACATAATCACTCCACTGTACGTTCTGAATGCTTAAAATCTTGTAACAACATTTTTCACCGGAATCAACATACTAAATTGTCCTGACGCTTAACAGAATGCTGTGTTATATTCGTATACAATGCCATGCCGCCATACAAAATTACTTTGATATTAAAAGCTTAACGATTCTAATAACATAACTAGCCTGTGAATTTCGAAAATCTCCATTCCTTTAAAATGTATCTGTAAATTAAATCACGCTACATTAGATAAGGATAATTTACAAATTGTATTCACGATGATGTATTTAATACACGGAAAAATTCACAGTATTTAACAAAACATTTAAAAGCCTAACGATTACAATAACACACGTAATCTGAAAGTTTCAGGAAAATACATACTGTCTAAATTCCTGCAATGAACTAAATCACGCTACAATAAACTATAACAGCTAAAATTAACTCTAGTTGTTTAAAAAAGTTAGAAACTGCTGCCGGTACTTTATTGAGTTCTTTTAAGCAATTTGAAACTTTTTTCCTCTAATTTGTTCTGTTATTTATCGCCATTTTAAAAAACAGTAGACACATTTTTGTCGTCTGTGATTTTACAAAACATCTTTGCACATCGAGCATTTCACAAAACATTAAAATTTAAAGATTCCTAATGGATTCTTCTTTTGTCCAAGTTATTTTCTTCAGATGAAATTAAATTTCCATTCTTTGAATCACGGATTCTATGGATTACGCACAGAACTAGTTTGTTCTAAATCTAAGGGATTCATTAGTTATTATGATATGATAGATTGAATTATTTGATTGTTGCAAAGGACTTGTAACTTATTTGGTTTGTCGTACTGTAAGAATTAAAAAAGAATTGAACATGAATTTACTATTTTCTTTAATTTACTTACCTTAAATACGTTTAAAAAATATACGATTTTAAATATACGCATAATGTATGATTTTAAAGGTGTTTCCCAGATGGTGTTGTGGTTAGGGGAGCCGTCTACGATACCGAAGGATCCGGGCTCGAATCTCAGAGAGGGCATGATTGTAACTGTCCGTCCCTTCATAGGAGGTAACGATGGCCGCCTATTAGGTGCCTCCACAATAAAATAGCAAACAACTTCCGGCCTTAGGAGTGGCCAATGCCGAAAAAAGACAAAATGGTGCCCGCCGTTAGGGAAAAAAAAAGATTTGAAATGCATGTTTTTGCTGCATGGGGACACTTATTAGTTTGTCGAGAAAGACTGATAGTAGCGGAAGAAGAGAAGACCCTCGGATTCGTCTATTCAAGTGTTTTCCATCAAAAATGAGACGTAGGTGTCATACTGGTCACCTCCTATGGCGCTCTTTAGGCAACTTTCTAGGTGATGAGACAGATAAAAGACTGGCCATTCCGAACGAACGCTTGAACGAGTTCTGTGCGTAATTAACAGAACTTGAACGGAAATCAAAGAACGGAAATTTAATTTCGTCTGAAGAAAAGAACTTAGAAAAAAGAAGACTGCATTAAGAATCTTTAAATTTTAATGTTTTGTGAAATGCCCGATGTACAAATGATGTTTTGTAAAATCACAGACGACAAAAATGTGTCTACTGTTTTTAAAAGAGTGGTAAGCAGCAGAACAAATCAGAACAAAAAAGTGACCAGCCATTGGTTAGGAAAACAATTTAACAAAAATAAATTTCTTTATTTTATAATGATCACAAATATTAAACTAGTGTTATTAGTCCAAAGGGCCAATTTGCCTTGAAGGACTATTAATTTCGTTTTAGCATTTTGCTTTGATTCACTCAAAACGTCGTTTCACTTTTCAAATTATTGCCACCAAATATTATCTCCCTGTATTTTATTTAAAGGAATTGAATAACGAAGGATCTGTATAAATATATGCATGTTTCTCGCATTGTAATAAAACAAATAGAGCCATCCAATTTTGAATATTGAACGTTTTCGCCCGAATATTGACATTTGGAATTTGTTTTATTTTCGATTTCATAACTTACAAACCATCAAAGAATTTTTGATTAACAAACTCAAGGATTTAAAAACGAGCAATGGCAACATTGTACAGAAAAAAACATTTTTATCTCCAGCGCGCGAGACTGTGTATCTGAAATTCTAAACGTATGCTCAATTTAAATTTATTTTACGATATTTCTCTTGAACTGAATTTTATGGTTTAGGTGCGATGAAGACGATATTTTATAAATAAAAGTAACCCATAAAACGTTAAAAAAACGCTCCTTTGGGCGTAATATAAAATCAGCAAGCTTTTCTTTTCTTTTTTTTTTTCCTATTGGCAGATTACGAAGACAACTGTAGTCATAAGCAAAGATGAAAGAGTACAACAAAACTAAAAAAAATCCACAATATAATTTATAAATCTATTTTTTGTCTCACATCCCAACATATCTCTCCCAGAGTGATCCAGCATTAAGCGCAGAGCAACCACTCACGTGTGTGTTTTTTCGTGAAGGTTGTACAATTTACTAATTGGGCCATTCTATCTAGACGTTTTAAAAGACAATCATAGCCAGTAACAGGACAAAAGATAGAAACAGATTTCTAAACATTTTCATGAAACGTGCTGATTGATAGAAGAAATAAAACTACATATTTTCACAATCTTAATGTTACTGTGCTTCAGTAATTAAAAATAAGTTTCTCATTTGAAGCCTTTTTGATTTTCAAATGCATGAGATCGTTGCATCTTGGTGTAAATAATGCAAGTAAAGACTGGAATGTTGAGTTAAAAATTTGGATTTAGGGATTTTAAGTAATTGTTTGTTTAATAAAACAGAAATAAAAAATTTAGATGCATTTGTTCCAAAATGGACTCTTATAACTCTAACAAATTTTGAAAGGGGAGAAAAAATGTGATTTTTTGCAGTATTCAGTAGCATAGGTAGCATCATCTTTCCATTCGATGGCATCTATCTGCATACATTGTTATAATTGATTTCATACGAAATGAGCTAAAGAACGAAAGTAAAATTTGAATTCTAAGAACAATGTTAAAAAGAAAATCTGAAAGGTTTCAGAGGCGGCCAAAAAGGCGTTTTTTAAACATTTTGTGTGTTACCTTTATTTATTAAATATCATGTTCTTCGCACTTAAACCATAAAATTCAGTTCAAGAGTAATATCGCAAAATAATTTTTAAATGAGCATATCTTTAGAATTTCCGATACACAGTCTCACGCCCTGGAGATAAAAATGTTTTTTCTGTACAACGTTGCCATTGGTCGCTTTGAAATCCTTGAGTTTGTTAATCAAAAATGCATTAAAGTTTTACAAAACATGAAATCGATAATAAACCAAATTTCAAATTTGGGCTCCCAGATGCTCATAATCACAGTAGGATTACGTCATTCAAAATTCGATGGCTCGAGGTACCGTCCTTATATCCCAATGCGAGAAACATACATACATTTATGCAGATCCTTCATTATTTAATTATTTTAAACATAATACAGGGTGATAATATTTGGTGGCAACAATTTGAGAAGTGAAACAATGCTTATAGTGAATCGACGCAAAATGCCAAAGCGAAATTAATAGACCTTCTGCGCAAGTTTCCACTTTGGATTAATAAAATATCCATTTATATGAAGTGATAATTTATATGTTGTAAAATTAAGTATTAAAAATTAATTATATTTGCGTTATTTATTCATTTATTTATTATTATTTTGTTTTGAAATGCGAAGCTTTGTGTATTTTAGATGCCTATGTAGTTGCCTTCAACAGTACATGGATTTTGGAATTTAAGTTATAAATTCAAGTTTAAACTTTTGTACTGTTGCTAAGAAAGCCTAAAAATTTAAATACAAAAAACTAAAGCAAAAATGAATTATAATTTTCAACTAGTTCATTAATGACAACCTACGACCAGTGGAATTCTCATAAAAGTAGCCTCGTTTGACAAGAATTAATGGGAATGATATGTTATTGTTGTTATTGTTGTGACTTATCTCATTTGCCTGATCGTGATATCAGAAGAGGAACACGAAATTCGTCGTTCGTTTGCGCCTACCGTTGGCAAAGCCTCAAGTATCATACAGGTGAAAGTACGACTTCGCCCATTTCCACACCCAATTTTGAAAAAGAGCACACCGAGAGATGGGTAAGAGGGTTTCTCACACTCTTCCCATACCACCAACCTCTTAAGAGGAATTTTGACTCGCAGCATGCCCCCATGCCGCACAGACACTATACATTTACAAACATCCCTACCTTCTCCGGGATTCAAACCTTGGCCCTTTAGTATCGCAGTAGGCTTCCCTAACCACTATACCGTTTGGGTGGCATGAAGGATCTACCAAATCAGAGCACATACTTTCTTTTAACAAAAAACAATAATCCGCCTTCTGGATATTATTTCAATAAAAAAATTAATCAGAAACATGCTGTGAATTTTGGTATCTCAACTCTAAAATACATGCTTCTTCGAATTCCACTCGAAAGCCATGCATTGACACTTACTAAAGAATGCAAGTAAAGATTAGAATATTGAGTTAAAATTTATATCTACAGATTTTAAGTAACGTATAATTTAATAAAACAGAAATCCAGCATTAGGAAGTATGTCGACAAACTGAATGAAATATAGAATTCCAAGAATAGTGTTTATATCGATTTCTTGAATCTAACTAAAACTTTTTTGAACTGATAGACATTACCGGATGGGCTACGAGAAAGACATGTCCTACTCTAGTTAGAAAGGGGTAATATGAAGAAAATTTTGGGTAAAGTTATAAGAAATTATCTCCTTTTCTCGTGTGTGCTAGTTCGGGCTCTATTGTAGAGTGTATTTGTGGAGCCAGAACATATGATAAATTAATTGTGAACCGACTTGGACTACAGAATTTCCTGTTAGTTAGATATGTTAATCACTTATAATAATCGCAGGCATAGGGAAATGTGATGAATCCTTTTAAGGATATAGCCATTTATTAACAAAGAAGAAATTATTCGATTACCGACTCCCATGTTGACATGAAATTGTCAGATGTTGATTGCGGTTCCCTATAGCTCCCCTATAAAGTGTCCGTCCGTGAAATTACGTCTCGGTTATCGCTAGGATCTCTGAAGCTGAAGATTTTATTCGCATCGAAAGGAATCCGGATAAGTATGATTTATTGAAAATTGATTCATTCAAATAATTTATTTTCATGTCTAGAGAAATGACTGCTCGAAAGAGATGGAATAAATAATTTGTTTTCGAATGTTAGATTAGTGTTTAAACAGAATATAAGTTTATTTACAAGCGTTATGCTTCTTGCTTTGAAAGAAAATGCTGTTTTTCAGCAAAAAGAATGGAAAAAAATCTAATGTCCATAACAAATACCAGCAATTTTTAATTTCCTGAGCAGCTAACGCATCTGTTATTTAGCACTTCTGTAAATATTGATAATCATTATCGTGTTTTTAATTGAAAGGTCAACTCTTTAACGTCTAGGTATCATGATTAGGAATAATGAAATCAAAGAACAGATTTCTCTTTATCTAAATTCTGAATGAAATCCTTGAAAGCAAGGACGGGAAGGATAACTGATCGGATATAGTCTTAAATTTAAGGATTAAATTATCGAATGCAAAGAATAAAAGCAATTAAATGACTTCACGGAACTTCGTTGTATCGTCTGCAGAGCTTAAAAGTGCGTCGGAGCCCATTGGAGCCCTGCTCCGGTACTTCTCAATGTCTGAGATAAATGATTATTCTAGCCGGAATGCATCGGAGCTCTAGATAAAAGGGTTCCGGCACTTTTTTATACAAATGGAACACAATTTCAGCAAAAAAAAATTATTTTAAAAATAAATATGCGCTAAAAGTCCATTATAACGTCCCAATGCAGGTCTGTTTTTCTCTGGGGAAAAAATGGACGGAGGTGTTAACAGTTTTAAATAAAGAAATTCTCCATCCACATGTCAAAGGCTTATTCTCCAGGTAGTAAGTACAACAGATATATGAGAGCGGGTAAAATTTTTTGTTAACGAAACTACTAAAAGTTATTACCTTGGTCGTGCAAATCCAGTGCTAGTGACCTCTCATTGAAGAGCTCTGCAGAACCTGTAACCAAATACGGGCACAAAAATTGTCATTTGCGCACTCCTTACGTTTGTCCTTAATTGCTATCAGATCGGGATTCGGGAGAAATGTTTCTTGCCCGGTTGAAGTCTTCTTGACAGCTAGAATTATATAGCCAGGCCATAGCGGTTAAAAACCGTACGAATGTTCTCTTTTCACGAAGGTACACTTCTCCATTAAATGTTTTCTACCATTCTCTCATATTATTTCCAGCATTCCCTATATTCTCATTAGTATCGCATTAATGTTTTACTTTCTTTTTATTACTGTGCTGGAAAAAGAATGTTATTTTTCTTTCATTCATTTAAATAGTACATTATATCGCATAT
>KK116233.1:688525-717170 GCA_000611955.2 Stegodyphus mimosarum | reverse complement strand
TTTATTAAATTTTATTTATACCTTTATATTTTATTGAATTTTAATTTAAATTTAATTAGTTAATTGTTAGTCATTTGATAATTTTATTATTATTTTATTTATTTATTTTCCCCCCTTCTTCCTAACGACTTTCCATAGAGCTCCGGTACTTCAGATTTTAAAATTAAGCCCTGATCATCTGTAAATTATTTCCATACATTTTTCAGAATCTTCGTTTCTTAGAATCACTTTTCAGATTGTTACAGATATCCTAAGAGGTTTAAAAAATTTAAATAATCGATCTTTGAATAAATGAGCTTTAACATAGCACAAAATTGTTTAATACGCTAATGTTAATCATTAGTTTCTAGTAGCGTCTTTTACAAGGATAGCTGGTTTGGTCTATTTGATTACATTAAAGCACTCGAGGGGTATCTATCTAAGAGGAGGGATGCCTTCACGTAAGACTCTTTAAGGAAAACTAACTCATATACAATTTACACAAGGGAAAATCATAAAAATGCTCCTGCAACCAACCCGTTCACCTGGATTCGAAACCCAAATTGAACTACCAGTGCTTAGAGAATTTACCGCTCAGCCGCTGCTAAGCGTTTGGTTGTTGTTACTTATGTTCACTTGTCTGTCCGTAACATCAGCCCAAGCCCACAAAATACCACTGGCAAGTAGCGCTGGTTTATGCCTGGCGTTGGCAACAGCCTTGAACACCTTACACCCCCCGACACGAACCCTGGACCTCTAGAATAAACGTCGAGTTTGCTTCCAATTGCAACCACGAAGGCATGCGTAAAGGAGAGAAAAACTGCCTTATAAGTTCGTGTTCAAACATTTTGTGAATTTATCCAATAGATAAACATTTTATACATATTTTTAGTTAAGCTGCGCGAATTACGCAACCTTACCCTAGCTTTTTCATGCGTAAAGGTGATGACAGTGGGATTTTAACCCCAAATTTTGCTGGCGAGCACCCCGGGGAAAAGGTCCGAGGCTTTCCCACCTCTCTCCTCTTCCACCAAACCACACGAGAGGACTTTCAGCATATTTAGAGTGCCACCATGCCGCACCGACACTATGCATTTACAAATATCCATGCTTTCTCCGGGATTCGAACTCGGCCCTTCGGTACGGCAGTCAGCGACACTAACCACTAAACCGGTTATGCCGTGGTAAGCTATCTACAGGAATGTAATCAAATACTATTTCTTTATACCAACAAAGGCAAATAAGAGCTTCAAACGTAGTAAAATGTTTATACATTGCTATGAGAAACATATGAGAAAAATCCTTTTCTGCTAATGATAAGAGAAATAATTTCAGCAAAATTGCCCATTTATTAGATGCCCTTTCCTTTTTGACGAATTTCTCCTTTCGAACACGAAATTAAATTTCAAATTATCTCTCACGTTGATTCCTCTTAAATTTAAAATTTCATCTTTTCTTCTCTTAATGTAAAGATAAAACTGTTTACATTCACTTAATTAATTCTCCAAACATAATTTTTTTTAATTCAGAGATCATTAAAGAAAAGATTATTTAGACAGTTGCTCGTATTTTTAATAGGAGTATATTGCTTTAACTGGAAAACAGTCCGAATAAAATGATGAAAGTTTTAAATGAAGAACAAAAAAGAACCAATGTCGAAGTTATTAATCAAATGGCGCGATTTCATTTTTACACCACTGCCAATGAACACAGAATTAAACGAAGCAATATGAAGAGCAGAGAAGCAGACAAAATGGCTGGAAGGCATATTTAGCATAAAGTTTGCTCAAGATCGGTAAATAAATCAATCGAGCTTTGGCTTTTGATGTTTTAAAAATTAAACATAAAGCTACAAATGTTAAGAATCTGAATGAATTCTAATGAGCAATAATGCAATTTAAAAGCAGAATAACTGTGTAAATTTCTAGCGATAAATCTTCTTTAACATTAGAATATTGAATACAAAAAGGTTCTTTTTTTCATTGTTATCATTTTAGTGTTCTTATTCATTATTATTATTTCATTATTACATCTTTTGCTTTCGCTAAGCCAATCATACTGCTGAAAGATGGTAAAATAAAGAATGCAGAATTTTGCTGGTGTATTAGGATCTGTGAATGGACACATAAGAGGTAAGATTAATTAAGGTTAAGAGATAGGATTTTAAGTGCTAACAACATAGAAAAAGCTTATTTCTGTATGTTAGCGAAACAACTTGGTGCAATCAGCATATTTATTTATTTACTTATTTTTGAAAAAACTGAAGTTCAGTCTGGGAAATAACAGTGTTTCAAAAGGAAAGTATGACAAAATGCCGCATGAGCCCATGGTTTAAAGAAACGAAGCGTTTAAAGTAGGTCTAGTTTAACAAAAATAAACATTTATTTTTATGCTAGTCTCCATAAAAAACAGTGTCAAGGAGAAAAATATTTTTCATAGTAACAATAACAAACAAACAGATTACTTTTTTAAGTTATCCAAAAGGTCTTTAGTTTTTTAGGGATTCTATACAAACACTCACAGATAGCTATGCAAAGCAGTTTTCGAATATAGATTTTTAATTAAAGGGTCTCTCACGTTAAGAACCATGAATATGTAAGTATGGGTTGAAAATCTCTAGCCCATTATTAATTAAAATGTTTCTAATTTTAGCGTTTCTATTAAAATTAGAAAATCTTTAACTAGTATGTTTTTATACAGATCGATGCTTTTTGACGCTTGTTTCGATGGGTTAAAGCAGTCTCTATGGCATAATTTGGATAATTTGTAGGACTGAATTTTGAAAATTAGAGAACGCTTTTCTTCCATTTTTGAAAAAGGTAGGGTAAGATTGTGTAAGTCGTGCACCCTAAGTAAAAATAAGTATAAATTGTAGAATCTGTGAAAACAATTAAGTATGGTAATGGTATTTTTAACCTATCGGATAAATTCATAAAATTTTTAACACGAACTTATAGGGCAGTTTTTCTCTCATTTACACGTGTCTTCGTGGTGTAATTGGAAGCGTACTCAACGTGTATTCGAGAGGTTCAGGGTTCATGTCCAGGTGAGGGCATTGTATGTTTTTTGCAACTTCAGTATTAAAAAAAAATAATAACTTATGACTCTACAGTGGCTCCCGAACTAAAAAGGGGTGTACTATAATTTGTCACCACCAGAAACTGGGTTTCCTAATCTATAGTCACCTTTTAAAAGGCGGAGTATATAACTGCACATTTTTCACGTCTCCTGCTTCAAAAAATCATAATGACTCTGCAAACTTAGTACTATTCAGAAAACTAGTATTCTAAATAGTAGCACTTATAGCTTAAGCCGTACTACATTTAAAATTGAACTATTATAATAAAACTTTCTTTTTCTCAATAAATTTACCTATACAATAAATTATGACGATGCTCACAAAGGTATCTTTTCATTTTCTTGTCAACTCTCCAGCACGTAAATCGTGTACCCATTCTTTGCATTTTAGACACTGAATCATATTCTCTTCGCCATCTTCCTCACAAATATTACATTTAGACGAACACGATGTGAAGCATTATGGTTGATTACGGGAACACTAAGAGGCACATTTGGAGAAATATTACTCCTAATATTTAAAAGATACTACTTACGCAACCTTATCCTACATCAGGAAGGACAGCAAAGAAAAAGTCTGTTAAGAGGAATTTTCTTCCAAAAGAGAACTTGTAAAAATTTTAAGTTTCTGTATATTTTGGCAAGGTAAAAATATATTATTTTGAAATGTTTGAAAATATTGAAGATAAATCCTGTTTGAGTTTGCCTAAAACTTATTTCTAAAAGTGAAACGTAGTTTATATTAAAAATACGAACTTTTTCAGTTCCTTTGCATATAGTACATTCTACAGTTTCAATATGATTGGGCTTGATCTAAACAGTAGCTCTGTCTAATAATAAGAAAACATGTAGGTAATTCAATGAGGGGACTTAAACTTTATTGCATAGAACTGTCTTGAAATTCAGTATGATATTCAAGAGATGCATGCACCGTGACTCTGATTGACTTACGGGAGGCCGCGAGTTTGAATCCCAAAGAATGCATGGGTGTAATTTGTTCGTCTCTTTATAGAAGGCAACGGTGGCTTACCTATTAGGTGCCTCCATAATAAAGAGACCTTGGCTTCTGGTCTCAGTAGTGGCCAACACCTATAAACGGCAATAGCCCGCCATAGGATTAAAAAATGGTGCTTTATTCCGGCTCAGTTTAGAATGCTCGCTTTCCATTCTTCATTCCGTAATTTGCACATTCTTGTGTTCTTCAAAAAAAGGTTTTACTATACAGGATGCTTCATACAGAACAGAATCCAGTTTTTGCCTCAAATGAAGAACAAAAGGCCAAAAATCTTACAAAACTTCTGAAACTTATCTTATGTAAAATGAGTATGTTAAAATGTATTATTTAACCAAAATTATTTGTCTTTCGTAGTGCAAACAATGAGCAGTATATTTTAGGTAATTTGAATCGGCTTTTGCATCTTTGAGTGTTTCTTATGGGTAATATTCTTTGATCTTCAGATGATAAGTACCAGCTGAAAACAGATGATGACTCCCAAACTTTATCAGCATTTAACGGGTATTATTCAGCACCTATGATCAAAGTATAATCAAGATGGGGCAAAAGCAATTTGTAGATGACAAACGGTGAAAAGCAAAGAGATATTCTTCCAGTTCCTTCAAGTGCCCTCGGAACTTAGGGAAAATTCCAGAAGTTAACGTCATAAGAGTGAAATTCAAGTTGGATATAACATGGAACTTGGCTTTTTAAAAATTTAACATTCGTTAAAAATTCCTTTATTCTTGGTTTGTAATCTTGAAATGTATGACGTGTAACCCCATTGCGCTAGGTACATGCCTGTGTCACTTCAACTAGATATAGTTTTCTCCAGAACGACTGTGAAAATCTCAATATCTAATAATAAAAAAAAATGTAGGATCTCAATAGGATAAACGATACTATGATACACACAGGTTGCGAAAGAAGATTAGTTTCTAGAAGTTCTCGACAATTACTACTTCTTTATTTCTGATATAATCTGAAAACTTCGTCTCGATTTTATGAGAATCATGCTCAATAAGCAGCAATCACTGGAATTACAAAGAAAGCAACTTCTGAGTATTATGTAACTGCACAGAAAATTAGGAAAATAAACGCAGAAAATAATTAAATAACATAACATTGGTATAAACTAAAATTATACAACTTCTGTGCACTTAACTAGTTGAATTCTTATATTCCTTTAAGTACTTTATCATGAGATACTAACACTAATTTTTTAAACCTATGAAAACAAGTTATTTCATAATTTTCCATGGAAGAAGTAAAAAAAAAAGGGGCATAATCTCATTCTTTCATTTAAACATGTTGGCAATTTCAGATAGGGACGGAGTAGCAAAGACGTAATTTTCTAACTCCCTGCTGAAAATGAACTCAATTTTCTTTTTATATAAAGGAAAAATAAAAATGTCTATATTAAAAACAATTTTTTTTCTGTTTGGTAGAAACAGAAATTCCTTTCCTTAACAAGCATCCTTTAAAACCGGGAAGAAATGTAATATAAAACTGCAGCGAAATGAACAAAGCTGTAAAAGAAAGTTTTACAACTCCCTTTTTTCCTGAGTTACTAACAAAACGCGACATTAATAACTTAAATCTCACAAAGCAAAACAATTTAACACCTTTAGTTTACTTTCTAGAGGAAGATATTTCTTTGTGTCTGCTTTCCGGAATGAAGAACTTACTTTTAACAACTTTCTTTTCTGTACTCTAAATTTTGCTAGTTTCTCTTTCCGTGACCCTCTGCTCAGCTGCAGCTACACAGAAACGATATTTTATCTTCATTTAGAACAAGAGAAACTCTGTCAAAGTTAAAAAAAGTAAACAGCTATTTAAGCATTTAAATAATTGCATCCATGCGCTCATAAAGCCTCTACAGTTCTGTAAAACGAATAAGAAAATTTCTGTATGTAGTTTTAGTATAACTAAATGTAAACTATCTTTAATTAAATTTCGAGTGGAACAGTTGTTGAACAAAAATTTTTGACGGGAGGCCGTTTGTTACATCTGTTCCAGATGCTCAAACGGCGCTTAGCCTTAGATGTAGTAAGAATAGTTCCTAAGACTTTTAAATGCTGTGTACCTAGCTAATTAGTTTTGTTATTTGACAGACGCACTGTAGGAATCTCCCCACTATAATGTGGTGAAGATAGTCTAAATTTGACAACTTATTATTGGCAACAATAGGAGCTAAAGCACCTTGATTTATTTGAAAACTAACAATTTCAATCGATTTTATTTTCTTCTTATTATTTTAAAATGTCGCTCGTTGTGTTCTTTCCTTTTTACATTTAAGTATTTAGTATCATCTTTCAATAAATTTTCAATTTTTATGCTTAGCTCTTACGCTATAATCTTAGTGCATCTTTATTTTTCAGCATTTTATATTTATTTTTGTGCCACCCAGACGGTAGAGTGGTTAGGGGAGCCGACTGCGATACCAGTGGGCTCGGGCTCGAATCCAGGAGAAGGCATGGTTGTAACTGTCCGTCTCTTCATAGGAGGCAAAGGTGGCCCACCTATTAAGCGCCTCCATAATAAAGTGGCCACCAATTCTGGCCTTAGTAGCGGCCGAGCTGAAGTCGGCTGACGGCCCGCCATTGGAAAAAAAATATTTATTTTTGTACGAACAAAACGTACGCCACTCGCAGTCGACTTCAACATAGCTCCGAACGTTGTTATAACCTAACTCGTGTCGGCGCACTTGTGACCTTATCAAAATATTGTGTATTTTTGACTAACTTTGAGACTCTAGTGTGGCTCATCCAAGATTCCTATTTTCAAATTCTTTTGTACTGGTCTCATTTAACTATCAAATAAGCATAAACGACAACTGTAGCTTTTGGGGTAATTGAGATACAAGGGTTCTGCTAAGACATGTTTTACGTTTTAAAATTTTTCTTGTCTTTGCGAAACGTAGTCGTATGCTAAAAATAGTCGTAAATAAGCATCTAAATTTAGAAAGATTTTAATTTGCATTTCATTAGCAATCCAGCAGATACTCAACAGTTATATGAAAGCAAAGAGCTTCTTGGTTATAACGCAGCTTGACGTATATAGTTTCAGATATTACGCGGATGCTAATTAACCCTCTGACCGGCCAGGAATTTTAGTGAGAAAGCACAAATTTCCTAAAAAATACTATGAGAAAAAATTATTTTCTTGATTTTTAAGTAAAAATTCTCCTGGTATTTTATACCTGGATTTGTGTACATTTAATATATTGCCTTAGCTTATTTGACATATATACGTTCTTACACATATCGCAAATATATTCTAGGCCGTATTGCCGGTTAGAGGGTTGAAATCCAATGTAACTGAGCTAATCTCGGAATTATGTTGTTGTAAGTAAACGGTACGTCATGGAATGACGTACATGGAATCAACTTGGGAAAAAAATTGCAATCAATCAAAAATGGGGATATATCGGCAAAGAAGAAGAACAAACGAAAAAAAAAAATACGTAGTTCAGTTCCACTCAGAGAGAATTTTTCGAACTTTTTAGTTACTGCTTCAGTCTCTGAAGACAGGCTTAACTGAAAGCTGAGCATTATTGTCGATCACAAAAGAATCCCTCTGAGATGACATCTATCAATGATAATGTGCAATTTAATTAATTTAAGATTCCTCCTCAGTTTGAAACCTTGCAGACTAGAATGAAACTCGTTGCTTTGCCTTCAAATAAATAGAAAAAGAAGCGACCAGTATATTACATTCAATGAATTTTCGTCAGTTTGAGGACGCGCATAATAGAGAATGCGCAGGTGACTGTGAAGAAAGCTAATATGAATTTAAATATCTTGCATGCAGTATGAATCATAGATCCAACTACATTTCAGTAGATGAAGTAGTTGTTTTGAGAATACAGCTTGATTCAGAAATGGATGCTGTAGAATTCCTTAAGTTCTCTGATCAGGAACGTTTAAGGAATTTTGTTCTTCCTTATTCCACTTAAGCTGTGTAATTGGAAGCGCATCCAGTCGGAAGGTACTCAGTTCGAATCCCATCTAAAGCATTGCTGATTTTTCATATTTCCTTCTCCGAAATAATGTGAGTGGCAATGTGAGAAACAATGTGAGTGAACAATGTGAATCTCCTTCAGTGAGACATATGCGAATTTCTTCAATTTCCTGACATCAACAAAACCTAATAACTCTACAGCATATAATATAATAAAGCTATATTTAGCCTCGGTGTACGTGTAAACAAGAATATGTGAAGATAATCTTTCGATTGCTGCAGTCACTTCCCTCTCTCCTTTAGAAGGCCAGGAATTTGAAACTTTTAAATTAATGCTTAGTTATACTTGGAAAAAGGAAAGCCAGTAGACTAATGTGCAGATTTCATAGGAAACAAAAATTGTGCTTGTACTTTCCAATCCATCGTCCAAAAAAAAAAAAAACCGTTCCTGCACATTTGTTGCGAAGGGTATTGATGCTCTAACTTCTAACTTAAAATCGAATTTTCCAACTTTTTTTTTCTTGTATAGAACTAAAGTTTTCTGGCATACTCGGATGTAAATTATGTTTCGCAATGGTAAAGACTTGAAACCTTATTTTTTTTAACGTTGTTTCCATAAATACTAGTGTAAGCTGCTCGTATACTTTTTTTCTACTTTTATTTCATTTATTTTGTGTGTTTACATTGATTATTTTAATTGTATAATTTATTTTCATGGATTCAGACTCCCAGTCTTTGCATTTATCTCTATTATGTTAAATCACACTAGCTCGACTGCCTTTGTCGCCCGATACAATTAACAGCTTTTAATTTCCCAGCTAAAAATTGTACTAACTTTCTGTTACTAGTACTCAAAACCTCCTACTAGTCACTCTGAAAATTAACAATCTTAATTATATATATATATATAAAATCTTATAATGATTTGATTAGGTTAACTGCATCATCTTTCGTAATCCCAAATGATTCTACATGGGGTTAGAACCTAGAGCTCAGGCACCGGGCTGTAGCAAACACCGTTTCACAGGATGCAATTTCCATAAATACTTAGCTTATTTGTGAAAGTCTTTTCCAGGTGTATTGAATTTTTAGTACACATCTTATTACATGAACGATTGTTTATAGGGAATAAATAAAAAAGGGACATTTATATAAATTATTATATGATTAATTTTTTAATTATAGACAGACCTGTCGTATCAAAATGAAGCGCATTCAGAGTTTTTTGTGTTGCTGTAAGCTCTCCTTTCGCATTTAAAACCATCGCATATTTAATCAAACAGATGCTGTCTTATTAAAAATTATTTTTGTAGTGTATTGAATTATTAATAAAATATGGCACTTAATTATTTATTTTTTTATGTAAATAATACATTTCGTTAACTTAGAGGCAAAATGCTGAAAGTTCAGAGAAATTTTATATCTGTAGTATTAAAACTTGAGAAAGATACATATATATAAATGACATCAATAAAATTACATAAATCAAAATATTATTCTATTGAAAATACTTGATTATTTAACTACATGCTTTCCATGTTGAGCGATCTTTCTCTCGCAGCAAGGAATTTGTCACAATCGGAAAAAAAAAAATTCTTCTTATTACTTCCAATTCATACTGCATAGTTTATGCGTAAATTCATGAGCATTACTTCGTCTTCACTTGCACCAGTACACATTGTGTGGTCTGGTATTCTTTTCTTCCTATTTTTTCTTCGGCAAAATTAAAAAATAAAAGTAAGAATTTGCGGGTAAAAATGTCAAATGAAGCGCGCTATATTAATCGTAAAGTCTGGGCTATAAATTACCAAGTCTCGGTCTGTCACCGTTTTACCCCCTACAGTGTTAATGCCACATGTCCGGGTCCCACAAAATAATACAATAAATAATTGACGATACAGCATGCTTCAAGTTCTGGTTCCTCCGCCGCCCACCAGGGTGCGTGTTCGCGCACATATTTTTCTTTTGTTTTATTTATGCATTTTTTTTTAACCTTGCCGAAGAATTTTCCTGTAGTGTGAAAGGAATGATAGGGATGTAAACTTCTGTGATATCATGTCTTACAGTCGGAAATTCTTCACATTGTGAGAAAAACTAATAGATTAAAAATGCATACTTTTAGTCAGCGGCAATTTCTTGGCGAGTACGTTAGAATGTTCGCCAAAATTTTCGCCAAATGTTATGAAGGATTTGCGTTAGAATGCAAAGAATACATGACAGTAACAAAACATTCCTTTGAAATATTTTTTGCAATTAAACTTTAACGAATTTCGTTATCTTTGAATTATTGATTTTAATTATTCATCTGTAAATTCATAAATAATCAAACAAGTCAGCTTTACAATTTATTTTCATAACTCATAAAAGATAATTAATTCTGTGGTTCATAAATCCAAATTAAAATTTAAATATTTTTTTGATAATAGACAAATATTGGAGAATGCATAGATTGATAAATACAATAAGAATTATTTCACGCTAGTTTTGTGAAACACTTTTATAGAGAAGCCCATTGCTATATATCATACACATAGGCCCTTTACGTCTTAATGCCTTAATCGTTAATCTCTCTGTTCTTAAATGTTCAGTATGAACAATAAAAAGAGACTTCAGTAGCTTATAACAAATGAAGTAGGGATAAATTTGCGGAAAACACTCGAGTTAATTTGAAGGAAGCTGCTACCTTCAAAAAAAACTAAATATCCTATATTTTAATCTGAAATGAGTTTAAATTTAGAAAGAAACCTCATTTTATTGTTATGGCGGGACCGAGATACCATCATGGTAAAGAGTTTTTTTCAAGTTGGCTAATTAAACTCTATTAATATACTAGCAATGAAATTAAAAGGACAGCTGCATCCATTTTAATTACAAAACTCCAATATTTTTCCATCACGCATACAAAATATGATCTGAACATGAAAAACTACGTTCGCTTTAGAAACATCCATGTTCACGTGAAGTATATTTATACATTACAATAAATAATAAGCAGATAATAAACTATCTAGTTCTTCCAAAATTAAAACGGTAATTTTTACCAGTTATTGTTATCAGTTGTTAATTTTTGTGATATTCTTTTGTCTATGTTATAGTAAGTTACTACTTTTTTACTTCCTTGTACGAAGCAAAGAAAGTGCCATTTTATTATTAACACAATTATTATTTATCATTAGTACATAATTAGAAAAGTTCACAAGGCTTCATCTTTCTTTTTCAGAAGTTGGAATGATAAAACTGAAAAGCTGCCGACGAACCTCTCGTTTGTCGATTGTAATAAAGTAAAGGTATACATTTCCAATTTCACGTGCATTTCAATTTCATGTTTCATTTTCAGGCTATGATGGGAATGTCTTCGAAAAGTCATGTTTTGTAAACAACTACTAAGATATTACAGAAAATTATAAGAAGCCGGATGGTTGGGAAAAGTAAAATTCCATCTTAGTTTGGTATTTTTATGTGAAGAGATCCAACGCGTATAGGCAAATAAAATTATCTCAGTTTCTTCAGCATATCCACCAGCATTTAGTCAATGAGCTCTAACTACAGAGTGTCTAGAACTAAAGAACCCTGTTTTAACATCAGAAAATTGTGAAATTTTCTGGCGGTCTTAATGAAGGCATGGGAATGTCTCTCAGCGAAAAAAATAATTAGTTATAAATATCACCACCGCAAGGCATTGTATTAATCAATAACACATTGAGCCACACCTTTACAATTAGTTTTACAGTTTTACAAATTTTGTTACAGGTAAATATGTTCCACAAGATGGCAGTCATTTTCAGCTGCCATCTGAAATCGCAAGATGGCATATTCCACGGTTGATCGGGGGAGTGAAATGCTGGTTTTAAGACAGGGTAAAATTCTTTGATTATCAGGACTTACCAGATGTTCAAATGCCCCCAAAGTGCAGGCTGATGACACAGTCCTTTGTAAAATGATGTCTAAAAACATTCGTAACATATCGTGAAATGTGTATAATAGCTTCATCTTGCATAAAGACTGTGCGTACAAGGCACTACCAAGCTTGAGGCCCGAATAATTTCGTCCTCTAACAGCGATGCTTATCGCTGCCTGCTGATCGAGCTTATCACTGTAGAAATCGACTCTTTGAAGAAGTACGGAATATGATTCAGAAAGTCCTCATCATACCGTCACTTTTGGTGAATGCAACAAAACCTCTAAGATAGAGAGCGGATACTCTGGCTTCCTAATTCGGGAGCTGTGAGTATAAATTGCACTTCCAAATGGAAATGTCCAGAAGATAGTTCAACTTCATTCTGAATGGACCTTGTGAAAACCGGAATCGAAAGTCAAAATTACGTGGAAGTAACTGCTGCAGCAGTGAAAGTTTGTAATGTAAGAAATGAAAGTTTGTAATATTGGAGGATACTCCGCAAGATCCTATGGACAGTTCAACATTATCCAATGTCTCTGCAACACCATTTGGTGTAGCAGAAACACTGTATTAGTGGTGTTAGCTTGAAATTTTGAAGCTGTGTCCTCTACTACCTGAAGCACAAATTCCTGTACTGCTTTTTGCAGAAACGGTTTGCTTCCTGTTCCATTACGATCAGAATATCTATCATGTTTCTTTAAATTTCATTATTATTTAAGTTTTTTATATTCATTGGACCTCTTCGAATCTCCTTCAACATTCTAAATTTCCGCAGAGCAGCTATTGCGGACTTACTGTCTTGGTAAAATAATTTTACCAACAAAGCCCGATCCCGTAATCTTATTGTCATTGAGAGCAGCAAGCACACTGAGAAAAAAATCTCGAATCGAATCAATGAGTATCGGTACCCAGAAAAGAAAATTTAACAAAATCTGCACGAATGTTTCTAGGTTTTATAACAGCTGCTGCATAACTTCGATGTCTAGTGACGCTATTTGTAACTATTTTTCTTTCTCTCTCTCTTTTTTTTCCCCTGAAAGGTATTCTCATTAAGTCCCTTCATTAAGTCCGCAACAAAATTTAACGAGTTACTGATAATACTTTGAAATAGGTTTCTTTTTTTAAATTCTGGACATTAATTTTAAAAGGGAATCCTGTGGAATCTAGTTCTTTTCGCTATCATAAAATGTAACTAGATCTGCCTACGTGGTAATCCTTGCGAACTCTCGTACAGGCTTGACGATGAACACAGCTAGGGGAAAAGTATAAAAGACCCTTTTATTGAACTCAGTATAATTTACAGACGGCACGGACTTACGCGCTTTACAGACACCGACCGCTTGCGGTGAGAACTTAAAAGATAATGTATTGCTAAATTAAAAATAAAGCGTGCGACATAACTACACTATTCAATTTATTATTTTTCTAATTAATTTTAAAGACTGACTCAGAATCTACACGAAGATAGTAATTCGGCAGCAAGAACGCGAAGCCGATATTCAAGGTTAACAGGTGGAAGAAATAGCAACGCGCACTCACAATAGCGAAACAAAGCTATTACTAAACTTTTTGTTATATCAATTTAAATTCATCCTAACATACTAGCAAGGAAATGCGAGGGGCATAACAGAAGACAGAAAAGGCTCACAAATTAAAATAACTGTTAATAAAAATAAATGAAACCCTACAGTCCAGTCGAAAAAAGAAGAATAAAAGAAAAAAAAAGACAGAAAACGAACAAAAGGAAATGTAGCAAAATATATCCACTAATTGGGAAAATCTGTCTAATTGAACAGCAGTGGAGGTATAACAATACTAATTTGCAAATCTGGATTTTCAAGGGAATTAGCCAGCTTGCCTCCAAACAGTTTCAGTGGAGTAAGTAACATTCATTACCACTCTTGCTTATTTATATTGAGGTTCAGTCTCATTTTTAACTCTGAATAATGTCAAAACAGTCTCTAAATAAGTATATAGCATTATATTTTTATTAAGTTAGCTTTTCAATAGAGCTCGTGATGATTATAATGGTACAACAGAACTTCATATATCTGGACTAACTGGAATTCAGGTAGTTGGATTGTTCTTTGGTGTGCTTCATGTTGTTTTATTGCATTTGATTTTTCAAAAAAAGATTACATATTCAAAATACATTACTTTATATTCCAATCAAGATTGACATTTTATTCTCCAATGAAAAGTTAAAATACTGAAACAAAAAGAAGAAGATGTATACAGAAGGACTAATAGAAAAACCTGCTGTAATTATGTCGCGTCACGTAATGAAGATGAAAATTCTTTGAATAGAGAAAGTATTCACAATTAAAAGTATTTTTTATATCTGAGCAGTGGCTTACGTAGTAAACAAAAGGCAGTTAACATAGAGACATAATATCTTTTGCATTAATATTTTTAAACTACATATTTGTGAAACTTTGTGGACCAGTCTGCATGTTATATTCAATCATTTAAATTTATTTAATAGAAGCAAAACAGGATAGACTGAGCCCTGTAGCGTAATTGTATTACTTGCTAATATCTTCAAATTTTGAGTTTAGTTCTTACTGTTTCAGTTACCGCTCAAGCAGAGACTTAGTTTGTTAACGTCGAATTGACACATCGTAAATAATTAACGAGTGTAATAAAGGATAATTTAACCCTTCTTCTTTGCTGTCATTACACTCCAGTTTTCACACAAAAATTAGACAAGTAGACCTTACGGCCTGAAGCGTTTTGTTCAGATACCCCTCTTCCTCTATTACCAACTCGAGAGAAATTTCGGCCACATGTAAAATTACAACGCTCTTCGGCTATTCGTTTCTGAATTATGCGAGATACATACACACTTTTGTCCGTACGTATGTGCAGATATCATGAGAAAATCTCTTCTGAATCCATTTTAAATCCATTTTATAATCCGTTTTAAAACAAGAGTCCTTTGCTCTGTCCAAGGATTACGTACAATTGTCATGCAAACAAATCATTTAAATAGATCGAAAATGGAAATTTTCGTTCATATATGATATCCGAAATTTTTCGCGATTAGAATACTTGCTTTACTCCGTACAAGGAAGTAAAAAAGGCAGAGAGAGAAATATAAAAAAGATATTTTGCAGTTCAAGACGATATTTCATATATGGTTTTACAGCTTACTTTTAAAAAGGTTTTTAATGATTTCAAAGACATAGTCGGTGAACGCAAACTTCTTCTATCTGTCAACTTTGGACCAATAAAAAGAATCATCAATAATTAACTGAAACGTAATGACTTGATATTTCTGTATGCAGGTGTTAAAGCGAACACCAACGAACTACTAGTTTTACTCCAACAAATAGATCTGTACTTTTTAATAAGTAGTTGTTAATATTTTTTTATCATACAATATAATTTTCGAATTTGTATATTCAGTAAATATTTCTAATTGCATACAAATATCATGTTATGGTTTAATAACATATCCTAAGTGTGAAATCTAACCATCAATGGGTTAATTCTGTTAATAGCATTTCTTGGGTCGATGATTCCAACATTTACATTGCTAATTAAACTTCACTGCGAGACACTTGAATGATAAACTTGTTCGCAAAACTTGCGAAGGACTAGATGTGATTAAAACACATGAAAAAATAGTTGAGGCCATTTTATATAAATACACTGGAGCATTTTTAGGAAACTAAATAAATTTAACCAGAGTCCTCAGTAGGGAATTAGCACATTTTCATAAAACTTATGCAGAATACATACTTTTTATTTCAAGCAGTGTTGGATAATATGTCTCAAATTAAAGAAATCATTTTGAGGTCACCAAAACAGCTTCTGTCCCATATTAAGCAAAATAAAATTTATAAACAATATCAAAATCTCCGGTTCGAAATCTATCAGTTCTCCAAATGTCATAAATAAGTGCTTTTTGCTTAATTATAATTCCAAAACGGTCCTCTCACTTTGTATCTTGACTCTCTTTTTTCTTCCAATATAATATCCAAACGTAAATCGGATTGATAAGAGCTACTAAAAAATTTAAGACTGTCGACGCAGAGGTGCCCGCGCTTGCTACTAGTGTATCTTGTATAATGCTATAGTATTCATATGTATGTGTTGATGTTTACATCTAGTATAACTCAAAAACTATTAGTCATACTTGTAGATGGGATTGCTATAAAATCTAGTTGTGCACCACGCGTTTTTGTTACCATCGGCAGTACTAAACATATATACGTATACCTACCCCCTTACTCTGCTCAAAGTGCTTATCCGGCCTTTATTTTAGCATTCGTTGGTCTAAAAATACTTAAAATTACAAAAGTGTTTTAAATGACGATATTGGCCGGGATATTTGATTTCAAAATTTGAAATATTTTCAACTTGGCTTCAGTTTTAATTAGTTTAAATGAAGTGTAGGAAAAGTAAATTTAAATGATTTAAAATAAATGACATTTTAAATGACGAAAGTATTCATGTTCTGACAATGTTAAATTTTTTAAAAAAATTAATGTTGGGAAATTAACGAAATATTTTAACACGGTATCCCAGTTTCTATACTTACATTTCGGAAAGTTTTATACACTTTATAAAAAAATAAAAATACAAGAAATTTGAATGAAATGAAATTAAATGAAAAAGAGCAAAAAAATTAAGTATAATTTAATAGGCCGTCCAAGGAAGTCATGTTGTGTCCACATCAAATTTTACTTTTAAGCTTCATGAGCCAAGCAGGTACATGCCAAATAGAACTTTTTGAGCCTTCTGTGGGAAGGAATGCCTTCAAATCACGTAGTACTACATTGATGAAGCATGTCACATACTCCTCAAAGGTTCAACATTTAGCATGATTGTTGACCAGATACTAAATCAAGAATTGAAAGCAGAGCCTCTTTATCTCTCCGAATACCGCTGTATTAAAGTCAGTTCTTGCTTACTGCTTAATGTCGCTTCTGACAGTGCACAATATTCATTATTCACAGCCCAAATGCTTCCTTTATGTTAAAGGCAAAAGGGGCGGCTAATTGGGAGACTCAATTGGAGTAAAAACTATTGGAGGTTACCTAAAATCTGAATATCTCTCAGAATGCCATATTAAGAACTTGGAATTACTTTTAAACAAAGAATCAATTAGTAGGGCGACCGTGAACAACTGTTCAAAAACCGTTTACTATCATTGGCGACTGAAATACTCTGTACAGCGACAGTTGGTTCTAGAGATTCAAACTGCCACAGTAACTCGAATTTGCCGTTTTACTGCAGCACGAAGACTAAGCGTCTGTAAGTAAATCGCATGTATGTAATGCACTAACATTTGCCTCAGTAACATGTATTAGTCATATAATTAGACACCAAGGGCATACTCCCAAATCAGTACGGGCTGATGTGTGTTATCGCGTTAGTGTCAAGTATTAATGTTTGCGTAACTCGTATTGTTTTTGCTAGTGTATGCCCATTTGCTCTTTCTTAACGTCTCCTCCCTCCTCTACTCTTCCTCACTTTTATTTACTCTCGAACTTTTCTCTTCCCTTTCTCAATTCCTTTCTTTTCCTGTTCCCTCTATGTTTCTCTCTTGTGTTTGCTTATATTTATATATATTTATGTACGATTACAGCATTATGTAATTCTATCACCTATGCAAAGCTGAAGCCGCCGCTGTACAACACTGTAAACTTTATGTTTTAAATCACAATAAATTCCCTGTGCAGCCTCCTGGGGCTCCAGGGAGTTGTTGCTTCTAGATAGGGGAGGACGAAGGACGCATGCCTGCTTACCTATGTTAGACACCAGGCGTCCCCGTCTTCCGTCACCTGTCACATACGAAGCACGAAGACTTTAGGAGGGTGTTGTCGTCATGTTCGATAGATACTTTATACTTTTTACTGAGAGTCCAAATATAAACTGAACTATGGTACTACACCTGTTTTGATATGGAAGGAGCAAGGAATATGCAACTGGCCTTCGCTTGTTTGTAAAAGACCCGATTTTATCGGAAACATAATGGTTTAGGATGGAATCATCAAAATTATGTTACCTAGCACTATATCTTTGATGGAAGTAATAGATTGTAGATCACAGATATGTAGACGAGTTCTTGGAACTTTACGTAAAGCTTTTTGTGGTGCTAGTGGCTCATAAAGTTTGCTAATGTATGACAATGCTCATATCATAAGATATACACTAAATATGTTGAACATCACTCTAGAGATCACTGAATCCAGCATCTCTAGTGTTTAAGCATTTGGAAACAGAAACTATCACTCAAATAGTTTGGCTATCTTGCTCATTAGAACTAAACCAGAATGCAAATCTGTGGGAATCTTAGCCTTCGAAGCCGCAGAACACCAAATGCCTCTCAAAATCCTTCAGGATCTGAAAAGTGCACTTTCAGATGAGTGGCATACAATACCTTATGATATGATTAACAATTTGGTTAATTCTACGAAATCAGGATATGATGTACCCTTTTCTATGAGTGGTAACCATAGACCATATTAAACAATGGTATACTGAAAAACAGAGCAATTATTTTCCCCTATTTTTAAATTTATGTAAATTGGGCTTAAAAAATAGAATAATTTACATAAATTACTTAAACATTTAACGCAATTTATTTAAAAAGTAGCATACTCTACATAATGATGACTTTCAAAGCACTGAATGTAACTTTTCAGTATTTTAATTAATCAACTGGAAAACATGGCAGTATATGTTAAAGAATGCTTTTGTACAAATAGGTTTAATCATTTTTCAATAAGAAGAGATCAATGTTTTTATGTCAATATCCTTTAAGATTTGAGAAGCAAAGTATTTAATTCTGTTTCGGCCATAAAACGTATTCAAAAGTTGAAATAGCTTATTTCCTAAAATTGCATTGTTTCTTAAATTCTTAACAAGAAAAAAAAAACTTTACCCCATAACATGAATGGTAAATTGTTAATAAGTATTTAATTAATTTGCTGACTTAGCAAAATAGAAAAAAAAATTATTTTTGTAAAGAAAACAAAATTAAAGGGACAATACATATCAAGAGACAGTGGCGTAGTTTCAACCGTGAAAACCCGATGCAGAAAAATAAGATGTTTAAAAAAAAACACAGCAAAATCTTAAGTAGATCTTAATTTTTTTGAAGCCTCCTAATATTTTCCCATTATATTTGTGATATTTGTAATTTTTTGATATTTTACTAATTATTTATTTAATAAACTGTAAGGTTTATTTGTGTTAATTAACCAATTATTTTATTTTCCGAATCTGCTTATCACTCCTCTCTTTCCATTTTCCTGCCTTAAACACCCAGGAGCTAGCCCCTGGATGTTTAATTGAGGGTTTGAATTTATTTAGATAGAGCGTGTTTTGCCTGCTGAAAGCCACGTTACTTCTTATTATTGTAAGATAAGAGTTCCTGTCTACGGTTTTGTTTTATTTTTGCCACTAGTGCTGTCACGCTGGTGTAGGCCTAAGATCCAATTTCTGCGTTTTAATTTTTCTGAGTAACCTTTGGCTAAGAAGTACTTAGATTTAGTTTAAACTTAAAATTCTACTTTTGTGTTCACGCCATAAATGCTGGATGATTTGTAAATACCAGGTGTTCCTCTTGTTATTATTTTTAAATATACGGATGTTTTGCACCCTTCTTAAGTTCTGTTTCATCTTATACATTATGGTAAGTCTCTTGCACGACTATTCGAGGATTTGCCACAAGTTACATTTAGTAACAGGCACAATCCTTACAAAACTCTAAATATTATTAGAAAACCTACGCAAAACAAATATTCGATCATGCAGTTTCTAAGGCTCTTATTTTTATATTGAAATTAAACAAGGTTCTCATATCTTCGCTTCAGTATTGACTAAAATAAGTATTTTTGTCTTAAACATGCTTCAGTTAGATTCATATCATTTTGAATATAAATAAAGCAATTTTTGTTAATTTTGCTAAACAAAATATAAAATATAAATAAAATATAAAAAATTGAATAAAATAAAAACATAACAACCAAGGGAGTAATTTAAAAGGAAAAAATCCGATAGCCTTCAGATTTTACATTACACCCAAAGGGGCGTTTTTTAAACGTTTTCTGTGTTACCTTTATTTATTAAATATCATGTTCTTCGCACTTAAACCATAAAATTCAATTCAACAGAAATATCTCAAAGTAATTTTAAAATTAACTTATCTTTAGAAATTCCGATACACAGATAAAAAAAATTATTTTTTCCGTACAGTGCTTTGAGCTTCTTAATCTCGCTTTAAGCTTCTTAATCAAATCTTAGTGTTAATTTTAAGAATTTTTTTCAACACAATTTTTTTAAGAATTAAACTTATACTGGGACTTTTAAAAAGAACACAATTTTAAACACGTTAATTTAAAGTAAATAATATATAAAGAGAAATATTTCCCTTCCCAAACCAAGTTATGTCAAAAGTATATAAAAACAGAGTTATTTGCGTTTTCAAATCAACAAGTGCAGTAATACCACATTAATATTCATGTAAAAACAGAATTGGTTGTGCTGTCAGATCAGCAATTTAACGCCATGCATGAATTACTTCTGAGAGAAATAACCTCTTGTAGCACGTACTTATTTGTTTCGTGCTGTGTAAATACCTCGACAACTCTTAAGAGTTACAAATAAACCTTTTTGTGCTCAGAATAAGAGCCGAATATCACAAATCATGGACTTCAACATTCACAAACCGAAAAACCGTCGCCACTCATCAAAAACAAGAGACAGGACATAAGTTGCTATTCAATATTCTACTCTTGTTGACATGAGCTCGACCTATGTTCCCAACAAGCCATAGGAAAATGAGGTGAGAAGATTTAAATGCATTACGTAACATGTCATAACGGGGAGGGGGGATGTTCGGCAGTTTTGTTCCTTCGGTGGAGACAACCTCAGGTCGAATTTGTCGCAAACGGAATTTTTCCGGCATATAATCTCCAGAAGATGTGCTTTAATTTATAGCAACAGCGTGTGCTGACAATTTACCATCAGTGTCTTCAGGACACGGTTTTCCTAAATAACTGGTTTTGTACTTGCCCATCGGTCGTGCGTGCGAAAAGAGGTGTAATTTATAATACTCTATCAAAACCTTCGAATAAATGCGCTCCAACAACCAAATCGAGCATTAAGGTTCCCCAAAGAACGTGTTCTGAAGACCAAATTGATTTCTTTTGTTGAAACAATTTACAAAGATTAAAGTCGAAAAACTTGCACTTGAGTATAAAGAACACTCAAAGACTTGCATATAACCAGGTTGAATCGGTAGGGCTGTCATTATTGTCAAAATTCTTTACAAAGCTCTTCTGTCAAAGAAGAATTTGTAGCCTAATTAGGAAAAATACTCTTTTCTTAGAGAAATGTTGAAGTTTGATTTAAAGGGTCGGCTTGGTCTTTATTAACCGTCTTCGTAAAAGGTGCGCAGTATAATTGAAAAAACAAAAAAGACAAAAGTTTAGCAGACATCGAGAATACTATCTCAGCAAAATGTTAGGGATCGGGTTCAAATTTACGTAGTTTAAAATAGCGTTTTTCAACTAGCAATTTTTCTTCTTGACATTTGTAAATATTCTGGAAAAATTTCCTGTTTTTTGAAATTCCAAAAAATAGCTGGATGAATTTTTAAAAAATCAATCTTCTGAGTTTATTATTTCAAAATTATGTAATTTATAGGAAAAAGTTTAAAGTCATAAACAGAATGCTCGGAAAATGTGTATATAAATATTTTTTTTAAGTTTTGATCTTGGATATGCATTTTCTGGTACAAAATTTTACCACATGAGGTAGACAATTTATGAAAACTGTTTTAGCATTCTGGATTCTATTTTTTATATTCTCCCCAAGTAGTAAAAACGATAATTGAAATATGCCTTATGTTTCAATAAATTAAATGAAAACATTCCATACTTTTACGTTGCGAATTATATTAGAAATATTATATCTAATATAATTACCTCCCGGCTAATTCAATTTAGTAATAAGTACTTATTTTAGCAATTAATGGTTTTCATATTTACCCTATTTACCAATATCAAAGCCATTAATTGCTAAAACGAGAAAGTTTTGTTTTCTAGTTCTTCCTAAATCTGATGAAAATGTAGTTCAAAACAATAAATTTCAGACATTGGAAAATGATCTAAGTCTTCTAATTCGGTCTATAATATCTCACGGAATTCTGGAAATAACTGTAAGAAGGATTTTGTGCTAAATTTATTAAAGTAAGCGAACATTTTACTAACTGGAAGTTTTACCTCTGTTGGGTCCAAAAAATTAGATTTTGTATTTAGAGAATCTTTTACCATACACGCTGAAACTCTTTATAGACGATTTTCTGCCTCATTTTGAAAAACTTTGGTATAGGAAGTACCTGCTCTGAAGCAATATTTCGAAAATTAAAGCTTGTAACCACTTTTTCAAACAACATACAGTAATTTTATAGTTTTACTCAAGAAAATCAGTTTGTGAAATTCTTCTCAAATTAATTTGCTTATGAAAACATAATCAATTATTAAATTAGTTTTTAATAAAAGAATTCTTTTATTTATTTCTTTAAAGCTTGCATTTTTTTTCCTAGGGAGAGTGATTGGCATTATTTGATAAAAACACCTTTCTGGTATTTACAAAGCTTTTGTAATTTGATTTCAACTTTTAATTTTTATTCTCCTTTTGATTAAATCACATTAATAGGCTTTTCAGTTAATTAATCTGCATAATTCTCTAAAGTCAGCGGTTTTTCTCTTACTCAATCTGATATTCTCACTTTCGGTGGTTACACGTATAGACGTAATCATTTTATCAGAAATGCTGCACAAATTAAATCATTAGCTTCCCAGATAAAGATACCACTTTACGATTATCGTTGAGCTTAAAGATAATATATTTTACACTTTATTTTTGATATGTTTTGTAAAATAAGATCATTATAAAACTTATATTTTGAATCAGATACAGATATTTGAAATAAGAATGAAAGATATAAAACAGATACATTTTTTTTTAATTTAACACGTTTTAATTGGTAATAATTATTAAAAATATTAATGCAAACAGAAGCTAACATAGCACACTCAAACAAATACAAGCTTACTTACCAGTTATTAAGTGTTAACTAATTACTTTAAAATCGCTTTACCTAGAAAATACTAAATACTTTAGCATAAACTAGAAGTACAGGTCTACTATAAACGGCTACGAAAGTAAAGGCCGGGACGGGATGTCTGTAAACACCGTGCATGTAATGAGAATGCAGGCAGATTGAAATTGCTTTTGCTTCTTGTTCATAATTGCATTCTTATTCTTTATAACAGATTTCAAATCTATATTGTTCTTATAATTTAATATTACATAATTTAATATCATTTAATATGCTATTTCTATAACATTAGTTAAACAAATAGAATCAGTTAAATAATTCAGTCTCAGACAGCAAAAATAGGTCGTGAACACTTTACTGGTTAAGTAAGGAATTCAACATTCTTGCTGACAGCTCAGTAAATAAATTTGTTATTGAGATTTTTATATCCTTTTGGTCAGAAAATGACGAAAATTTTGCTAATTTGATCATTTTCGACAGATGTGGTCAAATTTATCTTAGTTGGTTAACCGGTGCATGGCAGGTAAATATAATAAAAGAATTTCTCATTTCTCTCTTGTTTTCCAGAAAGCATTTTATTATATCTTATACATTTCTATCGGTTTCTACATCACGAAACATTACTTCTCTGTTTAATGGTAACTTTTCATTACTATATTAAAAAAAATATTTATTATTTATATCTTTTTAAAACATTATTATATTTGTCATATTTTTTCCACCGCTGTCATTCGCAGTTCACATAAAGTTGCAGATACAAAGATTATATACGATTTGTAGAGGTTGCACATTACATAAATAGAAAAATGAATATTTGGTGAGAGAGAAAAAACTGTGGAGAGCAAACAATATATACAGTTTTACTGTGCAGTATGTCATGAAATACTTTAAAGAAGAAAATCGGAATAAAAATGAAGAAAACGTTGTCCGGCAAAGTTAATTCAACGTAATCAGATATTTATAATCAGAAACCTTGTGAAAAATCCACGTTTGAGTGCTGTAAAGAATTCTACAGAATTTACCAAAAAATATTTTACTTCAGTTTAGCTTGAAACTGTTTGACGAATACTCAGATCGGCTGAATTACATGGGCTCTCTGCTTGAAGAAAATTTTTTGTAGTGTAAAAAATTGAAAGCTTATTCTTTCCTTCGTAAAATCAATGACCCGAAGCGTATAGAAACTATGCCTTATTTACAAATGAAAGCAAACTTAACATTTTTGGTTCCGATGAGCATATAATTTTATGGCGAAGGAAAAACTAGGAACTTAATCCCAAGACCTTGGTTGGTATAGAATGGCGGTGGAAGTGTCCTTGTAGGGGGTGCATGTCAGCACCAAGTTTATGTAATTTAGTACTTATTGATGGCAAAATGAACCATGCCCTTTATTTAAATATTTTAAAAATAATTTAAAATTATCGTCTCAAAATTAGGGCATTTGAAACAACTTTTTATTCTTTAGTCAGGCTAACGATCATGGCGCTCAACGTTCGCCTTTGCTGTGTCTATAATTATCCACAAGTTCTAAAAATACCACCTCACTCACTAAATTAAAATCAGATAGAGCTCATTTGGAGAGAATTTGGTTAGAGTACCAAGACACTAAATAAAAACGTAAACTGAACTAAAAACAGGAACGATGGAAAAATGGGGGGAACATTGATGAAGTTATTAAAAAAAGAGAACTGGTACTCTATGCCCAGACGTTCGGAAACTGTCATAAGGGAGCTGCAGAATATCTTACAATATACTAACTCACAGAAATACTACAATATTTTCTAATATGTGCAGATTTCTTTAGAATGTTCGAAGACTTTTTTAGTGTAACTTTTCTGCTACTTTTTGATTATTGATTTTTAAAAAAATAAATTTTACTATGTTCATAAAATAACTAATATATTTTTGCTAAGAGAAATTCATAGATATTATTAAAAAATTCTCATTCTCAAATATTAATTTTTAATAATGAATAAAGCGAAATTTACTGTGACTCGTTAAGTGTACGAACACTTTTGTGAGCGTATAGAGGAAGCTGTAAAATATATTACTACTAAAATGTTTATTGTCTTAAAACCTGCCTTTTTATATGTAGAAGAGTAACTGCATGCAATAACACATTCATGAATTAAAAATTATTTTCAGAAACTAAAGGTTATAGTGAAATAAGTATCATATGAAAATTCTAGACAGGTACACTGCATATTATTGCTCTTTTTCTTATAGCATTTTCCATGAATTTTTTTTTCCTGCGATAAGACGGATGAACGTCAAGATTTCATCAGTCTTATTTGGAACATTCTCAGTAATTCTCACATTATTTCACAGTGTTCCCTCCTTATTGTTTTAAAATTAAAATAAATAATCTAATGTCACTCTCTAAATATGCAGTTAGAATATTCATTTTTTATTATTGAAGAATTTAAATAAATAATATTTAATTTTGTTGCTGTTAAATTTGTCTGTCATCTATGACTATTTTTAGAATATTACCTTACATTTAATATAATTATTAGCGTTCACAACATTACAGATTTTTTATTAATATTACAAGCAGTATTTTTAAAAATCCTACTATGGTTCACAAACGCACACATTGTGAGGTATTTCTCCCACCTTCTTCGCATGCCTTCATGGTGTAGTGGTCAGCACGCTTGGCGCGTACTCGAGAGGGTCCGAGGTTCGAATCCCTGCGAGGACATTGCGCATTTTTCATGATTCCTGCTTTAAAAAAAATCCTAATGACACTACAACCGTTGTTTCAAGCAACCACACAAAAATAATCTAAAGAAGTTAAATGTCAGCTTCTGGTAGGCCAGCTGGTAACAGCCTTCTGGTAACAGCTGGATTTCGTAAAATTATCCTGTCACCAAACATTTTTCTGCAATACATATTTTATAAATGGCAGTCCAATAAAACCAAGCAAAAACCTTGCACCAAACTTTTGGCATAACATAATTTGTAAAAGGCAATCCATTGTAGACGTTGGCCACTACGAAGGCTGAAAGTGGTGGTCACTTTATTATGGAGACATCTAATAGGTTAGCAGTGTTTCATGTGACTCTATCTTCTTCCAATTACATCTTTCTCAAATCAATGTCCCCCAAATTTCGCCACAAAACATTTGTTCTCATCAACGGGTATAGCTCCCAATAACTGCACTTTCATCTTCTCCCTCGTTTAAAAAAAAAAAACTGATCCGCTGATTTCATTGTGCCATAAACCACTCTTTACACTGACCTTGTCAGAATGCACGGCTTCTCATACATCTGTTATGGATTGTTTTTACGAAAAGAAAACCGACAGTTTTGTTTGTTAACCTATCCATTCAAGCAGAAATGAACATCATCTGAGAAGATAACTTTTTGCTGAAAATTAACGCTCTTGAAGCGTGTATTTAGCAATGATGAACAGTTAAAGTGTACTAAATTTAAGTCCGAGCGAATGATAACATTTTAAACATGGTTGTTGTTTCATTTAAAAATCTTATCATTGTCACTGGATTGCCCTTTTTATTGGTAGCGACTGTGGAGGAAATATTCAGTAGTCAAAAAACGACTATGGAGAAAATATTCAACTTAGTATATATGCATATATATATATATATGTAGAAAGAAAGAGAGAGAATAGAGTTATTTGTCACATTTGTATATTTATATCAGAAAAAATCCAGTATCAAAATCTTATTTTTAAAAATTTATGTTTCAAAACGAAGGAGGACGTTTTCAAAACGAAGGGAGGACGTCATTCCATACATGTTGAATTTGCTACTGCTGATTTTAGCCGATTAATCCATTCTCTATAACTCTTTCTTTAACCCTAACAGTGTCTTCCTTGATCTTTCGCTAATGCTTATCTCTTATTTATATCGATTTCATTTCGATGATGTTTAGGTTATAATTTTTTACAAAGGTACTCCGCAATCAACACGCCTTGGTCCTAAAACGAAGACTGCGATGGTTACATACAACCTATTTTTCTAGAAAAATACATACTTACATGAAAGCACCAGATAATTAAAAAAACGTAAAGTAAATACTAAATATAAAGAAGATTGTAACAGTTTTTATTACTTAATTTTGGGAATCGAGCAAAATAAGAAAATTATGAGAAATGAATTCGCATATATTTTATATCTTTTTTCATATAACATTAAATAACTAATTTTTTTTATCCAGATCATTCATATCTAATTATTACTAAACCCAGTGTCTCTTACTTAGAAAAAGATGATTTTTTTTTCAATGGCCTAGTGCTTAACCGCGCCTATTTAACATCTATTAGCCTTGCGCCACTATAAGGGCCGAAAATTGCGGCCATTTCATTATGGAAGCAACTAATAGGTGGCCATCGTGTCCTCTAATGAAGGGACGAACACCTACATCCATGCCTTCTCCAGGATTCGAACCCGGGATCATCGCTAAGGCAGTTAGGGTCACTAATCACTCTACCTGCTACACGGCAAAAAGACAACTATACTACGTTTTAGTACTGTCTTATTGTCTGAGTGATAATTTGTTCAAGGTCAAGATTGTCTGACCTGTTGGTATTTATCAAAGAAAATTATTAATTATTCGATATATTAAATTTTAATTACAATGCTTTATTATCGTTCCGTAGCGCAAAGCTTTACACATAACTGAACGTTGCGACGCACTAGAGACCACTGAATATGAGAAAAATAAGTATGATCTCAAATAATGATGTATCAATATGTATATATCTGTACAAAATGGAATATTTACAGTTATTTGAATATATAAATTAAAATTTCTTTATTCTCCAGTTTTATATATATATATTACTAAAAAAAAATGAACAAATCGGATTGAAGAAACATCATTTCGTCTCAAAAATACCTCCCCACCACATTTAGTACAGGTGTGTCAGAGCTTTAGTAACTTTAAATTCCTCAAGAGATAAGGATTTTCTCTGAATGACAGTATCTATGCTTCATGCACTGCCTGTTTTACTCTATTGTTTCTTCTGCATTCCTTGCCAAAGAGGGGCATCTTGATAAGTTCATTCAAAAACCTGTCGTAGCATCACGCAAGTATTCCAAACATAGCGTTTTCGTACAAGATCTGTTGGTTTCTCACCTTCAGAGGCCAAAAATGTACATAAATGCATGCTTCTTCTTTTCATGAAATCTTTCCCCTCTCTCATGTTCACTCGTTTCGAGACTTAAATAAGGGATTTTTCATCGCAAGGCAAGTAACGGGATTAACTCATGTTTGTGAGTACTACCTAGCACAGTAGAAACCCAGTTTAAGGTATCACGAAATCTATCAACTTGTGTGTTGTTTACTGGCATCATATGACCATCAGGCATAGACGAATCTGTGAGCATTGATACCTCAATCTAGTGGATGTAATATACAAGTACTAATCATACGGCCCTTTACCATAAACTTTTAAATTTTTAATCATCATATTAAAATTACTGTTTGGATCTCCCTCGTCTATCTTTAAAATTCTGGTTATGAAAGCAGAAGATATTTCAGGTTCTATTCAAAACATTGAAAATAATTTAGATAATTTTTTGTTTGTTTGTAATTTGTAAGTTCCTTGTGATGCAGAATTGTTTCAACTAACTGATAATACGCATTTCATTATATATATATATATATATATATATATATATATATATAAA
>KK116233.1:677960-688483 GCA_000611955.2 Stegodyphus mimosarum | reverse complement strand
ATATATATAAACTGGCTTACATATCCTTAATCGACCTTTACTTTTGCAGTCGTCGGTCATACGCTTCCAATTTCAGAAGTGTTTTAAATGAAAAAATTATTTAATTTTTTACAATGTTAAATTAAAGAAGAAAATTAAATTCAGTACATAACGAAATCTAACTTTTAATGCAGTCTCCCAGTTCCCATACTTATATTTGGGAAACTTTTATATTCGTTATGAAATAATATATATATATATAAAAAATTTGATTTCCTACAACAAAAATTGCCCCGAATATTTAATTTCAAAATCTGCAATTTTTGATGTCATTTTCAACTTGCCTTGAGAGATCTTTTCTTCAAGTTAGTATAATTCGAGGAAATAAGTTTAAATGAAGTGCAGCAAAAAATGTGCACAATTAATTAAACTATACAAGGAAGTCATGTGATCTCCACATCAGAATTTTATTTTTTGTATCACGTACCTAATTCTTATATGATTATTCTTGATATAATCCGTTTGCTTAATGGGGGCAGCTATACTGGAAAGGAAGATTAATACTGTAAAAAAGTGATTTGTGCATTTTTCTAAAACCATGGGAACACCCATCATATAAAATTATCTGTCTGGTGTACATCATAATTTTATTTTCTTTACCTTCTTTTTCACGAGAATGGTAACGTGACGAACCTAAGCTACTGTACCCATCGACAGACAGCCGTAATTGCAATGATTTTCTTTCCAGTAAGGCAAGAATCATCTATACAGCTTCCTAACCTTTGTCATTCCAGTTCCGAAGCCTAATCACAGAAAAAGAAATTACCACTGATATCACCAAAACTGACACATCGATTGACTTTAAAAAAGAGAGTCGTCAGTTTTTTATTTTGTTTTCTTCTTTTAACCACATGTCTCATACATCACCCGAAAAGCCAAACAGGACCTGGGATTCTCCTAGTACGACCTGCTTTCGAGAAGGCGGAGGGCTGCTAGAGGAGGTAGTCATCTAATTAGTAAGGGTGTCCAGGTCTTCATGAGGGGTCACTGCTTTCAGAGGTCAGGAAATGCTCAGATACGTCTAGGATTTTATCGCCATTTCCATCTCTGAGGTGAATATAGATTTGTGTGGCCTGTTTCGTCTGGGGTGGGTGGTAAGAAATATATCACGTTTTTACGGACCGCATGCCGTGCCCTTGTGCAGCGTGCCCTTGTCATCCTGCTTACATTCATTGTCACTGTACGGTTTCGTGACCCACTCAGTTAAGGGGTGGATTGCACAGTGCGGCTTAAAATGAACTAAATGGAAATTAGTATTTTATGTAGGGCATTTAAATTATTCAGATGAAAATTTTCTCTATCATCATTTGAGTGAAAATAATTACTACAAACTTTGCAGCTGACAAAGTATTTTTACTTATGTAACAAATTATTTAGGTACTTATTAATTAATATCTATTATTTTACTGGATACTTAACTCAAAAGCATCATGATCTGAATCTATAACTACACAACTAACAAACCTGATTCTATATACACGGAATAAATGCGAACGTAACTCATTTGAGTGTTAGACAAATCTGCTGGTTATCGAGTTCTAAATTTGACAAGGTTCTGTCCTCCGTAAGCCAGATACGTATTAAATGAGAGGAGATAAATATATTTGTTCTTTTATTATATTTTGTTTCAACAGGCATTAAATAGTTGAAAAGTATTTCTACTTACATAAGCAAAATATGAAACTCATTTATTCTATTAAATTAAAGAACGATGCTCTTCTTCTTCTTGTTCTTTTTTTTTTTTTTCTCTTTTTTTTTTAAATCTCTGCAGACATCTAGCATATTCCAGTTAAATTAAAGAAAATAAATTCCTTTTTATTTATAGTTTTAAAACTAAACACATAGTGTTTTATGACTTAATTAATGAAGTATAACGACTTTTTAATATCGTCAAACAACAGAACATATAACAAATTTATGTACATTTCTAAAAATTCTACAGACCAGTCTACATATAATATATTTATAAATAAATTCAAGTAGTTTTTTAGAAATATATGAACTGGAATATGTAACTTTATATTAACATTTAAATGAGTAAAAAAATATTAAAAGGTTGTAAGATTCTAGGTAAGTGAACTTTTATCTTGCTGGCTAGATCCTTACTTGAACTACGAAGAGACTATTCGCTAAGTTCAAACTCTATCATTGACAAGACGTGTGAAGGATGAAAAGACCTTTCCATTCAACTCAAGAGGAAATTTACAGACGGCACTCCTGGTGCTTACAAACTTAGCCAATACTTTTCGCTGCACATCAAAATAGAGATATTAAATTAAAACTAAGTTAAGTAATCACCCTAACGCGAGTTGACTCTTCGCCCTACCACCAAAGTACACAAACCGAACAATTAATCTGAACGGCCGTAAAATAGTAAGCTTAAATCCGCTAAATAACGTGGCCGAACGGCAGAACACGCTCTGTTTGAAATAACTCTGACACCAGCTTAAATAGTATCTTCCTACCCTACTTTGCATAACACGCGAAACTGAAACATCATTCGGGTAGAAAATGGAAATGAGGGAAGACAAGATAAATAACTCAACAAAACTGGTTAGTTTCAAATTAAATGCTTCTTTAAAAGATAAGTAAATTGCATTTTAAAGTAAGAAGGTCAAAATATAATTTAATTTTGATTGGTCCAGGAAGAAAAATATGCAATCTATACTATCGAAATTCTAGATAATTGGAGCTCTGGTGCATAGAAATTAGAACGTGGAATGTGTGGTTAATATTACGGAGCTTTTATAGTTTAAAATTTCTATAAAATACACATTATTTTGTACGTGTTCAGGATACATTGAACGGAACCAACAATTTCGAAACTACGATGTAACTGCAACAATTTAACAAGAAATTTTATTACAATGTAACATAAAGTATTTATTACATGTGTCTAAATAGAATGTTTGAAATGGCATTCAAACTCTAGTTTGTACTATTTATCTGGGCAATTTGCTTCGTAATAAATATGTATATAAGAATATATCTTATAACGAGGAATATATTATTCCGTTTTTTCGTGTTTTCCTGAATAGTGAGTTAGACACGAGTCTATACAGATATAATATAAACTGAATATGGATATGTTTTATTATACTATCAACATTTTCAGAAATATTGCAACTTATATAATTAATTTGTATTTTGCATGTAAATTAAAATTTTATTTCGTTTATTGTTACTTTTTGTCGAGTAGGTGTCTTTAAAATTATCATGCGTGTAAATAAATAAATGCGTAATAGGCTTTTTTAAAAGAGCTCATGAATTTTGTCAAATATTTTTGTTCTCGCTGTATAAATATTTGCATTCATTGGCAAGATGTTACTGAGTTTAAATTTAAGCGTCGCGAATAAAAAATTCAATAAACATTTTCAGCACAATGCTTTTGTTTGCAGCGGAGGCAGAGTTGAGAAAACGCAGGCATTGAAATATGGAAATGCAGTAATATATTTTAAGGGTATTTAAGAAAGATGAAAAAATTGCCAAGAAGTTAAAACATATCTTAAATGCTGTTAGTAATTATTCCGAAATTCATTGAAAATAATCTGAACTTCATTAACGCATCTATTTTTGCAACTTTTGTTCATATTATATTTAAAATAGAGCTATGGCTATAAATATTTTTATACATATTTCGTTTGTATGTAGCAATTTATTTAGATTAATAAATTCAGATTTTTAATACATAGTATGTGTTAAAAAATTCGTGCACCTGGAAGTGTGGCCCCCAAATCTTCTAATTTAACATGCAAACACCTTTTAGCCAGGACTGCAGACACAAGAAAATGAGGAACCAAAGCTCACAGATTGGGACTAAAGTGCACGCAAAAATACAGCCAAAGTATACTTATAAAGTTTTATTTTAGATGTGGCAGAAACTAAACACTATACGCTAGATCCAGGGACTCTCTCAAGATCCAAAAACCTCAGTTTAAATGCCCATCCAACTAATTTTCATTGTGGTGAGGAATAGGCAAAAAAGTATTTAAAGTACAGATCCAAATTATGATAACCTAGTTTAAATTAAGACATTACATACTATGATGTCATTATGTTAATTCGAACTGCTTATGTGGCAATGTTTTTCTTTAATTAGCCAATAACGCACAGAAGATCCATCCGAATACGGTACAACCAACTGAGAAAGTTTGAGTGAAGTCGAATCAATAATTTCAGGGAAGCAAGTTGGTAATTCCTGCAGTTAGACTAGTATGATGCTCAAGGCGATGCTACAGTTCACCATCACGATTACCAGTGACTTCAAAGATACGTTCATTACTGTCATGAGGGCAACTTCAGATCTAGAATAAGTCTTCTTCTCAGTTCATGCGAGAGTGAAAACCGCCTTAAATATGCGTATAGCTTTGCTTTTGCTATTCAGAACCATTTTCCACAAATCCTGGATATGTAGTGTCACAAAGTACCGTTTTAGAATAAATGGGAGAAGCTGCACCTTACTTTCAGCCTCCGTAATGGACGTTTGGCACAAACTTTTAGATATTAACAACAACACTTTTCGAAGTCTTGCGGCTGGGAAGCCCGGAGGCGTTGGTTTGAAGGTGTATCAGCGATAATCATTGTTTCCTCTCAGGTCCGATGGCAGAAGAATTCATGCGTGAAAAAAGCTGTATTGGCACTACTCTCCAAGGTCCTACTACAGAGATATATGTCCCTCATACCTCGCTTTATCATTGGCGAAGTCACAGCTGACAACAAGTGCTCACCTTTAGTTATCATTCGATTTACATAAATGGCCTGATTATTGTCCGGCGACATTTTACTATTTGTCGCACTGCTGTTGTTTTTGTCTTTGATGGAGGCCATTTTCTGCACTCAGCGTTTTCGAGAAAACTCTTTATTATGTCTTCCTTGGCTTTCTAGATCCCCCCGGCTTCCAACAATCAAACAGATATGGGACATGTTAGAGTCCTGGTTACAGTTATTTTGCAAGGTATGTGGACTTACTTAGCATTACAGAAAGTGTGGCAACAAATTTCACAGACGAGCATTCGACCATTGTATAGGTCCATAGTAGATTGGATACCTTCATGAACTGCAGCCAGAAATGACTATACATTATACAAATATGTAATAATTCTGTACCTATAATTGCTCAATAAACAAAGACTCAGGTTATCAATTTTAGTCATTTCTTTATCTTTGTCACCTCATTGTTCAAGACAGATTTCATAAAAACTGAACAGTATTTCTAAATGAGAGCATGTTTTTGGCGTATAATATTTGTGAATTATTAATTTCCTGCTGCTGTTAGGAAGTGGTCAGACAAACTCATGTCATAGCCTCATTATTTTAATCTGAGCATTCTTATCAGCAGCTTGTTCATTGTCGATTTAAAACCTCAGTGTTTAGTAATTATTAGTTTTGATTAATTTACATCTACTTAACACTACTTCAATACAAACAAAATAAATTCTCTACAATTTTTTAGAAACCCTAATCATATTCTTTTATGCTTTCTTTCTTTAGATGATGACAGTATTCTGCATAAGCTTTTAATTCGTACACCCTATTACGGAAATCTGGCTGCATTTTCTTCACTGTAGAAGAAAAGATAATGATATCTAGATTAGTGACTGCTTTCAGTAAAAATGTATTTCATATCATGATAAGAAAAAACTTTCAAACTTTATGAGTAATAAAAGATGAGAAAATTCCGTCAGTAGCAAAGGTGATGACTTTTCTAAGTAAAAGATAACTGTTATAATAACCATAAAGAGCAAGGAAGGAAAAAAGAAATATTTTAAAAACAAACTAAATGCCTCTGTATAACAATTTATAACTGAAAATATGCTTACTAAATCTATTTCTTTCATCAGATATTACCGAAATAACCAACCCAAAACTAAAAAAATCTGCCTTATACGTAATTTAAATTCAAATTATCGCATATAAATGTTGGAAAGAATAAGGCTAAAAGAATTTTCTGAAACTATTCCTTCTCCTTGGCGTTAGTTATAAAGCCTTGTCTCCTTTTTAAATAACTTCATTCAGCATTTATTAAAAGAGCTAAACATAAAAACAGTGTATTCAATGACATAAGCTTAATTTATCCTATACATGTACAAGGTTCTGTGTTCATCAAAAATTATTGCAAGCGTAAAAGTGCATCAGTTTAGCAAATGACCTACTTAATGCCTTATAACTCTTTCTGTATTTCAGTTACAAGTGAAAACAACGCGGAAGAAAAGCTCGCAGAGAAAAAAAAAACAGAAGTGCAAAACATTGTCATACAAAACATCGTGGGAAGAAAGAAAGAAAGGAGAAAACATTGCAGTACGAAAACTTTGTGGTTCTAAAACATCGTGCTAAACAATAAAGCTGTGAAAAACCTTTGTAAGTCTTAAAATACCATGGTACACAAAATCATGGCAAAAAATGAAGAATCTGTAAATCATTGCATGATGATAACATGGCTGATATACGTTTTCTGACTGCAAAATTTAGAGTCAGTTTTCGAGTAATGCTATGTAAGCAAAAGAAGAAATATGCAATATTTTACCTCTGTGTTTCATATATTTGTATTAACTTGTAGAGATTTTAGGTTTTTTTTTTTTTGGAAAGCAGGAGAGATGAAAAATGAGCAATGCCCTCGCCGGGACTCGAGAGGACCACGGACCTCTCGAATAAGTGTCGAGCCTACTGACCACTACATCAAAGAATATGTATTGTTAAGAAGAAAAACTTCGCAACAGGAGTTGCTCCTTCCCAACATACAGGGAAACAGCTACACATGAGTGAAATATCTATCGCCAAAGCTCTAAGCCGGGGTCGAAGTTTGAAGTCACGTTTATCAAGAGTTCATAAAACGAATATCGTTTTACATTTCTTTAAATGTGTAATAATGTTTCTTTAAATGTGTAATGAGAAAATATTTTTTGTGCAAATAAATTAATTAATAGATTACTTATTTTCAGAGGAAAAAAAAGTCCGAGTTTAAATTATTCCGAAAAGTCAAAGAAGAAACGTTTTGTCAAAGACCGTTTCTTCTCAATACATGTTCCTCAGTTTACTATACACATCGCGGAGGGGGAAATTCTCGCCGCCAGGTTCCGTCGCCAAATCCCATGGCGAATTTTCCCTTCAATTTCCAGTGGCGTAATAGCAAACTGATTTACATTACGTCTATGGAACCTTTCCTTCTTTAGATCGAAGTTCTTTAACTACACCACGAAGCCGTGCTAAGAAGGCGGAAAAAATACCTTATAGACTCCCCATTTTAAATGACGACTGGGGATTAGGGGACTCACTCGCCACATCCCGGTGGTGGAGAATCATGAACCACCAACTTTTTATTCCGGCGCCACTGTAGAGACATTAGGTATTTTTTGAAAGCAGGATATAGGAAAAATGAGCAATGCCCTCGCCGGGACTCGAACCACTGACCTCTCGAATGCGCGTTGAGTGTGCTGAACACTACTCCACAAAGGCATGTTACCTAGGCAAAGAAAGGCCAAAGAAATGCCTTATTATGACAATTAAAAAGATATGTAGACGATATATTTCTTTTTTTTAAATGCAATAAAAAGTATTTTGACATTTAAGATAAAGTTTAAAAAATAAAAATATGATTTTTTACTCATTATTTAAAACAAATTCAATAAAATTGCTGGTAGAAATACTATTTTTGCTGAAAATATTGTCAGATGCATTTGAAAAGAAAAATATTTGGCTCAAACACTATTTTTCAGGAAATTTAGTTTTTTTTTTTTTTCCTCCTTTCGAAATTTCAAACTTAAAGCTATTAAGAAACATTTTGTGGTTGATAATTCATCCGATCATGCAACTTGACCTGTTAGCACTTTCCTCCAAGTGCAGTGCTATCAAGTGTTAACACCTGTAATTGATAAATTTAGGAATTTACTCACCACTTTTCAGATTTCATTTTGCTTTTCAAATTCATTTTCTTTTCTTTTTTGTTCTTTCTGTAATGGAAAGATGATTTACTGTAAAACTGAATTGAATAGTGAAGTAAAAATGACAAAATTTTATCTTTTAATTTCATTCCTGACTCAGCATAATACATAATCACAGTCTCCCCTTCTCATATGACTGAATAAACTATAAGTGGATTTTAAAGGATTTGACATATAAAGTACTTTCTACTTAGAAAGTAGTTTATATGCCAATTAATACACTGAAAAAAGGCAGCAGATAAAAATTTAACTTCCTGAGAAATTATTCATGCACTTGATAAGCGATTCGATTTTACGCGATCGAATTAACTTGTGAGGTTTATTTATGTTAATTAATTATTTATTTTGTATTCTGAATCTGTACTGTTACCTCTATTTTTTCGTTTTCCTGCCAGAATTCAAATTATTCTTGCGTATTTAACTGAGGGTTTGAGATTGCTTAGATGGAGGTTGTTTTGCATGCTGAAAGCTACGTCTGCTATTCGGAGATGAGTTCCTGTCTTCAGCTTTGCTTTACCAACAGTGCTTTCACGCCGGTGTAAGAGCCAACTTTTGCATTTAAATTACTCTATGTAGCCTTTGGCTAATAGATACGTAGATTTAATTTTAAATTTAAAATTCTGCTTTGAGTTTTTGTCATGAATGCTGGCTGATTTGTAAGCACCAGGTGTGCCTTTTGTTTAGCTTTCTTAGTTTTAAATAACAGCGTCTTTTACGTCTTTGTTTTCATTCTTAGACATGGCGATAAATCTCTTACAGTCTAAGTGAGAAATGAAGAAGCAGACAGAGCGTGAAATCGGCAGCAAATGATGTGGCTATACTTTAACATCCAGTGAAACTTCCAATCTCCCAACTTAAAAGAGTCGCACATCAACAGGTCATTGCACAGTGGCAACAGAGGTGGAAAACAGCAACAACGGGCAGACCCACATAGGAATTTTGTCCGAAAGTGGAGGAAGCACTCCGAGGCAATATTGGTGAGTTAACAAACTACTTCACAAGCCACGGTCCTTTTGAGTCTTATCTTTATCGCTTCCACCTAAGTGAAACAGATACCTGTGGCTGTGGAGAAGTGGGTGACCCGGATCACTATCTCTTCTCTTGCTGCGACACTGGTCATCTTCACCAAAAGAAACGAAGTCAGCAATTTCGGCCCCAGTGGGCGGAAAATTTGATTGAGAACAACATAGCCAGAGTAAAACTGAGAAAACTTATTATGTACTGTGCAGCAAAAAACTCAGCTGTAACTAGGCACAACAGGGTAACCTGGCACTTGGCATCTTGCTCGATCAGAAATTAATCAAGTAGCTATGCATACCTTTTTCTCAGAGCATCATAAGTCTCTATGATTTGTAAGACTATCTAGTGACACTCTGCAAAGCAGAAGCACGACAGTAAGCCTCATTAGACAAAGTTTCATGAGTAGTATAACTACCTCCTTCAATAGTACTTGCTTACATGTTGTCTTTTTTGCGTGTGTATGTGTTCAATTGTAATTGAATTTATATGCACTCTGCGTCTATGTGTAAGCCTTGTTTCTTTTTGCTGCTCATTGTTACAACGGAATTCAGTCTTCGCTTCAGTTGTATTATAATTATTACCTTGTTCAATTCTGTTGTCATAATTGCTTCATGCAACAGAGTAAGTGATATTGATAGGCACCTTCAATGCGCTATTTAATAGCGCTTTGTGAAGTTAGCCTGAAAGTGGTGTATAAGTATTCTAAATGTTAAGTCATATATCTGTAATGCAGTCTCATGCATCTTTGATTGTAATACTGTAACTGTGCTTGTTCAGTCCTGTTGTTGCTTATGTTCACTTGTCTGACGCATAGTCAGCCCAAGTCCACGAAATTCCTCATGGGAAGGAGCGTTAGAATACGCTTGTCGTTGACAACAGCCTTGAGCACCTTACAGGTGACAGTGCGATTTGGCTCAGTTGCGACCCCAATTTTGATGGAGAGCACCCCGGGAAGACGGGTCCAAGGGTCTCCCACCCTTCTCCTCTTACACCAAACGAGAGGACCTTCGGCTCGCCGCATATTTAAAGTGCCGCCATGCCACACCGACACTATACATTTACAAACATCCATGTCTTCTCCGGGATTCGAACCCAAGCCCTTCGGCACAGCAGTCAGTGACGCTAACCACTATACCGACTGAGCGGCGTTCAGTCCTAAACTTACAACCAGTAATCTCTTATCGGAACACAGGACCATCAATGATCTCAGTCGGTGATTAGCACGAGACTATGTAGCCTGCGAGGAATTATCCATCGCTGTAAATAGCCTTGCGAATTTCTTTTTCATCATGTGTTTGTAGTAGTCTGTTCTGCGCTTCTACAAGGAGGTCAATAATGCTGTGAGGCAAATTTTATAGCCGCAGGATCAACAGTCCTCTTCTGCAGCGTAAAAGTCTTAATGAGGATCTACCACAATTTACATTCAGCAAAAGGCCTAGTCCTTACACTGTCAATATAAGAGTGTTGTTAGAAATGATGCAAAACATTTCGTAAAATAAAGAGAAAGGAACAAGCAAAAATTTCTGA
>KK116233.1:633026-677940 GCA_000611955.2 Stegodyphus mimosarum | reverse complement strand
TTATATAGTGAGTTACAGTACATATTTTAAATATTAGGAAATAAATGACAAATGAATGTGAAGGCTAGAAGCCTGTACTGTGTGGACTGTTGCAGATATAACGTCCTTCGTATGTTGTTGGTACTTGTAAATAAAGGATCTGGATGCTTTAGAGATGTGTAAGTTCATTTTTTTATTTAATGATAAAAGGAAACGAGTTAGTTAGTTTCCGAATCTTCTTCAGTGTCTCGTGATGGTCATATGGTACGTTTTATACGGTTATAGAATACGTTTTACCTATTTTTTACCTTATGAGGCGCTTCCGATGTTTGACGACTTTCATCTGGGACACCCTAAATAGAGAGAGCACTAGACGCGGACCCCCGACCTGGTACATGCCTGCCTTACGGGGTTTGATATCCAAGCTCCAGAGATCTCGTCCAAGCGGGCGCAATCCCCACAGCTCTCGCCCGGCTTTAGCAAATTATGGGACAAAGCTTGTAACGCTAAATACAGATATACTTATAGTAGTATCTTTTCCCATATTTCATATATCTGCTCTTTTATCGGTTACAAATCTTATCAAATAGAAATATCTTCGGGATTTTCCTATCTTGCCTGTCATAAAAAATATTCATCTGAGTCGGAATGGTCTCTGAGAAAAAGAGACTTTCATATAGATACATGACAGAGGAAACTTTGAGGATCAATGATCAATGATGAAGCCTTCTTTGAGAAAATCTTATTTCTATTATTTTTCATTATTTACTTGCTGTAGAAGTTGGCGATAAATCGTAGAAAGTATGTCTCAAAATGTGTTATATTTGTATATACAAAAAATGGGTTATATTTGGAAAAAAAATAATGATTCGAGAAAAAAATACGAAAAATAAGCGAGTGATAATGTTTAGAAATATTACTCTGAAATTAGAAGAACGAAGACAATAGGTTTTTGAAGTGCTTTCCAGCTACGAAACTGTTAATTTCCATTAGGAGTAAGTGTAGGCTCATAACAAAACATTCTAAACAAAAATTCTGTTAAATATTAAAATGTTCGTATATTTGGATCATGAAACATTTCTTTCAGTGTGTGCCATAGTTTGTATTCCGTTGCTAAAATAATCTAAAACAGAGTTGTCTATTCTTTTTGCGTCAAGGATAATTTTAAAATGTTGCACACAATTCGAGAATCAAAGATTTCGACACGCTTCATATAAATATATAATAAAAGCAAAAATTTAGACTGCGCTATAAAGTAAGCGATTAGAAATTTATACATAAGTGTCATTAACAGAAATATGGGCTGGCAAAAGTAAAGCGAATGGAAGAACAGGTTTTGAGACATTTGAATAAAGATATGTATAAAATGTTAACAAATCATGCTTTGCAAACACATTTTTCATGCCTGTGTCAGTTTGGATCTCGAAAAATTCCGCCTCTGACATATCAAACTCTTGACAATACACACTGATTCCAAATAGACAGGAAAATGATTATATTTTACGTTCGTTTGCTCTAAAATTCGAAAACATATTTGCAAATGCTTTGTAGTTCAGTCTTTTTTATATGGCTCTTTGTCTCAGGAGGTTATTTTGACAGAAAAATGAAACAGATAATTTTTTCCAGAATCAATTGTTTCCTGGTACTTCTGCATGAACATTTATTCGTAGCTGACAAATTGATGCCTAAAGTTGACTTTTAAGGCCTCAAAATACTGAGTAGTGTTATAAATATGAAAGCATAAAACTAGTCAGAAATTTAGAAAAAGTTTAAATTTTTTCTTCAAGGAACATCTCCACTTTTTCAAACACATTGTTGACTTCAGGCATTTCCACAATGGGAAAATTGGTTTGAAACGCTTCACATCAAAATAAACACTTATAGTTTTACAATTCTACAGCAGAAGCTTTGACGTGCTTGAAATTGAATCCGTTTCATCTGGTAAATTTAATTATGAAAAAACCTTTCACACACATATAGCACATCTATAAGTTTTTTCTCTTGATGAATGATTCGTTATTCTATTGGGATCATTATGCACCAATTTCCGCTAAGATGCTCTGACGTTCTTCTATGGAATGTAATATTAATTTGCATTCCAGCATCGTATTGTAATTACGAATGAATTATTTTTACCTAAGATTGCTAGAGCTTTATTTTTTGTAACTCTTTAAGTTTTTCTATGAAATATAATTTTCCTCTAGAAGTCTAAAATCAAACAAGATAAGTTTCTATGTCGCCAAAAATATAGGTTTTTAATTATTGCACCTGTTACTTGTTTAAATCTGATAGGCAAGACAGTAATTTTACCACACTACCAATTTTCATAATCATTTTACAAAATTTTACGAGATTTTCTTCATTTCGCCAATATCGTATTTTTTTTCAAATTTCGGAATATGTTTATAGTGTTTTCAAATATAATATTGTTGAGTACGTATAGGTTCGTATTGGACTGAATGCACACAGAACGTTGATAGCTTGATAAAATATATTTTTACCAAAAGAAGCACTTTACAAGAACTTTCCACAAAATACTCGTGTACAGGGTACAATCTGTTAATTACACTTCAAACTACAAAGAATATTCACACAGCGCAATTCAAGCTCATCTAAAAAGCGAAGTTCTCACAGAGATCTCTCAATTCTCCGAACTCACGCTGAACTATACAACTCAGAGCTGATGCTCTGTTCGGTCTTATATAGTTTTCTCCAGTCGTCGAGAAATCTCTAGTATATCTTCCAGTTTTCGAAATTACTGAGAAGCAGATACGTTTAATGTTACTTATAAGAGCCGAATACAGTTAGATTTACGTATAGGGGCCATTTACAGTGCCAATTACATTTATACAGGGACCTGTCCAAAATATTGCCAAATGGTCACCAATTTTGGCTACTTTGGGTGATTTCTCTCCATTTCAACAAGATAGCCATTTCCCTCAATGTTAAAAATTCTTGCATCTGTAATCTTACCTTTCCGGAGGCTTCGTCTCTTCAGGCTTCGCATATTATATTATGTAAAAGATGCTCTGATTTCACGTACAGTTTCACAAAAATTATGTACATATATACAAAATTCGTAATGATATTAATATTACGTTTCCGCTAAAATTGATCCGAAATGTACACTGCGAAGTAATTTTAATTCAAAATCCAACCACGACACTGAAACTTCAATAATGCTTCAGGAATACGGAAAAGAAAGGAGTTTTCTGAACTTAACTTTAAACGGCTTTTTTTTTCTATCTGAGAGTGGTGACAAACAGTTTCGATGCCGATTGATCTTTTTTCTAATTTAAAAAATAAAAAGATTGATCTAATTTAATGATGTTCAACATGTTTCTAGGATTTAATTCCTTTATTCCCGGAATTTAATGTTAAGTTTAAGTTCAAAAATGTATAATTAGCACTAGTTTGATAATCTCTTCTATTTTTGGAAATACAGGATGTTTCTAAAAACCTGGACCCATTTTGATGTTTGATAACTCATAAAATAATGAAGATATAAACAAACTTATGGCATTTGTTGATGGAATAACTTATATATTTTCCTTTTCAGGTTTGAATATCTTTACTTTTGTAAATATCGTCTGCGCGTGTGGTTAATTTCAGATAATTTCATTTTCCAGTCTAAATATCTGTATTTTTCTAAATATCGTCTACTTATTAATTGAATTTTTCTATCTTTTTTTTTTGTTCTCCGAAGAAGCACCCTTGCATCTTTCTGGCATTGTTAATCGCAATAATGTGCGCATATGGGGATCTAAAAATCCCCATGAATACCGTGAGGCACAAAGGGATTCCCCAAAGTTTAATGTGTGGTGTGGACTAATGCACGACCGAGTCATTGGGTCTTTCTTTTTTACAGAAAAGACTTTTTTAGAGAAGATCTTTAGCCACATATCTTTTTGCAACAAGATGGTGCACCACCTCATTGGAGTACCATCTTTCGTAGTTCTTTGAATAACCATTTTACAGGAAGATGGATTGGGTGAGGAGGTTCAATTCCTTAGCCACCCAGATCACCTGATATAACGACTTTTTCCTTTGGGGATTTGTAAAAGACAACGTTTACAGGAGGAGAGTGTCGAACATTGATGACAGTATTAAGAATTACAACCAGAATTACAACCGCAATAGCCTCTGTGGATGCTGACCTGCTTGCCGGTACCTGACGTGAAATTGAATATCGACTTGATATTCTCCGTGCGACGAAGGGGGCACACGCGGAAGTTCATTGACAAGGGTCATGAAACTTTTTGAGTCTATTTAACCATTTATGTTATTAATTTTAATCTATCTTTATTATTTTTTGAGTTATTAAACATCAAAATGGGACCGGGACTTTATAAACACCCTGTATTACAACAAATCCTCGATAGTGAAATTGTTAATGTACGTCGCAGACCGCAAAAGTTTCGGGAATTTTCATTATTTACCCTGTAAGCGACTGCGAATTTTTTACTTTTTTTCTCACTACAAAATTGCTATCTTGTTAATGGGAACTTAATATTTGTTCCTCAGGTAGCTGGTTTTACTGGTTGTCCACTGCTGACGAAGTGGTAAAATCGTTCTATTTTGGTAGTTCGATTTGGATTTAAATCCGAGCAAACTGGCTCTATGGCAGCTTTCGTGGGTTGCCTTCTTGTCTAGCATGAATACAACCAACTTTTCTATAAAAAGTGCTTTACGAACGCATTCCCTACCCTTAAGCAGATATTCCTGGTTTTCTTTGTCGCAATAAAAATAATCTAAATTAATGCGCTGGTGATTGAATGGCTAAAACAGTAAAATTCGAAAAGTTCACTTTAGCTGACGTTTTAATAGTTTTATATGGTTTTGGAGACGTAGTTATCTAACAAATTTCCCTATATACTTTTATATGAAAGCAAACTCATTTAGGCAAATAATCTTAGAGTGATTTGTCGGTAATTTAACAGCAGCGACGATTTCATGTTTTGCAGTATCGCTTTGCAGAACTAAAAAACTGGTAGAGTTTTTGAATAAGAAATCTTTTACTGCTGACTAAAATCACCCCGCCCCCTTTTAAGCAACTATAATATAAAATACTCGCTTTTTTCTATCGTTCAATTTTATTAAAATATTAAAATAATTATTTATTAAAATAGACATCAATTGTGAATATGATGTGACCAAGTGTCACGAACTGCTGACTTGATAACAGTTCACATTTCGTAAATTATCTGACTACCAAGCAATTGATTTTGATAATCACCTTCTGAGTATTTATGTCAATCAGTTATTTTACGTCACAAATCTTTACTTTCAGTTTTTCCTTTCCTTTTTCCTGCCAGAATGCAAACTTTAGTTCGCTTGTATTTAAGTGAGGGTTTGAGATTGATTTAATCAGAGCGTGTTCTGCCGGCTGAAGTCCACGTTATCAGTTGTATTCTACCATAAGCATTCCTGGCTACGGCCTTGCTTTATTTTTGCAGATTCTGCTGTCACGCCAATCTAGGTTAAGAGCCAGTTAAAGATCATTTGGTTAAATAAGACTTGGTTTTAATTTAAAATTCTACTTTTGGGTTCACGCCACAAATGCTGGCTGGTTTGTAAGCACAGACAGTGTCTTCGGCTCAACTTATTGTGTTCTTTATAAAAGGATTTTTACACCTAATTATTTTTCTGTTTGCTTATCTAAACATAGCAAAAAGGTGCCTGCGTTTACATAGGGGTCTTGGCTTAGTGTATGTTACAAAAGCAAGTGAGACTGCACAACCTCATAAATCTAGCTTACTTTTTTTTCAAAGGAACCCTACAGTTTAAAGAACTCATTCTCTGTATTGCTCCCTAACTTGTGACAAAGTCGTATTTTAAAGCTTATGTTGCTAAATTTCATTTGGTGACCTACTCTTTTAAACCAGTGATACGTTCTTGGCATAGCAAACACCAGATATAAATTATATGATGAAAAATAAATATTCATTAGACACTCCAAACACCTTCTACTTTCAGAATGAGATTTGCTTGTATTATGGATGTATTATAGCTCTATACTTGTGTGATGTAGTTATTACCAATCTCACTTGTCAAACAAGGTCAGAACAAGCCTATGTCATTCATCGTGGCAAGGAGTGATACGCTCATGTCGTTGGCAAGAGCCTTGATCACCACAGAGGTGACAGCCCGATATTAGTTCAGTTCTGCCCTCAATTTGGAGAGACAGCGTACCCCGGAGAAACGGGTCCAGCGGTCTCCAATCTTTTTCCCCTACCACCAACCTCTAGACAGAACTTTTGGTTCGCCGCATATTTAGAGTGCCCCCATGCCGCACATACTCTATACATTTACAAACATTCATGCCTTCTCCAGGATTCGAACTCGGGCCCTTCGCTGTGACAATCAGAATCACCAACCATTATCCCGCCAACTTTTCTGCTAATTTAATACTAAAAACACTGACATTTGACTACAGAAACATCGTTCTGTTGAAAAAATACATGACAAACGAAAATTTAGGATCACAGTAATCTTACGCGTGATTCTAGCGAGTAGTTGATACTTCACTATGAGACTTTTAATTTAGCTTCCGCACTCCCTCGCACGAAAGAGTTTCCCAGAGTGTTATTTATCATTTGGCAAAAGTAAAGTCCTTAACTTATTTTTAACATTTTATCAATTTGTTATTGATTAACAAACTGAGGAATTTTAAAGCCATGTAATATCATTTCGGTAATCGCAAGATTTTTAATTTATCTTACACACGTTCTTGCATGTAGCGGTTCTCAATACATTGCCTTTTGGCAAAGCATAAGATATTTAATTTACCTTTCAAATATAATAAGGCTATCATTCATTAATAAAATGAAGGATTTAAAAGTAATATGACACCACAGAACGAAAGACGGGCTTTTGATTTAGCTATCACGTGCCCTCTCAGGTAGCCGATTTTCGGGTTTTTACTGTTTAATACAGCATATGATCCTTTATTTACCTTTCAGATTTAACCAGTCAATTACATATTAAAAAACTTAACAACTAAAAACCACTAAATGATTAAAAACTTAATTTTTTACTTTATTTTTTTTTAAATGTGCATATTTGATAGAACATAAAACACTCTTAATTTATAACATATCCAAATGATAATTTTTTATGAATTTTTATAGCTTTGTTAAAGTTATATTTTGCATAATTCCACTAAAAGATATAGCTTCCCTAATATGCTCATAGTCTGAAAATTTTCAAATCTAAAACTTAAGCCATAGCCGAAGTAATAAAGATGTTTACTTGCAACTTTTAGTTTTAAACGCTTTTTATATTATAAAAAAATGCTCGCTAGATAACTTCAAGAAATGCAAGGTAGCTTTAATAAAATTCTAAATTCAGTCTTTTGACATGAATTCTTTTGTAAACATTCAGCCAATGAAAGACGTCGATTCAATTTTTTAGCGACACTAAATAGAAACAATGCTGAGTTCTGCAACACGGTTTCTGTCTCATTTTCTGCATTTTTTTCCTATTACTTTCTTTAAAATATTGTAGTGAATATATTCAATAAGAATCTTTTCATTTAATTTCCATACGTTGTAAGTGAAGCGTATCCGAGCCTATTTAAAGTCATTCATATTTATTTTTCTATGGAAATCGTAAATTTGCTTCTCTCTGAAATCGTCTAAAGGAATTTTGTTCCACTTCTTAAACTCCAAGTATGCATTAAAATTCTTTATATCATTTTATTCATAAAAGTGTATATTGACATAATCTGGCATATCTTTCACGGCCAGCGCAACCGGTACGTCGCACCCAGGCGGAAGAACTTAGAAGCAGCAAAACTTAGAATTCAGAAAATAATAATAATAATAATAATAATTAGGGTTTAACAAAATTTATAGAATTTAGATGAAACACTGGGCAGCAGAGGTTACACTGGGTGGCAAAATGATTAGCGCCGGTCTTGAGTAAGCTAGTAATTTAGAATATATTCTTCATAACATACCGGAAATCTGGTATAAGAAATTGATCCAGCAGCGTAATCAATGAATTTATTAAATCGATCCTGCAACCTAAATACATTAATAACCTGTGACTTAAATAGGTGGAAGTACGACTAAATAGGTGGATACCTGTGGCTAAATAGGTGGACCTGAAAGTTATCTTATTAGAAATAACATTTGGTCCCTTAACCAAAGTGGCAAAACTGTTTAATCCTTGCGAGTGACTTTTCTTCGAGTAGTTCAAGGTTAGATGGAGGTCATGCACACCGCCAAGCCCAAAAATCTCGACGTACCCCATACGGTGCGCTTTGGCCTGCATTCTTTCATTTCAAAGAGAAGAATAATCACAAAGAATAGAGTACGAATCTTGCTGTGAATCAGCAATGGGGATTGAACATTCCGTAATTTGACCAATATTCCAGGTAAAAAAGGGGTCCGCATTGGAAGTGGAGGAATAATTTATAGCGAAAATTCTATAAAAGAAAACTTGTTATCGTGGAAATTCTTTGGTAAATTCCCCGCTGGGATACTATTAAGAACTATTTAAGTGAGACTACTGTATGCGTACATATCTGTATTTTATCAGAAAATTGCATTACCTACCTTCAGGATAGATATTAAAACTGAAACAACACTTTTGAACCGTGCTTCTGAAGACATGGAAAGTTTCGAAAAAGATTAACACTTTATTTTTTAATATCATCACTTATATTTCAATTATTTATGCCCACTATGAAAAAATATTTAAAAATTATGATTAACTAACAAATTTAATGATTAATTAATTAATCGCGTCACAAATTAGCTACACCATGTCTAGGAAAAAAATATAAGATCGCTGCAGAACGATGGAAAAATTGCTACCAAAAACCATAAACGTGAAACAAATCTTCATAAGGAAAATACAAAAAGTTTAGATTAAGTTCTTTAAATATGACAAAACACACGAGATCTACCTGCTAAGAGCGCTTCGTGGAGAACTTTCTATAAAAAAAAAAAAAAAAAAAAAAAGAAGAGAGAGGAGAAACGTGCCTGGGGAAAAAAAATTCATATTACATTCAGTAGCTGATTTTCATCCACTGCAGTATTAAATATATGTATTCAGGACTATACAAACACTATATTAAAAAAAAAAACTCTAACTCTGTTCCTTATGTGTGTTTAAACTGTGTAGCATTGTTCAAGTTTTCTTAAGTACTTTTTTTAATATTATTTCTTTATTTCTTATAATGTTTATTCTTCGGTTATTTAGACTCTTTTTTGTTTTGAATGCTGATTTAATTTACTTTGAATGCTAATGAGCTTTTTCTCCTGATTAATTATTTGCAAATGCAGGTAAAGGCTTAATAGTACTTTTCTGTCAATTACAATATATATTATTCTTCTTTCCTGTGTTTTTTTTAGCTGCCGTTAAATTAAAAGTAATTTCGAGTTATTAGTGGACATCGTCTCTCGTATATTACCATAACAAACTGAGAATTGGCTTTAATTTGTTTTTAAAGAAAGCAAACTCTTATTTAAAATAGGCGAAAGATATTATCTGTACAACGAATTTCAAAATAACTTTTCACAACTTTAATTAAGGTACGGAAGAAAGCATTATTCCCTAACCTCTAATTCCTAAATGGCATTTTATTTACATAAGATGCGCACATGCACAATGGTATGTGAAAATTTGTCCCTTGCCGAAGGTTAGAGAAATGTGAAAAATAAATAATTAGTGAAATGTAAAATTAGAAGGAAAATTGAATTCCAAAGGAAAATTAAATGTAAAAAATAACACTTCCATTAAACTAAAATGAAACCTAAACAGTGAAAGAAAATTTAATGCAAATGGTAAAAAGTTCTATTAAAATAGAATTGAACGAAACAAAATTCAAAGCGATGAAAACTCTATTAAATTAAAGGACAGCGTACTTCACAGCTCTCAGACATTTACTTTGCATTAGAAAATTAGATAAAATTCTTAAACTGACTTTGTAGTCCATTTTAGATCAATGAACATTCACGTCATTTAGACAAAAAGAAAACTGCAATAGAATTCTAAATATTTAACGAAGTTTTGTAATTTTATACCTGAATTCAAGGAATGGTCCCCAAGTTCATCATCTTTTAGTGTCAGTTTTACTGATATATAGCTGTAATATCTTCTCTTAAAATAATTTTATCAGATAAAACTTAGTTCTCCTTAGATGACGAAGCAACTTTTAACTGCCAGGTACATTTTACGAGTTGCAGTCTATATAATTTATTGAACAAGCGAAGAAATCCACTAAAGTCCTGTATTTGTACTAGGCAGAAAGATGATTTTAATCATGTTACGGAACATGTCCCTTTCTGTCATAGAAGTGAAAGAAATAAAATTTAAATTATTATAAAAAAGCTTATAATTACAGTTTCTATTTAACTGATATGTTTAAGTAAGAGTTGTTGCTTTATTGTAAAATGATTTTGAGTTCAGTATGACTAAAAATTTGAGTCTTGGCAAACCAAAAAACTATTGCCCCTTCACTTGGGTACGGTATAAGCTTTCTACAATGAAAAAAATAGAACAGCTGTAAGTTTTTCCATCGTCTTTAGTTCGTGACTTAGTAGTGTAACTGGAAAGCATGACTGGCCAGCAGTCAGAAGGTCCGGAGTTTGATTCTCAGTGAGGTTATTGCGGGTTTCTTAGGGGGTTTTCCTGGCTTTGAAGAATTCTAAAAGACTGTATAGCTGATGCGCTAACCTAAAAAATGGTGGACGACAATTCCTCACTACCAAGATTTAGTAACTGGCTGTCCTTATCCCCAATCGTCTTTTAAGTGGGGGAGAGTGGTAAGGTATTTTCTCCCTCCTTATCACGTGCCTTCGTGGTGTAATTGTGAAGCGCCCCTGAGTAGCATCGGAAGGTTTGGAGTCCGAATCTCGGCGATTTCATTGAAGATTTCTTTTGTTTCCTGGCTTCGAGAAACCTAATAGCCCTAGACCAAGTGGATATTGCAGTTACCAGATTGAATGGTTCAATTTTTCATTCCAGAAATATACTTTACAAGTATCGTTATAAGCACTAGGTCAAATAAAAACGCGCACATATGTCTACATATTTAAGTACATAATTGTTAATGATTTAGGAGTTATAAATCCAGCTTTTCTTTTCCTGTTATATAAATTCTTGCAGGCGTTAAACTAGAATCTGAACTCTGCGAACTATATTACATTCATCGCATAATTTGTATTATTATTTCCCTTCGAAGGAAGTATAACGATAATAATATTACATCTCAAAGTAGACGTACTGTTTTCAATTAACAGACAAAATTCCGTTCTGACAAAATAAAATCACTAGATATTGTCATGCCTCAGAAACTGACGGGTGAAGAATAGAAAAATCCTAGAAACAATATTTATCATTCACGAGCCTCTACTAGTATTACCACTGCGCACCTTCATCTCCGCGCTTTCGCACGCCCAGTTCTCAAAGAATCGCTATTAGTAGACAAAAAGTAAGATGCTTAGTTTACTTTTTACAGTTAATCAGATTTTTATTGAATAACAAATTGAACGAACTGCCAATAGACATATTTAAAAAAAATTAAATAAAAATTTAATATTTTTAAGAAGGTATTTTATTCCTCTTTTCCGCATGTTTTCGTGGTATAACTAAATGGAAGCACGCTTGACGCGTATTTTGGAAATCTGGAGTTCGAATCTCGGCGAGGGTATTGCAGATTTCTTGAGTCTTCTGACATCGAGACCCCGACATTTCAAATTCTTCATAACGATAGTTTTTTCTATAAGTCAATGAAAATAGAAGTGCACAAAAGCCAGAATTTTGTCTCCTGAAGCATGTCGACCAAATTTGGAATGAAGGTTATAGAAATGAAAGGAATTTGAGAGAAACAAGGAATCTTGAAAAATTGTTTAGATTCTTGGCCGAACTCTGCGTTGTCATTTCAAGGAGTTTACCGTTAATTCTATAAAAACGCATTAAGTTCCTTACATTCTAGTGCCTAAAGTTTGTAACGTCTGTTACATTTCGCAATCATCCAAAATGTCCAGCCTTTAGGCAGACGTTGAGCGAATTAACTATGTAACAACAGAAACTTGAGAAGACTCTTTGTTTAAAACTAAATAAGAACAGAAGGCCTCCTTTGTGCTTGCAACTCAACTACCTGTGCGAGATAACTTACATACAGTAAGTCAGATGTAAAATTTTAATTCAAATAAACTAGTAGACGATGGCTGCACAAATCAGTTAACGCGAAGTTGGCTCTTAACTTAACCGGTGTGGATTTTCAACTATCGGCAATTCTAATGCAAGTTCGAAGACTGTAAATATTATATTATCTAGCAGCCTAGTATTGTGGTCTCGAGAGACAAAACACGCTCTATCTTACAATCTAAAACCTCAAATGCACGCGAACTAACTATATTCTGGCGGGAAAGATTGGAGGAAAAAGCGACAGTAAATATTCAAAAAATAAAATAAGCGGTTAATTAAAATAAAGGAAAAGGCAACTAAGAAGAGGCAAAAGTATATCCAGTCTAACATTCCAAGCCTAGTAACTAGTTTACTTTATCATTCTATTGTACGCCCCAACACAGAAGATGTAGAAATTAAGACGACTTTGAGAGTGAAGTATCCTGTCGAATGTTCAGTTCGATGACTGTTGCACTGCAAGATTAATTTCAGGAAAATGAATCATTTCTTATAACTGGTAACTTAAAGTGATCGTCATAAGTAACATTAACAATGTCAAGCAGCTATCCAAATAAAATTCAGAAGATGTATACCAACATTTTTCTCTAAATTCATACTGCTGATGCGGAACACACAACATAATACCGGGTTGGCAAGAAAGTAATTTCGGTTTTTAGTGTGAAATAAGACTCAAATTTTTCTACACAAAAAAAATGAATTTTAATCAGTCAAATATCTTCTATGCTGTTCGATGACCTTTTGCCATCTTTCTGGTAACTTCGTGACGCCGCATTCGTAGAACGTCTGGTCTTTATCAGCAAAAGTTTCAGCCAAATGCGATTTGAGGTAGCCGTTATCACTAAAATTTTTATCATTTAAGAAGTTTTTTAAACTTGGAAGATATAAATGATAATCCGAGCATGGCGTAAGATAAGGTATTGGGCATTCCCCTTTTCGTCATCTTAACGGCATTAAGGGTCGTTTTACCCTGCCGAACTATGTCCAGGGGTTCAACCCCTGTCCTAGAACCTTGGAGGGGACGGCGCCAACGCACCTGGAGTAACTAAGACCCCAGGACGTCAATTTGCTACCTACCAGTCGCAGAACTGCCCGTTGAAGAGGGACCTTACCCAGCAAACAAGAGGCGGTAAACCCGGGCTACTAGAACCAACTGCTCTAAGAGATGCCAGACCCAGGCTAGCCAATAAGTGACCTTTCCGAGGCTTTCAGAACTACCAAGTTCATAATTTGTATACTCCCGTGGCCGAGACTGCCTAAATACAAATCCTAGCCAATAGCTTCTCAGAGTTCTCTACGCCGAACCCCTGGGGGAAATCATGATGTAAGGTCGAGGCTATACGGGGGTTGCGATAACTCTTCCGAACTAAATTCCAATAATTTTGTACGTGTCGCTAAAGAAGTGGGAGGCCTCGCACTGTCAAGGCAGAGCGTGATTCTTCTGTGATTTGCCAATTGTGACCTTTCCTCTTTGACTGCTTCCTCCAGTTTCATAAGCTGTTGGCAGTAAATATGTGAGTTGCTCATTTGATTGCTCGGAAGAAGCTGCTCAACCTACACAACGCATTTGTAATCCCACCCAAATTGACAGCATGATATTTTCCTGATGCAATTTATCCTTCGATATGATTTGTGTTGATTCATTAGGCTTGGATCATAATCCTTTTTATTAATTTTATTGCAGAAGATCAATTTTTCATCATCAGTGATAATTAATTTTAAAAAAGGGTCGACTGCATTACATTTAAAATGCGTATGGAAAATATCCATTAGCCGAGTTAAGTGAATTTCTTTGACTTCATGCGGAACCCAAACACCGAGCTTCTTAACGAGTCCAAGACATCTTACGTAATTTTCAATTGTTGTGCGAAGTATATTTAATCTTTCTGCAATTTTCAGTTATATGAAGATTCGATTCAATTATGGCTTCAAATTTATTATCATCAACATCAGAAGTTCGGCCCGAACGATCGTCGTCTTCAAGCGAAAATCTCCAGAATGAAATTTTTTCAAGCAATTCTGATATGTACGCTCTGTTAAGCAATCATTGCCATTAACTTCAGGTATCTCTTTTTGAGCCTTGGTCGCTTTCTTACCCTCATGAAAATCTAAAAGTAAAATACGTCGGAGATGTTTATTTTTTTATCCCTTGTTAAATTTGACTGTAAATTAACAGCTGCAAACAAAAATGGGCAGAATTTGTTTCTGTAGCAACCTAAAAGTATTAGCTGCCAAATCTCAAGAGCAAAAATGCAAGGGGAAAAATTTAAAAACAAAAAAAAAAAAAAAAAAAAAAAAAAAAAAAAAAATATATGAAATTGGCAGAAGTATAACAAAACGAACATTAAGCTACCTGTTTGTGCCAACTGAAATTACTTTCTTGCCAACCCAACAATATGAAATTGAAATTTTTTAACAAGAAATTACATTCATTATCACAGACACTAATTCGTTTAAAGTATGCACATGAAGAAAGGATAAAATAGCAGGTTGGACATTCATTAAAAACAATTTAGAGTGCATGTCTAAAGCTTTATAACATAATTTAGTAATAGCTTTATTTCATCGTACCGCTTATTGATCTGAGTACAATATTTCATCGTTTTCCTCGCAATTTATTTCCTTTCATAAAAAAATAAAAGTTGTTAAGAGTTCGGTATGGATTTGAACCCGGGTCATGCCAGAATTCGAATAAAGTTTCAGAATACATTCATTGCACAGTGTGATACAACAGAATCGATAATGAGTGTACTGCATTAAGATTTTAAAGGTAACTGCTTTACTCTCGCGTCATTAAACCGGGTGAGCATTTTCTAATGCTTCGGGGTTCGATTTTACTGATACTACCCTTAATGAATGTCTACTGTTCGAAAGTACTCACGCGCTGCAATAAATTCCCATTGCAAACGACATCTTCTTCCTCCCCCCCCCCCCAATTCTCATTCTAATTTTATTTGCTTCACTTCACTTTTTGTTTTTTGAGACATCTTGACCTATCGCAGCTATCTAGTGCTTCATCACCGGCTGCTAGGGGGAGGGTTAGAATCTGTGGGACGTTTTTATGATCTGCACCTTCGTACCTGCAGAATTACAATCTTGTTGAGAAGACAAAGCACTGGCTTCGTTACAATCTGTCTGCTTTGTCTTTATGATTTAAATATTATGCCGTTACTCAACTATTTATCTTATTGGACAGCAGCATCTTCTTGTGGTCAATTCCTACCATCGTGAAATTTACCGTGTAAGAATGTTATAAATAAGTAAGCAACTTTAATATTTAATAAGAATCTGAAACGTGCTTCTAATTCTATTTAAGAATACTTAAGTCGGGATACAATTAAATGACTGTAAGCCATCATTTGAACAGCACGCCATTTCGCTCATTTTATCATATTTTAAATGTATCCACTTTTCTCGCCCCTTTTGTTAAGGGGAAAAACTCCATTTATAACGTCATTTGAGCTAGTACTTTAAATCCATTTCTGTTTCCTACTTTTTTTTTGAAAGCCGTTTGGTTTCTAAAACATTTTTACCCACAAACTTTACAAGCTAAAAGACACATTACTACAATCTAAAACTCTTTTATCTTCTGCTTTTTTATTTGAAATCTAATCAATGGTATGTCATTCTAAACGCGAAATTTGCATCTTTAAACAACAAAATTTCAACATACTTCTTGGAACATATCCATTCTTGAAACCTCTAAGCACTGGGTGTCCAGCTCGTTTTAATTTCGAAATGCTACTAATCAAATAACGTTTTGAAATAGAGTGCTACAAATTGCAAATTCTAATTACACATTCCTTTTTAATTCTTAATTATCATGTACGTAACTATAATCAAAAGAAAATCTGTTTGAAAATATAAAAAAAATTTAATTAAAAAAATATTAGAGACCAATTTAAACATACGTCAAGCCATTTCCCTTAAAGCGCACTTTTCAGTCAATAACGAGAAACGTGTATTATACAGATTTATCTGTATAGTGCATGTCTCTCGGTACTGACTGAACTTATTACATAGGTAATCTGTATAATGAGTTATTGTTCAGTTACATATAATATTTTGTAACACTGCTACAACAGAAGTTTGTGATCCCAGTAATAATCTATATTGTTCTGTTTAGAAAAAGGAGAAATCTTTGGTATTCAACTTAATCTTAAAATTTATGATTTTTATAGCAAAATCAAAGTTTCTATTCTAAAAAACTGATTTCTATGCTATAAACTATACAAATTTTACCATTTGGATTCAGATCTAATACCGGGACGGGGATATTTCCCTCTATTTCCTATTAAACCCAACTAATCAGTGATTAAAATGAGTTAATCACAAAATCTCCGTGTATACTGACAGGTATTTTTAGCCCAAAAGGGCATTACTTCAGAAGGGCTATTAGTCTCAAAACGCATTTTGCGTCCAATTTCTTAACGCATTGAATCACTTTTCAAATTGTTGCCAGCAAATATTATCGCTTTGTATTATATTTAAGAAATTAAATAATGAAAGAATCTGCATGAATTTATGCATGCTTCTCCCATTGTGAAAAAAAAAAAACGTTACCTAATGTCACTTTACCGTATGGGCGGCAACACTGATAGACAAAGGTTGAAAATCTGTATTTCGATAACTTTTACATATGTAGCAAAAAACTACACATCAAAAAATAATCTTTTCAAGTTTCACTATGCATTGGTTCTCGATGTATGCAGTCTTTGGTGACGCAATAAACTTCTGTCTCAGTCATTCCGGCTGGCATCGCCAATCCACAACATTTCTTCATCGCATATGGAAAAAGATTCGTGCATGGCATGGAATCTTCATTGTAACACTGTCACAGTCGACTGACGTTTAACGAATTTTAAGACAAAATAAGCTTTGTGTAATGTAAGGCCCAAGACGACGACATTCATCGCGACAGGAAGTCAAATATGCCTGTGTTGGCAAGAGCCTTGCACACCATACAGGTGACAGTACGACTTCGCTCATTTCCGCCCTTAATTTTGAAGCAGAGCACCCGGAGGGACGTGTCCGAGGTTACTACAATCTCTCGAGAGGGCTTTTGGCTAGCAGCATATTTAGAATGCCCCCATGCCTCAAGGACACTATACATTTACAAATATCAATTCTCCGAGATTCGAACCCTGGCCCTTCGATATCGCAGTAGGCTCCCTAACCATCATACCATTTGGGTGGCTCAATAGGAGAATGTTAAGTAGTTACGTGTACTCCGTCTGCATGCATAGCGTTTTTACGAGACAATATGGGCCTTAACTACAGACAGTTTATTTCTGGTAACTTTTTAGTATATCTCTAATAATCTCCCCCTCTTCTCGCCTTTAATGTAGTTAGAAAAAAAAAAAGGAAAAATTCATTTCATAATGAAAGTCAAAGTTAATGTGATAAACCAACTGAAAAATTAGGAAATTGGAAGTAAACTGGTGAATGAAATTGGAGTTCTGATAATTGCTTTATTTTCGTTGAAATAGAAATAGATTGTAGATTTGGCAAATAAAAAATAACTTCATTATTTGATTTTATTAAGAAAGTGATTTCTTACTTTAAATGAAAATATTTAATTTGTTACCAGTATTATATTTGGCGAAATTAGAGAGAATAAGCGAAAAATAAAATTTCCTCATTTGCATTATAACAATTAAACAGTACATGTGGTCTGCAGAGTCAATGAAAAGCAATTATTTGGATTTTTGAATATTCGGATGGTTTGTATTCGAGTTATAATTAATCCGTTGTATTATCATTACACCGTATATTTTAAATTTCTCTGTGATTGATTTTCATTGTATAACTATCTTCTATGTCCATACCCTTTAAAATGTTGGTAAGCAAGTTAAAAGAATGTTTTCATTTTATTTGCAATCGAAAATAAATTTTATTGGCTTCAACAGAACAAAGAGATAAATCCCCGGAAATTGGTGTTGAGAACTAAGAGTTCTTTCGGAAATTACAAATCCATTGTCTTATTAGTTTCTCTCTAATTCAGATTTATGTGCGGTTACTTTAACAATCTAATTTAAACAGCAAACCGAAATTAAGGCAATCAAAATACATTCAAGCTGAACTTAATTTAAAATGAAACTAAATTTTGGGGAAAAAATTAAAATAAGTGGATCAAATTTAAATCAAATTCAATTAGAAAGGACTGAAATATGTATTCTGATTTTATAAAGTATTTTCTCCCTCCTTCCAGCATGCCTTCGTGGTGTAATGGTAACACACTCGGTGCGTACGAGAGGGACAGGTTGGAATCCTGGCGAGGGCACTACTAATTTTTCATGTCTCCTGCTTCAAAATAATCTAATGACTCTACAGTATCACACTTGTTTTAGTAACACGACTTCTGATCAACACAAATATGTTACACACCAATATGAATCATAGCAAATGGAAAAGCTTGAAATAAGTATACTGTAAATTTATATGAAATCAATCAAAACGTTTACCAACACATGGCAAACAGAAAATATCACTCAAAGAAAACTGAGGTAAAAGGAAATTGATAATTTTTTAAGAATTAAAATTATTGTTCCGTGGGTATGGATCCGTAATAGATTGTATGCACACAGCGATGACACAACCGATGACAGCATGACAAAATTTATTTTACCAAAAGAACTTTGCAGTTATCAAACTTTCAACAAAAGTACTTGTACAGCTCTTTTCAGTATCACAGAGGGCAATCAGTAGTTACAGAGATAAAAAAAGAAGTGCCAACAAGTATGCTGTCTTTGCCTACGACACGATCTAGTCAAAATTTCCTCCAGGCCGAATTTATGATCTTGTAAATTACTTTCTGCTAGGCCTTTGTTAAAAGAGCTCAAAAATAGAAAATATTAAAGTGATGTTCTCAGAAGTTCCTGAGTGTTACTTACATGGCATAAACAAATCGTATGTTATGACAATTTGCACATTTTCTATCACTTCTGATTTTGTCAAGTAGCTCGTTCTCTCCAAATGATTATTTAGATTTTTCAGACGAATATAGGTTAACTGGAACCGAAAGGTTGCCAGTAGTTGTCTGATGTCAACAGCTATCTGAAGAACGTCAGTCGTGATTAGACTCAGTATGACTTAGCGAGCTGAAGGATTGGTTTGGCTTGGTTTATTTGATTATGGCAAAGCACTCGAGAGCTGCCTTCGTGGAGGACGTTCTAAGGGAATCTGCCTCGTACACATGAGGAAAGTCACAAAAACGTTCATGCAGCCATTCCGCTGAAGGATGGAGCCGATAGAAAGCAGTAGCTGGTGATTATGTTCCTGATGGAATAAGATGATTCCGCTCTCCGGAATCATCTACTGTTGAAATGGGTAAGCTAAAGGTTGAAGGCCTGACACGATAAAATTAGTTAAAATTATAATTGGGGTTCTTCTTAGACTAATACAGAGGTATGAATTTCAGCATAGTCCAGTCTGTATAATTTTGGTTAATTCAGAAATGCAGATTCAGTAAAGTTTTCAGTTAAGTGTTATTGACTTTTTATATGCATAGAAATATCACTCCCATCTCGATAACTCTAGAAAGAAAATCATTAGGCGCCTAATAATTAGAATCTACAGAGCTAGCCGTACTGGTTACAATTATCCTAAACTCTCTCAAATCTAACTGCAAGTGTCTTAATGTTGCCCACTTTAGTTTTTTAACTCGAGACGCCTTTCGTCGTCGAAGGCACTTTTTGTACGGATAATTTGTTCATGAGCCCAATTGTTCATGAAGTGAGTCTCTGTGATCTAAGATTACACTGTATCTACATATTCTGTAATCTATACAAAGCTGAAGTTTCCCCTTGCCAAGTAATAAGTAAATATATATAGATATATATATATATATATATGTGGGGAAAGGCAACGACTATAGTTGATAATACACATTTATTAGTATATACAAAGATGGATTACATTAGGTTAACAGTTATTGAGATAATACATGAGCGATCGAGCAACGTCTGCTCCGCTCGCCAGCTATTCCTCGTCTATATCGAAGGCGGGAAACACATCTGCTGACGTAATGCATACGTCACACAGTAGGGGATTAAGCAATATCATGACATAACGTTTCCCACATATATATATATATACTTAAAGCATCTAAAGTTAATCTTAAACTGGAATCAAAGCAAGGCAATTCCTCAACAATAATAATAATTGCAACTGTGTATAAGAGGTTTAACACAATATCTAAACAAATCAAAATTAAAATAAGAATTCATAGTAGAACAAACTCGAAAATTAAAAATGCGAAAGGAAAGATATGCAAATTTTTAGCTTATAATTATGTTTTTTTTTTGTATACATATATATATATATATATGAGAGTAGAAAGGAGAAAAGTAAAAGCTGCAATGAAACTAATTTTGATGTCATTTGCATTCTGCTACCATTTTACACATGTGTGCAAATAATATGGGTTCAGAATTAGGAATAAGTAAAGGAAAATAAAAAATTAAATTACTAATTAATAACGACAGCAGGCAGCAGATTTCAGTAGAAAAACAAATCAAGCCTGTTTTCGTTTACTTTGGTTCTTTTACCAGTTCATCAATGATTCTCGTGTCATATCTTTATGTTCTCTAAACGCCATGAAGATAATACGTGATTTAAATTTGAAACCATAAAATGTTTTCCTTTTCTTTTTTGATTTTTTAAAATTTAATACAAAAAGGAAAATTGGACTTATGCTCGGTAATTAGTTATCTAAACAAATAATTTTCCAGAGAATAAAGAAAAAAAAAATAGTTGTTCGAAGCTATTCAGCAAAAGGATTTTTATTCAAATAGTTTCCAACGATTAATTTATTACAGAGGTTGTTAGCACATTTTTTAGACGATTTTGCTTTGCCGTAAAAAATCGTCTGCTTAGAAATTTTGTTTAGCTGTAGCTACATTTTTGAAAGTATAAGTTATTATCTGCTATAAACAGGCAAATCGACAACCTTGTATTTGGCGTAGATTTTGCAAAATTCCAATGGATTTCGATGGCATTTACTTTTTTATTTTCTACGTCGGCGTGTTTCTCTTGCGTCTTGATTTTATCATCTGCTGTTTAACAGTTTTGCTTTCATGGAAAATAGCGCTTTTAAAGAAGCAATGGATTGAAGACTATGTTTATTCTCTTTTCAAAGACAGTTATTCGTATCTAGTTATTTAAAATGAACGGAATGTTCCGAATGTTGCAAAGTTAAGATCTTATTTATTAAAAGAAAAATTCGCCAAATCAAATTAAAATTACAAAATCATTAAAATGCTCAGTGTCAACTATAAACTAAGTGATTAATGCTGATCTGAATCTTAAAAAGGCGCAAAAACATAATGTGTATCGTCTGTCTGCACGACATATCGCCGAACGCGGAATCCGCTGTAGAATTCTTTATGAGAAACGTTTATTCGGACGAAAATGGAAAAATGCCGCAACAAATGAATCTTCGGTGTATTTAACTGATTGCAATAAAAGGATATACATTCATTATGATCGAAGAGGAGAAAAGATCTTAAAACGTGGTTCAAAGAATCAAAAAAATTTCAAAGTTAGTTGTGATTGTTGCTGGTTTTTCATGTAACAGTAAACTGAAAATAAAGAGAGCGGAGAAAAGTGTTAAAGTCAATTCCACATATTATCAGGAATATATTTTATACTCAGTTTTCAAATATGAAACACCATATCTTAATGAATTACATCAAGACTAAGCAAGCAGCCACACGTCAAAATCCACTGTTAACAGTGGAAAAAATGGAACAAGAAACGGGTATGAAGACTTTTACCCTTCACTCACATCACTACTAAATCTCTTGATGTATCAGCCACGGAATTTTGTACTTTTCGACTTTTAAAAGTTGGATTTTCTATACGTTGACCTACAACCCTCTTTGGACTTCTGAAAACTGCTCTTAATGGAATGGGATAAAATATTCTTCCGATGCTACAAAAGGCTTTATTTTCTTGGAAATTACATTGTAAAAAGGTAATAAAGAATTAGAGTTATCAAACATAACATTTAAAAGAGAAAATGTTTAGGTAAAATTTTTCTGTGAATACAATGAAAATCGTCTACAATATGGGCGAACAGTCTCTGTAATATTATCAAGATGGGCAGGCTTTTGTAAAATCATTTATTTGTTAACAATTCTATTTCATAATGAGAAAAAAATTAAGGTCTTACCAGCACACAGGTGATACGATAGCTGATTGCTGAGAATTTGACCTGGGTTGTATCCCAGGCTAGCTCGCTTGCTGCATTGTTTGTTGTTTTCCACATGTGTGATGTGAGTATGAGTTCGGCAAGGCCGTATATATACGGCCTAGGATATATTTTGTGATATCTATATGGACGTATATATACGTGCATATTAAAGTATGTCAAAGAAATTAAGGCAACATATTATAAGTACAAAAATCCAGGTATAAAATACAAGTAGAAGTTTTACATTAAAATCAAGAAAATAATTTTTTATCATAGACATTTTGGGAAATTTTGCTTTCTTAGCGACAACCCTGGCCGGTCAGAGGATTAATTTCTCTTAGAAGGTCCTCTACTATCCCTTTCCCTAGGTACATAACACTCATGTGCTTTACAATATTCAGCTAAACTACCTGCCGCGAATTACCTGCATCAGACACATACATATTTGGCTCGATCGCCTGATTGAGGATATGCAGTATGTATTTTCTAGACAGGACCAAATCATATTTCATCATTGAAACGGCTGATGACAATTTAAAGGCTTTTTCGTTTACTTGCTGTAAAACATATGTTAGACAAGTGAAGTGATAACAACTTCTCATTTCCCAAGGATGAGAATTTTTTATCCAATAGCTGGCACGAAACGTTCGCATGAGGAAAGTTGCTCTTATCAGTTGCTCTTAGATATTAAAAAAAATCAATAGCTTCAACTTCTCATCCGTTACGGTACGCAAAAGTTTAAGTTTCGTTAAAAATATTTTTAATTACAAGAATTTTAAAGAGAAGTTTGATCTAGTTCTTTTTTACTTCCTTGTACGAAGTAAAGGAAGTATTGTAATCGCGAAAAATTCCGAGTATCATATTTCAACAAAAATATCCATTTTGACGGCTATCAAATGCAATTTAACAATGTTTTGGCGTGTCGTCTGTACAGAATAAAGAACTTTTTTTCCCCAAACGAATTACAAAACTGAATTAAAATGGATTCAGATGGGAGGTTTTCATGGCGTATGTATATATGTATCTCGCATAAATCAAAAACAACGCCTTAGAACGTTCAAACTTTATATCTAGGAATTGCTATAATATGTAGTTGTGCAACTCCCTTTTTGACTGCAATCGGCCGTACCAAAAGTACACACACACACATATATATCCATTCCGTTACTTGTCTCAGTGAGCTCAATTTTTTTATTCTTATATGTTGATAAATTGCGCCTTTTTTGCTTTAAAAATGATGGAATTACGTTGTTCTTATTTTTCGATTAAGTTTTTTATGCATCTAGTTAATCTACATGCAATTTAAAAGTTGTTTAAGTGTGGCTAAGCCTAATTTTTGTTTACCATAGCATCCATATTTGTTTACATTTGAAACATAGCAGACTAGTGAATTCAGTTTCTGCATCTTCAGTGTCTTTTTGCAGAGTGGGACCAAAATTAAACGTTCAGTTTTTTGCACCGAAAAATCTGCCCTGTTGCCTGCTAGGCGAATTGCTTGCTTGTTTTTGCCTAAAAACTCAATTTTAATTGTAATTTTTTTTTGTTTTAACTGTATATGGTGTTTTATTTTTTTTTCTATACTTTTCAATTTTTAATGAAGATATTTTGAGGTTTTATGCATTTTTCCTTTGCCGCGAACGGAGAACAGAATTAACTGAATGAGATATATATCTCTAATGAAATTCGAGGAAATGAGTTTAAATGAAATGGAGCAAAAAATGCGTGAAATTTAATATTCCGTACAAGGAAGTCATGTGGTGTACACATCGGATTTTTTAAACCTTTTCTTTCGCCTAAATGTGAATACGACACACACACAAAAAAAATATATATATATATATAAATACTTTAATTTATGCTTTTTCTTATGCGTTAATATTTATAAGCGTCTGAAAGAAACGTAATTAGAAAATTGCTCAGAATAGAAAATATATTACCCAGGGTTCAGTAAATTTTCAAAGTCCCCGACGAAAAGCAAAGCGGAAACGAAAGGATATAAAATTTATTCTTATCAGATAAGCATTTAGCCGGCAGGTCGTTATCACTCCATTTCCTCAGTTTCCAAACTAGACAGCAAACATCGCTGTAAAATATATAAAACAGCGATAAAGCCCTCTCGTTTACACACGCGCGAATCTTCATTCAAAATTAAAAACGCAAACTATACACGAAGGATCCTGTTTAGACAAGATTCTTTATTTTTATTTTTTCAATTTAGACTCGCTTTTATACTCTCTTTTTAAAAAAAACTTTTTTTTTTTTTTTGTTATTTGGCGCTGAATGTGAAATTCCAACAAAATTATCACGCGTAGAAAGACGTTATATACGAGAAAACGAAAAAATAAAAAAAAAATTTCCCCCACAAGGATCTTACGCTTCGCTGTCAAACAAAACAAACACCAGCTCCCTTATATATCGACCGGGTTAAAAACAAAACAAAAAATTTTTGCACAAAGGAAAAGATTCTGAGAGTGATGGCGGCTTAAAAAATGCTTAAAAAAATTTAATCGCCCCCAGATTGGGGTTCCTAACGCGGGTGAGGGAGGGAAAGTATTATAATTGCGAAGGAGAGTGCTTCATTGATTGGAAGATGCCGTGCGGCTGTCGTCATGGCAACTGCATCCGTCTGGTTAACGAAGTTTGTGGAGTGATGAGAGGAGGATATGGTTATTGTTTTATTAATAAGCGAGGGAAGGCGCCTTGAATTTGCATTCATTTTTAGGGAAGTAATATCTTCATCGGGCTAATAATAATAAGAAACGCAGCGCACGTAGTGGAAGAGCACTTACGAGGAGAAGGGATCAAGCAGGTTTCTTTTCCCCTGTAAAATTATTTCTGGGAGCTAGCTATCTGCTCCTTTTCAGATTGAGCTACTGAAATCTGAGCAGGGAATTTCAACACCTAATAACAGGGGAAAATTTGGAGTTTTAATCCCTTCTCAAAAACGCTGTGGATATAATGACGTTATGTATGGCTTAGCATGTTTCGGAACCAAATGTAAACATTGGAAATGATGTAAAATATAAGAACATTTTTTTTTTTATGAAACATGGTTATAATGCTTTGGGTAACGTAGACAGAATTTAAAATAAATATGTGCATGAGACAGCTGACGTCATCCTAAATTCTGCAGATCAATACCTTCTGATTTCATTTATGCATCTAAATGAAAGAAACTCAACTTTTTCTTCATGCCTCAAATTCTGAATGCCATTCTCTGAAATCAAAGTGTAATGCACTTTATAATTTAAAAAAATCAGCTTTATAATGTAAAGTATTTAAAAAATATAAACTGCAATTAATTAACAAGTAAAATTTATTTTTATTTTTTTCTTTATGTACGAAATTAATATAACAGAATTAACTCTTTGATGACCAAACCACCCCACACGGCCCTTCATTCAGAAGACCACAACCGCCCCAAAACGGCTGAGATTGCGATCTTGTTTTCTTCCCAACCCCTCACATATGCGTTAGCAAGTGCAGTTCCCCCAAATGCATTGTATCAGTTTACTGCAGACAGCTTGTCCTAAGAAGTTTAATTGTGGTTTCTTATCTTTAGATTGCACGTGACATTTCGTTGTTGATTCTTTGATTTCAGTTTAAGACCTTCAGAACAGGTTTATAAAGAATGGGGTCAAAGGCTAATGGAATCTTTGTTCGAACATAGAAAGGATGTCATTCGAAATTTTCACACCTATTTCTGAGTTAATGGACGGGGAGGGGAGGAAACTGCTGTGAAGCTGGAAAAGTATTTCGGGCTGTTCAGTATTTTAAGGATACAAGTTAGCGAAGGGTTTAGACTTCAAAGAGTTAATATAACAGATTGATGAAGTTCAGAATATTATAAGGTATTTTCTCCCTCCTTTCCACGTGCCTTCGCAGTGTAAATGGAATACCGCGAACCCGACACGTATTCGGGAGGACCGGAGTTCGAATCCCGGCGAGGGCACTGTGGATTCCTTCAGTTTTCTAACAAAAAAAAACACAAGTGGCGCCCGATCTAAAGAGTGGTGGCCGAACTAAATGACGACCAAATTAAAAGGTGGTAAACGATAATTCATCAGGATTTGTCGATTGTGTTCCCTAATCCCCAATCACCTTTTAAAATGGGAGTATATAAGGTATTTTCTCTCTCTTTTCCGCATGCTCTCGTAGTGTAGTTGGAAGCATCCTCGAAGCGTATTCGAGAGGTCAGGGTTCGGAATCCGGCGAAGACAGTGCACATTTTTCATGTCTCTTGCTTTAGGTGAAAAAAAAAAACCTGATAAGTTTTACAAGTGGAGCCCGAAATAAAAAATGGTGAGGATTTGTCGACTGGATCTCCTCATCCCCAGTCGCCCTTTAAGAGGGGGAGTGTATAAGGTATTTTCTCATTCCTTTCCTTATGCATTCGTGGTGTAGCTAGGTAGTACATTCAACGCGTTTTTGAGAGGTGCAGGGTTCGAGTTCCAACGAGGCCACTGCAAATTTTTCACGTCTCTTGCTTCGAAAATAATGTGGGATATTTAGACTCCAATTTATAATTTTTTTAAAAAAATTAACACTTAAATTATTTTTAATTGATTAGTCGCAGGTTCATAAAGACCTATAATATGCGTGCAATTCTGCAGTATTTTCTAAAATGAGTTCCTGATTACACACTGAAAGTGAATATAAAAGACCGTTTGCAAATTTCCTTTTACAAGAAAGGCCAAATTCCTTTTTATTAACTTATTTATTTATTTGTTTACTGCAAGTAATTCATTTGTTGTACAATTTCTAAAATTAATCCATTTACATTTACTTTTCAAAGTGTTTAATTGCTTCATGTCATAATATATAAATAGTCAGAAAAAGTGTTTATTCTTTTCAGAAAACGTATTTAATGCTCTTGAAGATTAGAATAATTTGCCGCTTGAAGGAAATATGTGTTGCTAGTCATCAAGTAAAATATATGCATAGCTACGACTTGAATAAATAAGTCTGGAAGTGCGAGCATTCACGTGGTATTAACTTCATATAAAATAACATTATAGAATCCCCGCTTAAAATTTGACCTTACAATTTTCAACCTCTTATTTCAAGTATGATATTTTATATTCTATAGATTTAATATCTAGATACTAATGCTTGATCTACCAAGCCTATAGCAACTGATTAATTTAAAACTGTTTCAGGAGTTAAGCTGAAATCTACCTAACAAGATCAGATTGTATTTTTTTAATCGTAGAAGTTTAACGTTAGTTAATTATTTATTAATTTCGAATCATTTCGATTCGATCAATAAGGGAAATAATCCTTTGTTGGGAAATAAAAGGGAGGAAAAATGAACGAACGTTTTAAAAATTTAAATAATTCTAGCAAACAGTATAATGGAAGTCGATGTGTACTAAAAACATTTAGCAAATAAAGGAACATTTTGTCAAAACGGTTTATAAAACGGATTCAGAAGAGAATTATTTTTTGACGTCTGCACATACGTACGTATGTATGTATCCATCTCGCAAAGCTCAAGAACAATTAGCCGTAGAACGGTGAAATTTTGTGTATAGGACTGCTGTAACACGTAGTTGTGCACCTCCCATTTTCGTATTATTACTTGCGAATATATATTTTCCCTCTGTTGCCAGGCTCGGTGAGCTTAGTTTTTTTTATTCTTATATGTTAATAAGTCGTGCAGTTTTTGCTTTAAAAGTGATTGAATTATATAGCCTATACGTTCCGGTTAAGCTTTTTATGCCTTTAGTTAATCTGCATGCAATTGTTGCAGAATTGTCGATAATTTCAAACTTTAAGTGGTGAGTTAAGCTTAACGAGCCGCCATTCGTTTACATTAGAAAGTCAATAGAATAGCGAATTAAGTTAGTTTCCACTACACCTTCAGTGTCTTTTTGCAGAGTGGGACCAAAAGTAAACTTTTAGTTTTGTGCACCGAAAAATCTGCTTTCTTGCTGAATTGCTTGTTTTTGAGTAGAAACTCTAATTTTAACTGTAAAAAAAAAATAACTGTTTGAACTGTATTTGGTGTTTTATAGTTTTATGTATTTTACAATTTCTAATGAAGATGCTTTGAGTTTTTATGTATTTTTGCTTTGCCGCGAATTGAGAACTGAATTAATTGAAGGAGAAATATATCTCTAAAGAAATTCGAGGAAATAAGTTTAAACGAAATGCAGCAAAAATGTGTACAATTTAATAGGCGATTCAAGGAAGTCATACGGTATCCACTTCATATTTTTTTGGGTTTTATTTAAGTGCAAATATTTTACATATTCTATTTTACTCAACTGATTGATTCTTATTAATTTTTGAAATCTGTTGATTTTTAGGCAGCACTACACTCACTGTTTTTCTCAATTCTTCAATTAAATGTGATTTTCTATTAAATTTGGGATTTTTATATAAGAATGATGTTAACATTTTTATTAAATTGTCACAGAATTTCCCAATAATATAGCTAGCAGCTCCAATGAGTGATTTTTGAAATAAATTTCCTTTCACTCCAATCAAAAATCTAATTCCGTATTTTCATTTACATGGTAATGGCAGACTAACTTTCAAGACGTTTCTAACGTAGACTCCAAACGGACTCCGCTGCGAGGCAAGGGCGTTATGCATCCAATATCCGAATGGGCCCATCAGCTATCGATTAAGAAGTCACTTAAAGACAGGGAGCCACATTCGTCGAACAGGAATGAAAAAGTAGAGAAATATATGTATTCCATTTCATCAAAACAAATTGAGCTCCGGGGCTTTTTCAAAAATCAATCCCCCTCGCTACTTCTGCCCCCCTCCCGCCCTCTGGCATCAACACTCCCCGGCGAATCCATAACCTTGACAAATTTGCCCCTTCAAACACCAATTTATACCCGGCAGTCGGGGTAAGAAAGCATCAGTCTCTTTCTTTCTCTTGAAAAATAGGGGGAGTATCGAGGCAAAGTGTCCTCAGAGCGGAGCAATTATGAAAAGAGCTTCGCTGAGCTCGATCAGTCATGTCTTGTAGTGGAGGATTAACGCCATATTTCAAGCCAGCCTATCTAGAGGAAGATGGTGTCAGATGTTACGAGTGGAAGTTTATCGTAGCGGAATGCTTCGTAGAAGATCCTGAAAAGCTCCGAAGAGAAACGAAACTCTGTATATCTTTCTCCATAAACCACGATTGTGACATTGGGAGATCAGAGTTTGCACGGCTGTATCCACTTTTGCTCTTATTGAAAGATTAAATTTATTTAGTGCTTGGAGTGCAAGGAAATTGTTTTAACTTTTTTAAATTTTGCTTTTTAAACTTTTTAATAAACTGTTAAAATAATTAACTTTTTAATATTTTTTAAATTTTCCATCAAATTTGAAGTTTATAGCAATGTCTTGAGTTAATTTTGTTCTTACCATGGAAAGAAAAACGAAAAGTGAATTTTACCCGTTAAACAAGCATGCAAATCATAAGCACTCAAACAAAACTATATTACCTTCAAAATTTAAAAGTAAATGTAAACTTATCATAATTTCATCAGAAAATTATTAGCTCAAATGGGGCTATTAGTCTCAAAATGAGATTTTGTATCGTTTCACTTTAAATGGCTATCACTTTTCAGGTTGTTGCCACCAAATAAATTATCATCCTGTATTAAGTTAAATAACGGAGAATCTGCTTGTATGTTGTATAGTTTATACTAAGTTTATAGCAAAGTTCTAAGTTAAGTGTTAGTTAAAGCTACTTTCCTATCTCTCCTAATTTCAGCTTACAATTTCCTACCAGAATGTGTTTTCAGATTCGCGTTTAATGCAAATAAATAAGAGTAGAATTTAAGTGGAAGTTCAACTGACTTCGTTGGAGAACCATAGTTTCTGACTAGGGCACTTTCGCCTTTTGGTTACGTCTAAGCTATTACTACATTCGGCCGTATTTCAGGCTCTTGATAGCTTCACTAGCTTATTTGAGAATTAAGGGCCGACTACTTAGAATCTTGATAGCTACGGCTATATCTTTTTAGTTAAGCATTAACTTAGATTTATTTCTTATTATTTTGAGTTCAAACCCAAGTGGAGGCTTTGCTGTACGCTCTGAGAAAGGAGCCAACTGTTTTGAATAATAAAAGGTAATTAACCATTCTTCAGTCTTACGTCTCTGTTCACGAAGTCAAGCGATTATTCGTTAATCTATTCGCAAGGTTTCTCACATTTAGCTGTTAGATAAAAGGTTGGAACCCCACAATATATGTATATATGTTTCTCGAATTCTCAAAAGGACGGATTTAGAGTCATTAAATTTTGAATAACATATTCCTCCACTCCAACATGTGAACCAATTTTGAATTTCGAACTTGTTTTATTCTTTATTTCATATTTTGTAACACTTTGAATTTTTGAATTTCTGATTAATTTTGTTCCTCTTTTCCGCTTGCCTTCGTGATATAACTGGACGCACACTCGACATGTATTCGGGAGATCCGGAATTACAATAGCGTCGAAGGCATTGTACAATTCTTACGTTCCAGCATCGGTGTAACCTAATGAAACAGACTCAACAGTTTGAAAGCGAGTAGTGGCAACACTGTAAAAATAAAACATTTTTATCTTCAGCACGCGAGACTGTTGCCATTCGAAAAAACGTAAGGTACAATCTTTCAGTTTTAATGAACACTATAAAAGCATGTTTGACAACCTCTAAAATTCTGTCGGGAATTCCAAAGGTATATTCTTTTTAAGCATTTTGTGATTTTTCTGTTGAATTGAATTTTATGTGGCGTAAGAGTGAAGAACGTGATATTTCATAAATAAAGTTAACATGTAAAAGTTAATAATAAATAGACAAAAATCAATTTTATTGCCATCTTACTAAAAATACTGAAATAAATCAAGAAAAGACTTAAAAAAAACACAAAAATATATGACAAAACTTTGCTCTGTATCGGAAATTCTGAACGTATGCTGCTGTGCAGCTTTTAAAAATTGTGTGATTTTGTTGTTGAATTGTATGTGGGGTAGTGCAAAGGAAACGACAGTTAATAATAAAGCTAAAAGACAAAAAAAAATAGGTTAGCAGGAGTGAGTAAGACAAGCAAAGTAGTAGACAGCCAGATCAGAGAGAACGTAACATACCTTAACAAACCCTCTTGAGCGATCGTTAAAATCTGAAACCTTTAAGACTTTTTTTTTTTAAAAAAATTCCTACTATTGGCTCACACTCCCTCTATATCTTGTTCAAATTTTCAATCGTTAATAAAATACTTTTTATTCATCCACTCAAGTTCAAATACATTTTTTTAAACTTGTAGTGGATAACACTTGAAGTTAATACAGTTTTTTCACATATTAAAAATGTTTTAAATTTCTAATTAAAATTTTTTTCATTAAAATTTTTTTTTGTATTTTTAAAATTTTTCTTTGTTGACCTAAGTAGGAATTGACTTCAAATTTTTTATTTAATTAATTATTAATTAATTAATTTTCAATCGTTAATAAAATACTTTTTATTTATCCACTCAAGTTCAAATGCATCTTTTTAAACTTGTAGTGGATGACACTTGATGCTAATATAGTTTTTTTCACTTATAAATTTTTTTTGTATTTTTTATTTTTTGTATTTTTAAAATTTTTCTTTGTTGGCCTAAGTAGAAATTAACTTTATTTTTTTTTATATTACTTGTTTCATTAAAGCTACTTGATTCATTATCTTAACTGCTAAAGAGAATAATAATTATTTTCCTTTGCAACTGTCCTTTCTTATTTTTTCCTCCATAGGCAATAATTTTTATTATTGCCTATGGAGTTTATTTATTAAAATGTAGAAGTTAGAACGATTATTAGTTAAGCTGCAAAAACGTAAGCAGTCGCAATCAGAAAGATCACAGTAATTAATAAGATCACATACAAAATATCAAGGCAATAATTAACACCACATCGATATTGTCGATATTAACAGAGTGCCATCTATCTGTAAAATATTAGACTAGATACAATCTTGTGGATTTTTAAACTACAATGTACTTACATGTTAATTTAATTATCATGCACAAATGACGAAAGGAAATATTTATTTCAAATGTCATTTTTCTGTTCAGTGTCAGGTTTAAAATGATTATGATAGTTCAACTAAATTTAAGGCATATATAACATCTGAAAAACTGTAAGGACTTCAATTCAATAGAAGTGTAGGATCTGCTGTCTCTGTAAAAGGTTACTCTGCTGAGATGCTGAAGCCGACAGCATTATACTTGTTTTCAAGTCAAGCCGGTATCCGAACTGAAAGAGAGTCAGCGATCGGATGTTATTCAAATGTCCTTTTCTATTTTGAATTGGACTAATCCTAACAAAGTGCAAATTTATAGTCTATTACTTTAAAATTGGTACTTAGAGGTCATTGCGACGCGACCCTCTGTCTCCCCATTTATGATCGTAACGTGTGTCGTCATCTCAGCACAGAGGAAATCGGGATTTTAGTAAGTTAGAGGATCGATATTTTTCTGCAGCAGCCGTTGCCATTTTTTTAATCACGGTTTGGGGGAAGAAATGACCTTGAAGTGCCTATTTTAAAGTAATGGTACGACTTTTAAAGACTATGGTAGGAGCTCTCGCTGCCTGTAAGTGTTCTACTTTTGTAGAAAGATACTAAAAAATCTGAGAGTTCTTGATCGCGGACCACTGAACTACCGAAGCAAGCAATACACATCGGATCATTTCTGCCTGAAACTTGTTTCTGTTAGTTTATTCTTGAAGATATGGTTGAACAAAAGAATAGGGATAACGAAGTAAACATTTCCAGGTAATTAATTTGATAAGATGTTTCGGATAATATACTTTTATTAGTATTAAAACATTTCATTCTAGACAGAAATTAGGTAAGTAGAATATAATTATCCTTACAAATAAATGTATTTTTTCGACGTAAAGTGTACGAATATGGATAGAAAACGGCTATTTGAGAATTAAAATGAAAGAATTAATCTAATTATATGACACACTTCTGCTTATTTAACACAATGAAAATTCAGCTATCCGAATGGCCAGTTATCCGAATTCGTTAAAATTTGCTTAGACAGGCATTAGAGAAAACTTCGAGAAGAGACTGAAAGGAAGAGAGAGATATGGTAAGTAGGATTTTTCGAAGTCATTTTCTTATCCTACTCTTTTTTATAATATATATATTTTTCTTTAAATTTACTCTGCTTAAACGTTTACCCTGTATGGAAAAAATTTACATTTTGTTAGTACATTGTTCTTAATAATGGCATGGTAAAGGCAGTTACTTGAGGAGTTGTGATTTCAGGTGTTAAGGCGTTATGATTTCAATTAAAGATTAGGTAACCTGTTCCTCAGTTAAAACAGCAAAAGATTAAGTTTGGTATTACAAAAATGTGGTCTAAGAGACGATTTAAAGCTACATATTATTCCTGTTCTTCTTGATAGAATATGTAATTTAACTTCGAAAGAAACTCAGTGACTGATAATTCTCAATTTAATCAAAGGCAGCAATGTAATATTTAAGTGTAATTTGTTTGTTTTGTTAAAAACCTTATTTTAAAATCTGTTAATAAAATCTAAAATTTGTTAAAAATTTCTATCTTTTTAAAGCTGTTCAAAAACTGTCTCTGTCTTTTTAAATTTGTTAAAAATGCTAAGCCTCTTACAAATATCAGTCTATTTAAATCTGTTAAAAATATTAAATTTTTAAATCGACAGCGCAAACATATACTTCTCCCATTCACTTCGAATAAATCAGGCCCTATTGTTACAGAAATTAAATTTCTTCATCTTAATAATTTGCATATTGGTGTATCAGAGACTGTCTGCCAGCACCTGGTCTATAATTCGAAACCCCGATGAGGTAGAAATGTTTATGGTTGTGTAGCTTTTTAGTATCAGAATTAATTTAAAATAAATTGTTTTAACTCTATTTGATGTTTTATGTTTTTCTATATCTTTCAATTTTTCATGAAGATCTTTTGCGTTTTTATGTATATTTGCCTTGCCATGAAGTGACAACTGACTTAATTGAATGAGAAATATATCTCTAATAAAATTCGAAACCTAATTTTTTTTACCATGGCAGCCATATTTGAGGAAGTAAGTGTTTCCTATTTGCAGCAAATATTGTCGCCAGTCTGTCTCGGACAGAGGCGAATGTTTACGAGTAGCGCATGCCCATTAAGTAAGCGGCGCTGAATCGTCTGGGAAAAATTGTTCCCTTTATATTTATTTAATTTCTTTTATACATCGTTTTAGATTTATTATAGTATCTGAACAGAACGTGTGACAAGGATTAGATAGTTCTTCAGATGATATAATTTTTGTGCATTCTGAGTTATAAAATGAATGAGATATAACGCTGTTAAGTGAACCTACTGCCAGAGTGTCGCTATGGTAAATAAACGTAGTGAATTTTAAAGAGTGCATTTATTCTATTAGGGTTTATGCGCCATCGACGAAGTAGATAATATAATAAGCTTCAATAAGCATAAATGAAATGCAGGAAAAAATGCGTACTATTTAATATTCCATACAAGGAAGTCATGAGCTGTACACATCGGATTTTTTTTCTTACACGAAACTATTTCCTATTCGGGGAGGAATCATGCTTTAATGATTGATGGTTACCCTGATTAAATTTTTTTTGATTAAAAATAAAAGAAGACTTTTTTACATTGACTATATTTATAACCCTGTTTGGATTAATTCTTTTTATTTCCTTGGCAAGAACAAAAGGCTTATTTGCTCTCAATTCTTCAATCTTCTCTAATTGCGAGTTAATTACATTATTAGCATCATCCAGAACCTGGTCTCTTAAGACCTTAGGTAGTAAAATAATCTACTTCTTATTTTGTAAGCGTAAAGCTCAAACTTAAAACGGCGCCATCATCAGAGAGAGGAGACGCTTTGCTATGACTGACGAATCAGACAAAGAAAATGTCGCCTAAAAAGGTGCATCATTTGTTACGACTCCTCTTCCAGCTACCAGAAGGGATTAAAAAAAGGCACTGAGGGGTCTACAAAAATAAAAGTGTAATTACTTAATCGATAGCAGCTAAGCTGTGTTACGAAATAGATCCCACGCTCTTTGTACCCCGGCCCCACACAATGAAGAAGTTAAAAGTCTTCTCCCATTCTTTTATTTTCTTTTTCCCTTTGACTTTCTTCCGTTTTCTTCCGAATCTTACTAATGTTGTGATTCTCAAATCGTTGGACCAGATAAAAACTTGGAACGCTTTTTGTAAAGTGCTTTTGAGCAACTGCAGTTTTAAAAGCAGAAGCTCGAGCTTGGATCAGGGGATGTGTCTTGAGTTTTTTTTTTCACTCATTATTGCTTTTCTGTGAAAAAGCGGTGATCAGTAAATTATTTTCTTGTCCTTTCATCGTATTGTTTTCATTGCCTGTTTCTTGATGCTGCTGAAATAAGGAGATGAGTTTATTCTTTAGATTCTTTTCATCTGAAATGTCACGCGAATTGTTTAATTGAGTGAAAATTCAAAGAAGCTGATAAAAGCCTAACTGTGTATTACGAGCTTCTGGAAAGGCTTACATTTGAGAATATGTAAAAAGGAAAAAAGTAATAAAGATTTCAAATTTTAATGGTCATTCAAAAGGGTTTATTAAGGTTTTTTTATGTTCTGAGCTCGCAGTCTACCAGTCTGCTGTTACACTTACTATTACTAACTCATTTTTTACTTCCTTGAACGAAATAAAGGAAGCATTGTAATCCCAAAAAATTCCGGGTACCATATTTCAACGAAAATATCCATTTTGACAGCTGTCGAATGCAAGTTAACGATGTTTTTGCGTGAAAAGGATTCTTTTCTCCCAAACGTGTTATAAAGCTGATTTAAATTGGATTCAGAAGAGATTTTTTTTCATGACGTCCGTACATACATATGCACGTATCTCCCATAATTCAAAAACGAATAGCCTCAGAACGGTGAAATTTTGCATGTGGAACATAATATGTAGATGTGCACCTCCCTTTTTGGTTGCAATCGGCCGCACCAAAAGTATATATATATATATATATATACTTTTAATTAGCAAGTAAGAATGTAGAAGTTATGGTACATTCGAAACCTCTAAAATCCTATTTGTAAAAGCACAGTAGTGCCAAAAAATTACATTATCAAATATAATCAAAATACCATTATTAATAAAAATACCATTATTAATAAAACATGAGTTAAAAGAAAAAATAATAAATTGAGACTAATAATTGAATATTTATAAAAATGTGGGACGTCCGAGACTGTTGCCACTCGGAAAAATGAGTGCCAAAAGTAGCGCTTTCAGAGTTTTTAATTAATATTTCAGCTGATTAAAGTTCGTACGAAGATAGGAATAGTCGAAATGGCTTCCCACGAATTTTTGGAAGGGGAAATAATGTATTTAATATTTGGTAATGCTATTTTTATTTCATCGTAAAACTTACAAATTTTTTATTAACAAACTCTTGGATTTGAAAGCGAGCAGTGGCAACAACTTTCGAAACAAAGCAGATTTTTCATCTCCCTCTTACAAACTGTTGCCACTCGGAAAAACGAGGGCGGAAATTATCGTTTCTCCGAGTTTTAATTAATATCTCTGATTTCAGCAACTTTTTTGGGGAAAAAAGTAGACGTCGACCTTTTCCAGAACCCAGAAAAAAATTGTAGAAAGTTTGGTGACGATATCTATAGTAGTTACTGAGTTATTAGAGGACAAACCAACATACTTTCTTCTTTATATATGTAGATATACGAAACTCTAGCTCAGTTTGACTTTTTATAAATTACGTGCTTCGCCATTAGGCACTGCACGGAAAGGGAGATCCCCCTTGGATGACGGTTTTAAGGGAAACTCGGTCGTATTCACATTACACATGGGGAAAACCACGAAACTGCCCATGCAGTCAGCCCGTTCGTCGAGTATCGAACCCCGAATCGAACTACAAGTGTTCAGCGTCTGTTACCGCTCGGCCCTTTGGCGGGTCGCTCATTTGCAATGGGACATAAGAAACGGGTTCATAATGAAATGCAGAGAGAAATACGTAGACGTAATCGTGAAATTATAAGATTCAGTCTTAGATTTATAGAAAAGGTTCTAGGAATTTCGTGATGATATTCCTCAGGTCTATTTTATTTAACAATATGTTTACTATGCACCTTTTCTCCAAAACTTCATTCGTAAAATGTACTCAATCAACACAATATGTTTCAGCAATTTATTGAAGAAAGAGTAAAGGAAAGTAAAAACAATCAAGAATCTGAAATGATTTTTAAAATTTTTTACTTGCTTCTTGATGGAGAGCGACTTATGTAATACTTCATAAAAATTTATTATAGACTTCTGTAAAATTAAACCAATTTAAACTTAAATATTGTCCAGTTTCAGTTTCATATTCCTCTTCTCCGGTCTACAGAGTACCTTTGCCAAGCACTGATTTGCGGAACACCATTTTGCAACTACTCGTTATCTTAATAATTACTTCCATTTAATTTGTCCAACATTAGAATTTCATTCATGCGTATTTGCAGCACCGGAATCGCAACATTGCATTCGTGAGAGATTTCATTCCTTTCATCTAACACTTAATTGAACTAATTATTCATTACTTAACTAACTAATTAATTAACTAAGATTTAACTGAACTATAGGATATCATAAAAGTATTCGAAGCTTGTTACGACAGGTAAGTTTATAAATCTTCAAATTAAGTAGTGGACGAAGGAAAGCATGATATGCTAATGACATGTTGGAAGCAATTCATGTGAGCAGGTGAGTTCATGAACACTGAATGCTTGCTGGCGTCAGCTTTGGTCAGAAGTTGCCAACAGTTTCAAAGGATTTACGTCGATTTTAAATGAAGATAAACTAATCCTACAATTTGCAGAAGAATGCCAAGAAAAGACAAAATAAGATCTGGATGATCTTATAACACGAGTTGATAGTAGAAGCAGAGATAGTGAAGAAGGCGATAAAGCACCATGCAAGAAACTTGCAAGAAGTTAAATGAGTTGTTAAAAGAAAACATAGGAACTATTTGATTCTGCAACGCAGTTTCACCCATATAAAGAAAGAAGAGGATGTTTTATGAGAGGCATTGAAAATCTCTTTACGGCGAAACTCTTAAAGAGATGAGTTAGTCATTGTCCCAAGCAAAAATCATAAGCTTTTTAAAACATAATTCCACCCTGTACACTATTTATTAAGCAGTAATAAAACAATTTCAATTGACATTTCTTTCATTTTTTTCCTTCGAATAACAACAACATTTAGCTTCATTTAAACTATACATTTTCTTAATTTGAACTACTTAACATTTTCTTCGCTTTCGGCAAAGAAAGCTAACTTTGCGAAAGCGATTTTGACGGGCCCGCAATATATTAATGATGAAGTCCCGCGTTCGGAAGGGTTGACTGTGTAATGCCTTTAAAAGGTTTCTTTGTGAAATTTACTTTTATGTTAAAGATCTGCTCTTTTGGTAATGATAAGTATAAGAATTGTGAATGAGATAGCATTAATTAATTAACGTCAAATTTTATTTCGTGTCTATATTTTATTCAGCAAATCTAGATTTTAAAATCGATAATCAATTATTTTGTTTGAGTATTTTATTTTAAATTTTATTTGAATGTTAGCTAAATAAGACAAAATTACTTGCAACATAGGTAAATGTAATCATCTTTGCCATAAATTTTATAAATTTGAAATATAAAATCATTCGCAAACCTATTTTAAAACCTTTTCAAATTTTTACTTCCTTGTACGAAGTAAAGGAAATATTGTAATCCCGAAACATTTCGGGTGTCATATTTCAATGAAAATATCCATTTCGGCATCTCTCCAGTCCATCTGAAAGGCCTTTTTGCATTACACCTGTACTTACGGACAGAATAAAGGATCCATTTTTTCCAAAACGAGTAATAAAATGGATTTAAAATGGATTCAAAAAGTACCTTTTTATTACGTCTGTACGTACGTATGTATGTATCTCGCATAACTCAAAAACGATTAGGAGTAGAGCTTTGAAATTATTTATATGGGACTGATGTAATATCGAGCTGTGCACTTTTTTAGGTGAAATCCACAGCCCCAAATGTATGTATGTATGTATGTATGTATGTAAGAAAAGTAAAAAATACGTAAAAGATAAATTATAATTTAAATTACCAGCGTAAATTTATTTCCCTTTTCTATTCTAAAAATAGTGGTCTTAAATTGCACTGCGTCATTTAGAGACTAATCCATCTGTTATGATCCACACAATTCTGGTGACGTACATGGAACTAAAACAACCAATAATAATTTTACAGCAGTATTAATTATCCAATCAAAGTCCCAAAAACAAAACTAACTCAGTCGGAATTAAGATTTCATCCTAAGCATAACGCACTTGCTTTTCACTCTTCGGCCTAGCTGGATTGCAGTATGCTGCTCTCCTTATCGAAAATATACCATATTGAAAAAGGCACAATTTGTAGCAGCAACGTATTTACTGAAATAGAATTAAGACTTAATCCGACTCGACTGACAGTATTTCATTTAATGCGGATGTACATTTCAGCATTTTACAACATCAAAATTCTTGCTCTTCATTACGAATTCAACCTTCTACGTTCTACACCATCAATATTGCAAAGTCCTTTTTTATTATATATATTTAGGCCGGTAAGCTGGCTGTGTAAGAGGGTGGGTATCGGCTCGGTGAGCTTTGTTTTTTTTATTCTTATACGTTGATAAATTGGGTATTTTTTGCTTTAAGAGTGGTTGATCTATTTTGTTTTTATTTTTCGTTTAAGGTTTTTATGCCTTTAGTTAATATGTATGCAGTAGTTGTAGAATTATCCAAAATTTAAAAGTGGCTCCGGGCCTAATGAAGCCGCCATTTATTTACATTTGGCACACTTAGTTGAATAGGGAATTCATTCGAAGCACCAAGTTCAGTGCCTTTTTGAACAATGAGGCCAAAAATTAACTTTTAGTTTTGTGCACCTAAAATTATGTGTTCCAGTTCTTTGACTGAATTGCTTCTTTTGCTGTAATTTTAATTGTAAAAAAATTAATTGTTTTCGACTATATTTGGTGTTTTAGATTTTTGCTGTATTTTACAATTTTTAATGAAGATGTTTTGAGTTTTCACGTATTTTTGCCTTGCTGCAAAATAAGAAATGGTCTGACTGAATGAGAATTATATCTATAAAAAATTCGAGGAATAACTTTAAATGCAACAAAAAATGTGTGTAATTTAATAAGGCAGTCACATGACAAGACAGTCATGTGGTGTCCACATAAGATATTTAATTTAAAATGAAAATCTAAAAACCAGTTCAAAATTTTAAAATTTAATATTGTAATCTGGTATGTACACGGTGGTCTATACATTGATCTTACGTATAAGTATAATGTATAAATGAGATGTTTTATTTGAGAATTTAAAGGTGAGTACTAGTCGGAAAGCAATTATTTTGCTTGATAGAAAGTTATGTAACTTCGTGTTTGTCTTAAGCGTGGGAGATGGAGAGCATTTATGAAATCTAAAAATAGGTTACTTCAAAGATTGAAAATAAGTATATCATCTACAATACAAACATCACACGAAACCATGTATCCATTTGTCTTTGCACCTTAATGATATACTCGATTTAACCATCTCCATACGCAATTCTACATCTCAAACGATTTAGAACTCTCATCAAATAATGGATCGCGGAGTCTCTACGTATGATCATCCGGGTACTTAAGAAAATATTCCGATAAAATCCATTGTTGCCGTTGTCAAAATCACCCCCAGAAATCGTGATAGGAAGGAGATAACCGCATCTAATGTCTTTTCCTCTAGTTTTCATAATTGAGTTTGAGGAATAATGGTCAAGTAATCGTACGATTCGACCTTAAAATGTTACCACAATTAACCCTAATCACCGTTTAAAAACATTACAGGTTGTTCCTACTTCTAGCATACCATGGCCATTAATAAATGTGATTTGAAAGACTCTCCAAAAAAAAGCGAGTAAAAGGTGTAATAATAATTGCGTAAAATACTTGATATGGGAAACTAGGCAAAGTAATAACACTCTTTGTGGGCACATCGCTCGCGTATTAATTGGCAATTACGCTCCGGACTGGCTCAAATTAGTCATGTAATTAGCTAAAAGGTGGACTTTATGACTCAAAAAGTGGTGGCAATTTTGCGAGTTACTCAACGCTTTGTCTCTAGTTTTGAAAAGGTGTTATTTTTAGGGTGGTATTAACAATGAACATCACGTTCTGTGGAGAGAATTGCGCATAATTATTAAAGGCTAAAATTTCATTTGCTTAATGGTATTCTGGAAGCTTAGTGTGATGTGATTTGAATTATTTTGTTACATTTTTAATGCTGTACTCTTACATTCAAGTATTACCTTATTATTTAGTAGGAGATTCGCAAATATCAATCTAAATTTACTTTTAATTCTTACACTTGTAATAATAGTGCACTTGTAAATTATCACTGTAATGAGGATTTTGGAACTCGACCAAACTGTAATTTGAAATGGCTATGGGAATGGGAAGGAAAAACTTTTTATTCGTGACTACAAAAATAAGAGGATTACACAGTAAGTTACACATTAAAGAGGCTAATAAAAAGGGCAATTATCGGATGTTTTGAAAGTTACGATTCAAATTCAACACTGAAATTGTGAATAACACTGAAAGTGTTCAATTTGCAGCGAAAGCAGCCAAACCATTTTCTTGAAAAATTTAGTTCACGGTTCATTTGAAAGGACACCTTCATTTAGACTTAATTTGATTGGCCTAACTTATTCTTCAGAAGCAGTCAATTCCGACTTGAGGATACTGCAAACGACTCTATGCCTAGATTGCTGTCTTCTAGTCTTTTAACTGAAACCTATTTTATGTAAGTACAGATCAAATTCCACATTTCTTATACCATTTTAACCGTCTTGGTGATCTTGACAAGTGCAACTCTTTAGTCAAATGCTGTAACTGTGTGATGTTTTGACCATCATCAAATAGTTGACTTAGAACAGCTCGATTTAGATGCTTGTCATTTTTCCATGGCATATTTTATGAAAGGTAAGAGCTTTAGGTCAAGATCTACGGAACTACGATGCGGTATTGTCAAGTTATGTATTGACACAAATGGAATTTGTTAGAATGATTGTAAATAGCATCTAATTCAGTGATTATAAGTAGCATCTATTTACAATGATTACAAAAAACATCGGTTTACAATGATCACAAATAGCATCTATCTGCATTTAACAATAATGCAAATAGCATCTCTCTTCAAGGGTTTGTATATCAAAAGAAATATCATTAAGCATGAAATCAAGAATTCATATTTTTTAAGAATCGGTTATTTCTGAAAATTTTACGGATCTGCTAATTATTATGATGGCGAGAAAGCTGCTGTTTTTTTTTCAGAGTATAATTTAAGTTTCAGAATTTTAAAAATTTCGAAAAGGTATAGTTTAAATCTCATATTTTCCTGCAATCTGAAGATTGCACAAATTTCACTGCAAATTACAAATCTGTAACATTAGTATTACATTAATACAAACATTAGTATGAAGCATTATATGTTCTTTGCCTGAAAAGAAAACGGACATACATCAGTTCGTCCTCGAAATCGGCATTATTTTATTTAAAATCTGCCTTAACCTCATATCTTGCCCCATTTAAAATATGTGATACTAGAAGTTGCATGCATTTATTCTGTTCTACTGTTATAATCTAGAGAATGACTTTTAGATATTTTGTAAAAATCTGCTTTCGTATTTTAGGAAAGGTTTAATTTTTTTATCCCTACATCAATTTTCATTCATTTTTAATTATCAGTCATTTTTCATATGGAACAATTTATAATGAAATCTATTTTCTCTTAACAATTAAATTTTCGCCGCAATATCGCTTCGTAACATACTTTTCGTTGTAACAATGTACACACATAATATTTTCTATCCTTTGTTACTTTCTTTATTCACTCGCTTTATAATAAAATTATCACTTCTGGCTTCATCACTCAAAAGCTAAACTTCAAAAATCTGATGTGGTCACCCCATAACTTCCTTGAGCGGCCTATTAAATTAATCCATTTTAGTCTGCACTTCATTTAAAATTATTTCCTCGAATTATTCTAACTTACTTTAAGGCAAGTTGAAAATAACATCAAAAACTGCAAATTTCAAAAATAAATATCCCAGTGAATTTTTGTCGTACGGAAGTCAAACTTCTTATAATTTTATTTTTTTATAACGAGTATAAAACTATCGCAAATATTAGTATAGGAACTAGGAGACTGCATTAAAAGTTAGGTATCGTTATTTGTCGAAAATTAATTTTTTAAAATTTGACATTGCCAAAACATGAAACTTTTCGTCCTTTAAAACCCTTCTGTAACTGGAAGCATATGATTACGACCAATGAATGTGAAAATAATGGCTAGATAAGGACTTTTAAGCCAGGTAAGGGAGTTGGTATATATATACAAGTTTAATTCTACGGATTGCAATAAAACCAGGGGTGCACAACTAAATGTCATAGCAGACACATACACAAAATTTCGAAGTTCTACGGCTAACTGTTTGCGAGTTATACGAAATATTTACATACATATGTACGTATGTATACGTATAGATATCACGAAATAATTCCCTTTGAATTTTATATCCATTTCACAATACGTTTGGGAGAAATGATCCTGTACTCTCTTCGTATTTGCGTATACAAACGTCACGCATAAAATTCGTCCCAAATGGATTCGGAAACAGTCAAAATGGGATATTTGCTTTGAAATATGATATCAGGAATTTTCGTGATTACAGTGCTTCCTTTACTTCGTACAAGGAAGTAAAAATACAGCCTCTGTCATAAAGTAATTTATTTCTCTATAATAAATTGTAATTGAGTCTTAATTAATATCATACTTGGAATTTGACAACAATTTATTTTCTACCGCTTATTTCTTCTTGTTACGCTTCTTTTTTCGTAGCTTCCGTCTAAAATGTTCAAATGTTAAAATCTTTGATGACAAGAAACAATTAAATAATGTAAAATGTATAACTAAATAATCAACGAAACGGTTGAGAGGAGGAAAAAAATAATCGTAATTAATTTCTAGGAAAGAGAAGAAGTGAGACTGTTGAGCAGCAGCTAATCTGTTTTTTAACAGCAACAACCTTCACCTAGCTTAAAGGTGATTAATTATTTACTTATAAATTTTGCACATGTCTTCCAGAAGGATGCAAGTCAAAGTAACTCCTACATTTTGCAATATGTACTTCTTCAGAAACGAGCTAAACTTTTTCATTTTTAACTTCTTGTTACTCATTCATTTTAATGTACAGTAGAAGTCCATTAGTCCGGCATCCAACAGTCCGGAATGCCCGATAGTCCGGCATCGCTCCGGAAAATTGTAAAAATTTTGGTTTTCTCCAAAAGTGTGTCTTTAAAGCAAATAAAACCGCTCGAGAGCTATTCGGAAGTTTTCGGGGTAGTTCGAGATCATCCGAAAGCGCTCGGTATTGTTCGGAAACAATTCGTGGCCGGCTAGTTTCAGCTGTCACAACAAATTCAGGTGCAGTGCAGCTCCGTTAATCAATCACGAAGCGTCTTCGCCATTTTTTTGTTGCGTTGTTG
>KK116233.1:568669-631626 GCA_000611955.2 Stegodyphus mimosarum | reverse complement strand
GAAACGGAAGAAAAGGAAAAAATCAGCTGGGCAGAAGCTGCAGAATCACTAAATAAGTTTATCTCTTTTGCTGAGGCTAGTACTAGCTACAGTGCTTCAGAAATTATTGATTTCCATATCATTAGAAATAAATTTTATACTAAACGCCAAAAGTCAAGAAAACAAAAAGACATTCGTGACTTTTTTAAATCTAAGTGAAATATGTTTTACAGTACGTGTACATACATTATATGAAATGTAAAATAAACTTTGTTGTATGTATTTGCATACTGTATTTTTAGTTTAATTATTAACCTAATTGTTCTTATAATTACCGCCCGATAGACCGGAATTTTCGGTAGTCCGGCACCGAGTCGGTCCCGAACGTGCCGGATTATCGGACTTCTACTGTATTACATCACCTCCAAATTGAAATTTGAGTTAGTTTTTGAATTTGTATTTCTCTTTCATCACACTTCTTTCGTAGATAAGGGCTCAGTGTCTTAATTGTGTGTTTATTTTTAAATTTCATTGATTGGATGTTTTTGATTTTTTGTTGCTTTGAGGTAAATTTGTTTTTATAAACATTTCAAAATTTTATTCTTGTTCTTATTCCAAAAATTTATTCTTTTTTCTCGTTTAGCGACGGTTTTGACTCTACTGTTGACATCAAGTATGAAAAATGCGAACTTCTAGAACTTAATTTTGCCTAGAATTAATGCCCTTGATGAAGATGCTGGGAATCTATCACTTTTCGAAAATTTATATACTTGTTTTCATTATGAATTGTAAGAGTATGTATATTTTCATATGGATTGTAATACATAAGGAAATTCATTAATATAAGTACAGTCCATTAGTAATTGCAATTTAATTGTCTTTTATACTGCTTTTATATATTTATTTTAAATAATTAATGTATTTTAAAATTTCTTCGGAAAATTTGGGTAAAATTTCTTTGGAATTCAATTATTTTTATTGTATTAATCGAAGTATTTGGCGCTATAATCAGAAAATTCGAGTATTTTACTAATTGAAATTTATATAACAACAAAAATTTTGGCACATTATTTACTCTTAGCTTTCGCATTACCAACTAAATTATAGGAATTTTAACAGTAAACCAGTTTCTATAGAATTGAGAGCATTATTTATTACTTTAATTATAATTTCGAGTAAGAAGATGCCTTGAAATACATGAATTTATGCTTTAAAAATTCTTCCTCAGTGATATCTTTAAGTAAAAGGTCTTCCTAAAAGTTCCGTACTAAATTTTAAATGCTCTAATTTATTTAAAATAGATCAGTCTCATTTGCAGTCTAGTTCGTAATGTGTTTTTAATGCAATAGAATCTACATGTTCTAGCAGTTCTATATACAAAATTTCAACGTTCTGAAGCTACTCTTTTTTGAGTTATGCAAGATACATACATGCATACCTACGTACGTACGTACGCACAGACGCCACGAAAAAATCTCTTCAAAATCCATTTTAGATCAGTTTTATAATTTTTTGGGGAAAAAGAGTCCTTTATTCTGTACTTACGTACAGACGTCACACAAATACATCATTAAATTGCATTCGATAGCGGTCAAAATGGATATTTTCGTTGAAATATGATACCCAAAATTTTTCGCGTTTACAACACTTCCTTTTTACTTCGTACAAGGAAGTAAAAGTGAGTCAATTAATTTATTCTAAAGTAGATAAAGTGTTATTAATGTCACTAAATGATTTGGACAGAACTCTAAAAATGATGAGTTTCTTCCTTGGTCAACAAAGCGGACACAAAACATCCATGCTTTGCTGTCTTTAGACATCAGAACTCTTTTAGACATTAGAACAAAAAGCAACCACTATATTTCAGAAGAATTTATTTTGAGAAATGATATAAAAGTTATAGAGTAAAATATGATTAACTACTTTCAGATGGCATAACTAAGTCCTTTTGCCATGAATATATATTGAGCTAGAGTTAACGGAATAATTTGTGGCAGTTTTAAATAGAAGAAATGCAGTATTTTAATTACTTAACAAATAAGTTCCCGAAACTAATCAGTGAGTATATAAGGTAACAGTAACAAATATACAGAACTTTTAGAAATTCACATTTCGTAAGTTAAATGAGCATGAATAAGTCTTATACTTTGTCCTCATTCATTTTAGTTGTCAAAACTCTGTTTGGCAAACATAGGTCTGAGAACTATTATCAAACACTAGAGCACATTCTCTTTAATTTCAGGAAGTTTGACTGCAACATGTGCACGAAAGTTCGTTACCTCCTCAGCCACTTGGGTCTTGCTTTAGCTAACCTTAGTAGTTTAAGTGAAGAATAAGGAAACAAATTGCAGCACGTAAAAATTACTGAAAAAGTATAAGGTATTTTCTCTCTCCTTTCCGCATGCCTTCGTGGTGTAATTGGAAGTATACTCGACGTGCATTCGTGAGGTCCAGGATTCGAGTCCCAGCGAGGGCATTGCACATTTTTCATCTCTCCTGCTTAAAAAAAATGATTCTACATTGGAGTCCAAACTATAAAGGTGGTGGATGATAATTCGTCACCACCACGATTTGGCGATTGGGCCTCCTCATTCCCAGTCGCCCTTTAAAAGGAGGAGTATATAAGGTATTTTATCTCTTCTTTCCGCATGCCTTCGTGGTGTCACTGGAAGCACTCTTGACATTTATTCGAGAGTCTCGGAGTTCAAATCCCAACGAAGGAATTGCACGTTTTTCACGTCTCCTGAATTAAAAAAAACTTAATGATTTATGTTAAATCTGTGGCGCCCGAACTAAAAGGTAGTGAACGGTAATTTGTCACAATTGGAATTTGGCGACTAAGTCCCCTAATTCTAAGTCGCCCGTTAAAAATGTGAGTATATAAGGTATTTTCTCTCTCCTTTCCGTATGCCTTCGTGGAGTAAATGGAAGCACACTCGAAGCGTATTCGGGAGGACCGGCATTCGAAACCCGTGGAGGGCAATGCACACGTTTCACGTCTCCAGCATAGAAAAACCTAATGACTCCCAGACTAATAGGCGCTGGCCGATAACAGTGCCGTGTGGCTACCGAACTAAAAAGGTGCTGGCCGATAACTCCTCACCACCGGGATTTGGCTATTGGGTCCCTTTTCCCTCAGTCGCCCTTTAAAAGGGAAAGAATATAAAGAATTTTCTCCCCCCTTTCTGCATGTTTTCGTGGTAGAACTGGAATCATACTCGATTCGTATTCGAGAGGTCTAGGGTTCGAGTCCCGGTGAGGACAGTGAACATTTTTCTCGTTTTCTGCTTCAAAACAGCTTAATAACTCTATAGAAGGTACTATAAATTTTGGGATATCCACATGACGACAAATACAGGAACAGGTAAAAGTATGGGGGGATACCAGCGATGTACAGTGGGTCAACTGGTAATGCTTTCCTGCACTAACTAAAAAAAACTGCAAGCTTTCTAATAGTTTGCAAAGAAAGGTTGAGGAGATGGGCAACTAAAGCTTTCCAAAGGATCTAGAGCTTAATCAATTTGGTACATCGTGCAGTCCCACCGTACCCCTCGTACCCAGTATTTATTAAAAATAATGATTTAGAATATAAAGAGGTTACAATATAGTCTCAATACAGTTTGAAATTCGCAAACTAAACTGAGAACATCTGTTTTGATGTAACAAAAGAGCAGATGAACCTAATAAGTGACAGATAAACATAATGAGTAATAGATAGCATAATGAGATGCATAAAGTACTCAGAACACAAATTTATAATGAATTATGATAATGATACTAAAGAGGTATCCGCAGGATAAAATCGTTAGACAACAACATTAAAAAAAACTGTAAGTAAGAATCTGAGATCTCAGGTTTTTGAGGACGCAAAAATTTGGAATACGGAAAATAATTTCGACAAGAAACCAGCATAATTTACAAAAAAGGTACTTGAAATGGTATGCTGGAGCAGGTTATTATAGTTTATAAAAGTGGAATCCTTTTGAACGTATTCTCATGATGTAAAGTTTATTAAATTTATGCAGCAAGAGGGACTTAACAAAGATTTAGACCGTCAAATAGAGTGGTTGCATAACTTTTTGAAACTTCGGTCACTGATGTTTATGTTTAATTAGAGCCTTTGGAATGCCAGGAGATCAGTTTGTGAGATTTTATGTGATTATCTTCAGTTAAGAGGCATGAGAAAGTCCACATGACGACAGTTTAATATTGGAAATTGTGTTAAATATTGCACTAGGATACAAGTTAATGGAGTATTTAACCATTCCTGTGATTGAAAGCAATTTCCGTATTTTAGATATAAAGCTCAACTTTATACTAGGCAGAAAGGGAGAGTCGGGCATACATCTTTGAGCCCCCAATTTACAGATAACATACTCTAGCTTGAAAACCTTCACGGCTTTACTGCTGCTCAGGAAACCAGACCTTAGCATTTCGGTTTGAATAAGAAGTTAGAAGTGATAATCGAGTCACGCTGCTCGGTAGGATTGTAACTAGAAGCCGAGTTAATGCATGTTTATACTGCACGTTAAGAACTAAAAGGAGCCGAGGCCTCCCGATAGCATAATCTTAATTATTACAATAAACCAGTGCAAGAGAAACGAGATGTGACATAGAGAAAGTTTATTTTATATAGTTTTTTAAGTAAAAGGGTTAATTAAGGTGAGAATAAATTTGAGTCATGAGAATTAATGTGAGGATAAATTTCATATTCAGTAAATTGCTAATTAATTTCGGAATATATTTATGATAATAATAAATTTATCACAGTTATTACATTAAAAATCAAAAATAACGGTATGAGATAATTTTATGCTATCCTACATTAAACATTTGATAATTCAATCATTGATCATAAATATTTCTGAGTTTTACTGAACGAATAAAAATTTAAATTTATTATAATTTATGCATTTATTAAATTTTAATGCTATATTTAATTTTAATTATAATCAAATATATGACTGTCTTATTATTTATTAGCCCAAATGGATTATTAGTCCGGAATGGGATATTAGTCTCGAAACGGCATTTTGCGTTGAAACGTTTAAATGCGATGTACCTATTTTTCAGATTGTTGCCACTAAATATTATCGCCCTATATGACATTTAAAGAAATTAAATATTGAAGAATCTGCATGAATGTATGTATGTTTCTCGCAATGTGAAAAAAACAACGGTACCGAGAGCCATCAAAATTTGAATAACGTAGTCTTCCACCCGAACATGGACACCTGGAAGCCCGAATTTTGAATTTCGAATTTTTTTCATTATCTGTTGCCCATTTTCCAGAACTTTAGCGAATTTTTGATTAACAAACTCAAACACTTTAAAGCGAGCAGTGGCAATACTGTACGGAATGAAACATTTTCATCTCCAGCGCAAGACTGTCCATGGGAAATTCTAAAGATATGCTGCTTTTAAATATTTTGTGATTTTGTTCTTGAATCGAATTTTATATGGAGTAGGCGTTAAAAATATGGTATTTAATAAATAAAGTAAATACTCAAAACGTTTATAATTAAAAGACAAAAAAAGTTTTGTAAAGCCTTCTGCCTTCTTAGTAAGAAAAATGAACATTGATCTGAAATTGAGAAAAGAAATACTGAGAAAAGACGCTTAAAAAAAAAAAAAAAGCACAGAAAAATGTATACCGACACTTAACACTACATTGAAAATTTATCATATGATGTTATGCTGCTTTTAATTTTTTTTAAAATTTTGCTGTCGACTTGCATTTGGCGTAAGTACGAAGAAAATGATGCTTAGTTTTAAAGCTAAAAAGACAAAATAAAAAAAAAAAAAAAAAAAAAAAAAGCGGAGGGGGGCCGGAATTTGTAGCAGTGAGTTTGTAGCATTGGTAGACTGCAAGCTCAATGAGAGTGTCATCGTTTGAGCGATCGTTAAAATCTGAAATCTTTGAGATTTTTTTGGAGGAGTATAATTTTAATGCCAATATTCCCGTTTTACAGATGTAAATTGAATTCTAACGGCATATCAAATTACTGTGTTGTATCTAGAAGTATACAATTGATAGAGCAAATCTGATGGCGGTTTTAAAATCAGTACTGCAAATATACTATAACTATCGATAAATTTTAACAGTTAATAAGTGTTTTAACTAGAATTTATTAGCCAACGAAAAAGTTAAAAGCATATTAATAATTAAAACAAACTTAATTTTACTTAGCACAAAAAGAAAAGTTTATCTAGATAAGTCGAATTCCGGGTTTTCGGAATTGAGAAATTGAATTCTATTTTATCCTAAAAATCTTTGTTAGGGATTATTAATTGCACATGAAACGCGTATTATTTTTGCGTATTGTTTTCTCACGATTCTTATTTGAATTTTAATCTGAAATACTAAGGAATATATGTACAACTATAATTTGATTAATCTAAATAAAGGGGATGAAATACAAAGCAACATTCAATAGTCAACAGAATGAACCTGACGTATGACATTTTTTCTGTCTCCCCTATATCATCGCATCCATTTTTATTCTTTTTGTTTTGATAATCCATCTTTATTAAGCGAGGTTGACGTGATCTGCCGCACTAGCGCCCTCTATCGGACGGCAAAAGAATTTTCCTCCGAAGCGGGTATAAAAAAAGAGGCTGTTTAATCTCTGCTCCACTCCCGTTACGATTGCATCTTCCGGCGATTGATGCTAATCACATTGATTCCAGTCCCTTTCAAAATGATGAATATAATTGCCTTTTTACTTTAATTTTTCTTTGCCAAACTGCATCTCAGTGAAATTTAAAAACTCTTATTTCTGCAGTTTGCATTTTCCCTGTTTTTCCCTATCGAATCCTTTGACACAACGAATTTCAAACACGCGCAGCGGCATTTACCAAACGTCTGCCACGTATTCGAATAAAGAGAAAGAAAGCTCAGAAACAGAGAAAATAATGTCGCAGTCTTGATTTATTAATGGGTAGTAGTGGCTTTCGTTTTGCAATATTTTAGACAGAATAGCCTCAAATTTAGCCTTAAATTCAGCATGCATCAATACAAAACAAGACGATTTTATCCGCCGGTTTTTTAATTTTCTTTGAGCTGACTGTAGAGATACTTATGGTTAAAAATAAACATCAATGCTACATTAAAAGTTTTTATTACGGAGAAGAATATTTTATTAAAAACTCATTTAAAAAAATTATTAAGAAAAAACAGCATTTTAAAAGAAAACAAACGAAAAAGAAAGGTATTCTTTCATGCAGAATTCTAAGAAAATACGTCTTTATTTAAATTACTTTTTTACATTTAATACGCGATTTCCAGATTTCAGTAATTAAAATTGTAGTGATTAAAGTTTTTATTGCTATTCTAAACAGCAAAGCATTCGTTTCTCAAATAATAAAATACTTTCCTAAAAATAGATGGTAATCTTCGATAATTTAAAACACCTTACTTAGTGAAATGAATCACGAGTTGATTGAAGATCGTTGCTTTGTGATATCATAATTGCATGTAGAATTATTTCATTATTAATATCAATATCTTACATTTTGCTATTCCATTTTTGTCAGTAATAAGGATCTTAATTTGTTGCTGATACATTGATTTCGCCGTCTGATTTATATGCAGAGGTGTTTACGTTTTTAAAATGGAAATTCACAATTCGAAATTTTCACAATTTCTGAAGGTTATAAACTATAATGGATGAAAACTATTCAAAAACAAGAGAAATAATTAAGTTTTACTAATACGGCCAATGATATGCTATTGGATTAAATATTAACTTTAAGCAAACGCTGAGAGACCAGTAAGAATAATCTGAAAGCTTCCGGTAATAAGACAGAATTTAACATTTTTACTTCTTTGTACGAAAAAAAGGAAATAGTATTGCAATCGCGAAACATTTCAGATATCACATTCAATGGAAATATTCAATTTGACTGCTCTCTTACCCATAGGATTGATTTTTTTGCATGACATCTGTATGCACGAACAGAATAAAGGATTCTTTATTCCAAAATGGATTGTAAAATGGATTCGAAAGGGATTTTTTTCATGACATCTGTATGTAAGAACATACGTATATATATACGTATATATGTATGTATGTATGTATCTCGCGTAACTCAAAAACGATTAAGAGCATAACATTGAAATTTTGTGCATGGGTCTGCTATAACATCTAATTGCGCACCTTTCTTTTATTGCTGCAATAGGACTCACCAAATACACACCCATATATGTGTATTGGATTAGAGAGTGGGTATTTTTTGCTTTAAAAGTGATTGAATTATGTTTTTTGTATGTTCCGGTTAAGGATTTTATGACTTTAGTTAATCTGCGTGCAATAATTATAGAATTATAAAGAATTTAAAAACTTAAGCGACGCCAGGCGTAACGCGGCCACCATTTGTTTACATTTGAAACTCTTAGTAGAATAGTGAATTAAGTCAAATGGTGCATCAGTTATACAGTCCCTTTGCCCAGTGGGACCGGAAGTTAACTTTTAACTTCGTTCATCGAAAATTTAGTTTTCATCAAATGTTCTAGGTTTTTCTGTATTTTACAATTTTTAATGAAAGTGTTTTGAGTTTTCATGCATTTTTATACATCTTTGCAGTGAAATGAGAACTAAATATATTGAATGAAAAATATACTTTTAATGAAATTCAAGAAAATAAGTTTAAGAAGGACAGCAAAAATTGTGTTTAATTTAATAAGCCGTACAAGGAAGTCATGCGGTGTCCTTATCAGATTTTTTTTATTTTGTTAAAGGCAGCAAATAGTCAACAGTCATGCAGTATTAGTCTTTACATAATATCAATGAAATATTTATAACAATTGATTCTGAACCGGATTTGCCTCGACATATTAACAAGCACTAATCAGATATGTTTTAAGCAGTTTAATTATTACAATAACTAACGTAAAATTTATAAACTACAATTTTTTTAATCAAATATATTAGAAAAAAGAAACTCCTTAGAAATGGACCATTTCGAAACCACTGAAAAAAGTCGCACAAATTTCTTCATTAGATTTTATTCTCTAATTGTCATTTGTTATGTTTATTTTCTCTCAAGTTAGAAATTGTGAAGGAAAACATTATAGCGGCATACAACAAGCCACAGAAATGTAAACGTTTGCGAGTTGGACAAACAATAGCTTTGATGAAAGCTGGTATTCCATGGCAATTCTCCAATTGAAGTATTCCCAAAATTCCGATGAACCAATTTCCGGGTATTTCCGGGTATCCAGTTTAGAAATTCCGGGTATTAGAAAAAACTTTGATTCCTGTTTACCTTTCTTGAATCTGCAATAGATTGTACATTATTATTCATTATTTAGCACAAACAGACTTTTAAACCACTTCCACTTTCTTAAAAAGTTTTTGACGTGACTACCATAGAAAGAAAAAGAAAAAATGATAATTATGTTCTATTATAGTAGAAGTTAGGGAAAATACATGCAGTTTAAACATATTCGTTTAAAAAATACATGTGATTTAGAAGAATTATTTTAAATGAAATTTATCCCTATATCCTACCGAAAAAAGATAAGATTTTGTGTCAAGATACGTAATATGGAGTTGAAAGGATGTGGAGTTAAAAAGATCCTCCATTAGTTTTAATAAAGTAAAAATGATTAAATAGATATGTCATAAAACAAATGTTTTTTAAATTATGTCAATTAGGCGTATTAAAATATTTGAATTTTTAAAAAGAGTTCAACGTTTTTGCATTACTTGGTTGTTAATTAACTATATATTGTTAAAGTTTGAAATGCAATTTAAACATTTTATGCTTTGCTGAGTGGCAACACTCTGAAAATCGACTATTTGAAGATTGAGTAGAAATCAAGTTAAAAATCTAATGTTTTGCCCTATGCTAACATTTATCAAGTCATGTAGTTGATAAATGCGTGAGAGCATAACGTAAAATAGTGTAATAATCTTTGCCACATTTAAAAAATTAATAAAAATAAAACCAATTTGATGGGCAAGTAACTAATGCTGCATTTTCACGTTAACAGCAAAAGACCTAACATTTTTTGGAGAATGACTGCTAAATTTTAAAATTCCTTTCAACGTTATTCAATTGATTTCATAAGAAATATTGCTTCCAATTAGCTTTTACAGAATTTCTGATCTCTATCTAACTATATGAAAATTTCATATCAAAAAAGTTTTTGGCTTTCTGCTTTAAGAGTTTTATGCCACTCTGATACACTGAACTGCACGGAAAATTACTAAATGCCTTTTTTCTTTCGATTACTCTTTCTCACCACATCTTATTACCAAAAATCATTTTGTGACAGAGTTAATGACGCTCCTTTTCTGCGGCTCTATTTTCCGTAATATGCCACCGCTCGGTATAATGTAAGCCTCCAATTTTCCACCGGTCAACAGCATTCACGCCTGGATACCTTAACTAAACAGGGAATTCTGGAATTATTACACAAATTACAGCACCGGTAATAAAGAACTTGGCGTCAGAATTGGGTAGAATTTTGATGTTCCTTTTCAGAGGGTCATAAGTACACAAAGGAAAAAAAAAATTCAAAATTGCAGTAAGATGAGGACGCGCTTGACAGAACCACCGAAAGTTTATTTACTCTTACATTAGCAGGCTCGTGATCTAGAAGAAAAAAAAAGAATTCTTCATTGGGGTGTGAAATGAAACGAATGTAAGATTCTGAAATTGAGTTGTTCAAAACATAATAGTTCCGGAGCGGTAAATCTGATATTGCACCTGGGTTTCGTAGTAAACGGAACTTATTAAGATTCTAAAGAACTATTCATGTTTAAAATATCTGTATATATTTACTTTTTTTTCACACTAGAATGCGGAAAAAAGGAACTAAATTAAATATCATCGAAGCATGATAGAGGGACGAGTTAAGTGCCTCCTTTAAACAATGCAGATCGCATTTTAATAGTACGAATGTTAGTATTAGAAGGTAAAATACAGAACTCGTGAGTAGAATTGTATATATTATAAACTACGGAGAGCGTATACATTGGAAGTCCGTATGCAAGAAATTAATCCAAAGAAATTGCTAGGATTTCATTGCCATTCATATACCAGGATCATCTTCGGAAAGTAAAGTTGTAGAGACATTAGGTAGTTTTTGAAAGCAGGAGAGATGAAAAAATGAGCAATGCCCTCGACGGGAATCGAACCACGGACCTCTCCAATGCTCGCCGAGCGTGCTGACCACTACACCACGAAGGCATGCGAAGAAGGCGGGAGAAATACCTTATAAACTAAACTAGATATCTTTGTGTTATCTGCAGAACTGATTACGAAAAATGAAAAATTAACTATTAGGTTAAGTCCTTATGCTAAAATTCACACACGCAGTGAATGAATCTGAAATTAAGCTCCTCGCTTTCTTCGTGAAGTGCCCTGTAAGCGTATTTTGATCAGGCTAAGAAAAACCCTGTTTAGCGCTTCTTATGACAGAAATTATAGAATACCTTACACAGATTATTTAGTGATTCAATGCCAGAAATACGATCATTTGCAGTAGACTCAATAGTGCAATCCTGTGAATGCTCTTTGGAAACTGCATATTCATTTGTGGAAGTGTTCCGAATTTTTGGAAGGAATCTGTTAAATAGAAAACTAAGAGGCAAAATAACCTTCACATTTAATGAAAACGAAAGACCCAATTCCAATTGCCAGGTCCCTTGAGGATCTGATTTGGTATCGTTTATTTTATTATGGCAAAGCATTCGAGGGCTACCTGCTTAGGGGAAGGGATGCCTTCGGGAAGGACTCAGGGAAACCAGCTCGTGTACATGTTACACATAGAAAAAAACCACGAAAACGCCCATCCAGTCGGACCGTTCTTGGGATTCGAATCTAGAACCGAACTACCAGTGTTGAGTGATTTATCCCCTCGGCCACTGGTGGACCCTTAAGGAGCTAGAAACGAACAGTGCAGATAGTAAAATATCTGATGTGGACACCACATGACTTCCTTATACGATCTACTAAATTATACACATTTTTTGTTGCACTTGATTTAAACTTATTTCCAACAAGTTCATTAGAAATCATTCAATCAGTTCATTTCCCACTTCACAAACTGACTTAATTCACTGTTCTACTAAGAGTTTCTAATGTAAACAAATGGTGCCCTCGTCAGGCCTACCGCTACTTAAAATTTAAATTGTTAATAATTCTACAACTATTACATGCGCATTAAAGAAAGACACAAAATCCTTAGCCGTAATATAAGAACAATATAATTCAATCACTTTTAAAGCAAAAAATTCACATTTTAACAATTTATAAGAATAATAAAGAGAACTCCCCGATCCGGATAAGAAGGCTGATATTTATGTATATGTTTGGTGCAGCCCATTATAACGAAAAAGTGAATTGCACAACTACATGTCATAGCAATCCCATGTACAAAATCTCAACATTCTACGGCTAATCGCTTTTAAGTTATGCGAAATACATTCGTACGTACCTACGTACCTACAGACGTCACGAAAAGTCCTTTTTGAATGCATTTTACAAACCCTTTTGGAAAAAATAGTCCTCTATTCTGTCCGTACGTATAGAGGTGACTCAAAAAAAGCGTCTGAATGGATTCGGGAGGGGTCAGAATGGATATTTTCGTTGAAATATGATACCCCAAATTTTTAGCGATTACAATACACTCTTTACTAAAAGCATAAAGAGAAAAGCAGAGAAACCTTCAACGTCTTGGTAGAACTACTGATCGGAATGTTTATATTACGAAATTCGTCTATTCTTCCATAAAGCCAACAGACGACTGCCAGAACGCAAGAATTTTTCTCTTAAAAGCTTAGATATACGGTGATAGAGCTCTTTGAAATGCTTAATATAAGCGAGAAATTGTTTTAAACTTTGCTGATCAGCTGCATTAAAATATGTTCTTACCAGGGCTTCTGAATTACGGCTATCACCTGACCAAGTCTGCTCACTTTTCTCTTCTCTCAGACGTTTCAAGTTACCGCATCTTACGAAGCTCTTCCATCTGTTCTTTGAAAATTCAGGGGCCGAGCGGATAACTGATGATAGCTGCTAATATATCACAAGCACGATTTTTGATAGCTGATTAGAATAGTTATATAGAATAGATATATAGAACACAGAATTTTGGAGCCAGCTATATAGAGTTTTGGACTTCTCCAAGAGTCTCATGAACACGAGTCAGTTCCTCTTACTAATTCATTCCGAAAACATCTTTTAATTTAAACAATTGCAAGGAATTTAAGTTTTACTAATGTTAATTTTTTTTGAAGCTTTGCTACCCTCTCTTATTTTCTATTTTCGGCCAGAATAAGCGCGAGTAGAATTGTTTATGCAAATGAGGTTGCAAACTGTATAAGTATTTAAGACATGGCTTTTTTGCCAAAAGATAGAGAGAGAGACTTTTCGCTGCCTTGTTACGCGCTTGCTTTACAGTCAGTTCGTGTCTGCCTTTGAGGCCAGAACTTAGTTCTCGCTGATATTTGAAGACGAATTGTAGTTTTTTGCATTCTGATCACTACATACGTAGTGCTAAAAGCCCAGTCTTCTCGTTACTACTCTCTGTAAAGCACCTAAGTTTAGTTCTTATTTATTATAGTTTATTTCTTTATAGTTCTTATTATAGTTATATCATAGTTCTTATTTATCATAGTTTATTTCTGATTTTCTACGTTTTAGACCATAAGTGCTGGTCTCTGTATCCCGAAGTGCGGAAACGGCTGTACGCTGTGAGAAATAAAGAGTAAATGTAACCCTTCTTGTTGTGTCTTCTACACACACACGACAATAGTTTTGAGTAAGTTTCCCGTTCCTACTCAGGACTCCAGTTATGTTTCCAAAGGCAACTAGAAGAAACGGAAGTCCTGACACAATTAACCCTCGAGTGTTTTAGAATAAATTAATATATTTTACATACATAATTTTTCTTTTATCATTTATTGTTTGTTTATCTCTGAAGTGGGAAAGTTCTTTAAATCTTTCCCAAATCTGACACCCTTGCATCTCGTCAAGTTACTCTAACAAGCATTAATTGTGCACGTGACCTGATAAGTGTCGTCATTGCAAGAGGCAGTTAATTTAATTTCTCTGCACCTTGACATACTATAAGTTCTCAGATTATTGCCATTGCATTTTCCATAAGATTATAGAGTCGCGTGTTCTTTGGAAGCATAAAATGTATGAAACGTTTTAAAGACTTCAAAATGTCTTGTAAAGTGCCACAGAGGCAGGGAAAAGGGTGTAAAGAACTCTTTTTTTACTCAAATAAAAGTTAACAGAAGGCACCATCCGTGGCCAGCAATTACTATTTAAATCAAAGATAAGAAAGTTGGCTTAACTAAGAAGTATTAAGCTAGTCTAAGGCTACAGGATTCACGTAACGCTCAAGTTGTCTCTGATCTAAATTCGGCGGGACAAGCCTAATGGCGAGAATAATGCAATGCCGCAGAATACTGTTCTCAGGAGAATCGAAATTAGCAACGTGGTCTTTAGCAGACAGAACAGGCTATGATTGTTCTGTCTAAACCTTTTTTTTAACTACTATCTCCTTTATACTTCATTTGAACATCACGCGAATTGGGAATTTACGTTCTGAAAGGAAAATGAGAAATGAAGAGGTCAGGAAAGCGAATTAACATAAAGTAGTTGGTTAAGGACCTAAAAAAGACTTTACAAGATATATAAAATTGCAACTGCAGTTGTTTAACAAAGTGGGAAATTTAAAAACAAAAAATAAGCTTTTTTTCAAAATGGCAGCCAATCCAGTACAGAGATGAACGGGTATCGACTTATATCGTCGGAACCACTTTCGAATTTCGGAAAAGACATGACTATTTGCAGCTGTACGAGCCCCCTTTCACGCGGGTGTAATAGCAGTCTACTTCCTGCGATGCTTTTTGGACAGCGCTCTCGGTTATAAGACGGCTAAGTGACTGAAGATTTCGACTTTTGAAGATCAATACTTGTTAAGCAAATATCTGGCCACTAGGGGAATTCCTGAATAATTTATATTTTTGAGCTACAAATTACAATTTTGTATTATACAACAACAACAGGTTATATCAAATATAAAATTATTATTTAATATAGTTTGTAATTTGTTTAATTTATAAATCACTAAACTGATGATCAAAAAAATATTTATGAAGCTATTGTAATTAATAACATGTTTATAATGATTTATATTAAACCTTACTGAGCGAAATCGAATAATTTTTCGTTTTGAACAATTAATGATTTTTCGGTATTCTTTCTTTTCTTCGACTGGTTTCATGAGTGCAAAATAGAAAATTGTTTCGTATTAAAGTTACAAGCATTTTGGAAATTTTACCTTTAATTCCTCGAGAAATAAATCGTTTAATGGAGGCAGTTTATGAAAGGGATTACATTTATATAGACACATACCTTCCATGTATATATTATTAATGGGAAAACTGAGTTAACACTAGCAATAATTTAAATTCAAGATATGTTGTTTAGTAATAAATACTTATAAAAACGAAATATATGAACAACATATGCAGCAAACGACATTTAAGAATATTTAAATGCGAAAATAGTACATAGCTAACTGAATGGACAGTTATTTTTTTAGCTGCGTCATTTTCGCCTCGTTAAGTCGCTCGATTGAATTTAAAAATTTTTCTGTTTATTGAAAGCTTTAAGTATCTTTTCGGCTTTCATTTAAGAAGGCAATACTTACTTTTCATTGCTTCGTAACTTTTTTTAACAATGTCTATATATGTACGTATACAATATGCTAGGTATTTCAAATTGTTTTTTGCTCTCCACTTTTACATTTCTTCTGTAACTAAAGAAATTTCAGAAGCTCTGATGAAGATATTTTTTGCAATTATACGGTTGACTTCAATAATGAAGTGCGAAACAGGAAAATTTCATGTCACAGTTATGAGTAATTTAGAAAATCTTATCTTTCCTCGTTAAATCACGAAATGACTCACTTTTTTAATGGAGTCATTGCAGCTCTTTTTTTGAATCGAAAACGAATCGCATTTTGAAGTACCTCCCAGAAGAATTCCTTTCTTATTTGTTTCAACCGTCAGAAAAGACGTTAAAAACTTTACACCGGAAATGAAGAGTCATTTTTTCTAATATTCCTCTTTTAAGAGGAAAGCGAATTAAAAAAAAAAGGTAGCGCAAGGATTCGTACTTTTCGCCAAATCTGAAATTACAAGTAAAAGCTTTAGAATTTAAAACTACCGACTAACTCATCTAGCTAAGTACTGCAGCAAATTTAACTCTGGCAGTTTTCTTCCAAGCAGACACGTTGTTAAGAAGTGCGATTAAAATGAGAAGTAAAAAAAAATTAAGGCGTAAAAAATAAACGCCAAAGACATCAGCGGGAGAGGAAAAAAGTTGTTAGAAGAAACAGCACCCATTAGGACGAAAAAAAGGAGTCCCTAAGAAAAGAATTAGACAAAGAAAAGGGAGTCCGCGCATGCGTATCACTTGCCGTCGGCTCCCCACCATTGTAATTACTACTGCAGATAAAAACTCATTTTCTCGATTTTCCATTCTTAATGAAAGTAAAACAGCAGTAAAAAAGCACTTTGCAAGGAGCTTAATAAGAATGCCTGAAGGAAAAAAATTACTGACAGTAAGAAACAATGCTGAGAAGGGGAACGGTAAATGTAAAGCTATGCTAGGCTTAACAGCGAGAAAAATTGGATGAAGTTAGTACCGAAAAAAAAAGAAGCTAACTGTTGTTTTCCTTTTTTATACCTGTGTTAATAACATATGCATCCACTTAGAATTTTCCAAATTATACATTAGGAAGCATTCTAATTTTTCTCCTAAGTTTAGAGACTAAAAAAAAAGAGACTCAAGTTCTTAGAAGAAAGGTCGCAAGTTCTGGTAAATTGTCTTGACCGGAAGTAGCCATAAATGTCCTCCAAATTACCCCAATACTATTTAAAAAGCCCCCCTCATCAATAACGATTAGAGGTATAGTGGATTGGTATAAAAAAAGAAACTAAAATAAAATGATTTGTGAAATTTGTAAGCAGTTGCAATCTTCCTTCGCCTTTTACTAAGAGGTGAACTATTTTGAAGCAGCTGTAGCTAATGAGTGGAGGTGGAACCACGCTCCTAAAAAATAATGCCCCCTTAATCTTTAGAGGGTCGGGAGAGTAAATTCTTCAAGAGACTGGTGGTCTCTGGAGGGTAAGGTACTTAAGGGTCTTAAGTGAAGTAATTAACATTTACCGCTCACATTGTTCTAATGCCTGCACTCCCATTAAGGACACACACACATACCCTCCAGAAAAAATATTATGACTTCAATTTGGCTTAAGGAAAAAAAATGGGGTACATTTTAAGTGTTCAGCTCTTAAAAAAAGAATAAGATCTCTTAATTTTTATTCCTTTAATTTCCTTTAATTTTTCGTAAATGTGTTTTACAGAAAATTAAAGGGATTTTCAAAACATTCGGCCTAATGCCCATTAACTTCACTTAATCATTTTGTCCTAAAGACGCTTCGAATTTGGTTTCAGTGTGCATGTCTTTTAATTATTTTTAGGTATGGCTTTTTCAAAAGCTTTCTGGCTATTAGATAGATTTTAAATATTTTTAAAGTAATGTTATTTTATATTTTAAATTCTTACAATACAAACGATAAAGACATTATATTAAACTGAAAAGATCCAGACTTTTTTTGGAGAGCGGTAACAATTTTTAGCTTTTTCTAAACTATTATAGGGGCGGTAAAATTTGATTTTCTTTGTAAACGACTTCTTAAAAATTATTTAAATTGTTGTTTTATATTTTAGTTTGTTTGAAATTTTATTTTGTCCGTAGCATTTCGCATACTACTACTTTTTGTCTGTACAGTTTCTGGTGAAAATTGTTGAAAAATTATTATTTTGCAGTAGAGTTTGTCTAAGAGATATATTTAAAAACCAGCTTTCACTTATGATTAAAATAACTGCAAAAATATTTAAATATTCCTCTAATTAGAGTTCGTCTGTTAATGAGAATTGTACAGTCGATAGATTTTACCAATTCACGTTTACTTTCCAGAGATGCGAGTACCAAAATTTAATGGTAATTCTTAATAAATTACTTTTCATAAATTTATTAAATATCTTATCGAAAGAATCTTATTTTCAGAAAACAGTTCATTATTTTGACAAAGGGACCATGTTTTCAGACTCCTAAGGAAGTTTGATTATTTATGAAATGTACTGAATTATTATTATTGTACATAACCAGTTATTTTATGATTTAGAGCTTTACTTTCACTTCTCCTTTTCTGTTTCCATACCAGAATGCAAACTAGTTTGGGAGTATTTAAGTTGAGATTTTTCGGATTTTAAGACCCAGCATATTCCTGTCTCTCGAGGATACGTTATTAGGGTTTGCTAGCTCAGGTACAATTGCATTCAGTCTGCTTTTCGTAATTGCTATTGATATTTAATTTGTTACCTGGGAGAGAAATCTTTGAGCCACTTCGCGTTCGATAAGTTGTGTAGTTTTGGACTACCAGACTTAGTTTTAATCTGAAATTTAGTGTTACTTTAATTTGCGTCACCACAAGTGGTGGCTTGATTCTGTGAGCAGTGGTGGCTTGATTCTGTGAGCAGTGGTGGCTTGATTCTGTGGCATATATATTCTGATATAATAAAAAGCTTTACCTTAAAACCTTCCCAAGATTTTGTAGTTAACTTCCCTCTATGTCTGCACAAAGTTTGAATCTAGTTTATACTACTAAAGAAACCCATACTCTATAAGTTCAATATTATTTACTTTTCATTATTATTTAATACATGTTTCTCCATTTGGCATTACACTGCAAGGGAGAGATACCACCTGGAGGACTTTTTAAGGAAAACTGGCCAGCATTCCCGTTACACGTGGAGAAGACCACGAAAACGCTCATGCATCCCGTTCATCGGAACTCGAACCTCGGATCGAACTAGCAAGGTTAGCGGCTTTTATAGATCTGCCGCTGGTGGGTTAGTTGCTAATATTACAAATGATTAATACCAGAGAGCAATTCTATCCAGTTTTATCTAGTAACACTGAAGGATATCTTATTTTTACTGGATGTTGAAGTAATTATATGTATTAAAATCAGCTTTGCAGCAAATTGAAGTAAAACTACATTTAACAAACACAAAAATAGTATTTACTTTTTGTTATGTAGCTTCATATAAGGAAAACGGTACTATTGGTAATAATAATTGGTAATCTTATCTCCAGGTTTAAGCGGTCTCATGAGCAGTCACGGATGGGTTAGATGTGCTCTAGTTATTGGTCCTAAGGTTTAGGTACTTCTGGCGACAGAATGAATTCCGAGAGTCCTAGCGTATCTTTAATTAAGAGCACTTGGGGGATAAAATATGTAGGTTTTGAATCATTTGTTTTCTCTGTTATCAGAGTTTCGAGAGAACTTTCAAGATGACAGATTTTAAATGCTTTTGTTCTCCTAAAGTCCACGATCCATGCTTTTTCCACAATCGGAACAAAAGTTCTCTGCCGGTTAGTTCTCTGCCTCTTCTAATATCCATATTGACCAGGAAAATAGTATTGAATATAATCAAATTTATTTAAATATGATACAATCTTTTAAAGTTTAACATTACCAAGTGTAAAAGGATACTTTCTTTCAATTTCTCTTCACGTTATGCTTTGATAAAAACTTTTTTCACGTGATTATTTCTACACAACTGCACATTTTCTAGACTTAGACAGTCCAAAATTAAAAATAATTCATCCTATTTAATAGAAATTTCACTTTTTGTTTTAAAACTAAAATTACATCAAAAAATTAAATTAAAGCTTTCGTTTCATTTGTAGGGTCATTAGGATTTTTAAAGCAAGAAAACGTAAAAAGTGTGTAATGCCCTCCCTGGGACTCTAACCCTGGACCTCTCCAAAAACGCGCTGAGTGTGCTACCGTTACACCACGAAAGCATGCAGAAAGGAGGGAGAAAATACCTCATACATTTTATTCTTTAAGATCATTTAAGGTATGTATGAATCACCATCATGCTACGTTGCATCAAATATGCAGGAAAAAAGTGTTTACCTGTTAGCCTATAAAAAATTCTCCCGTCAGTCATTATTAAAGAGTCTAAAAATTTCAAGTTGTACGAGAATTTGATTACTGGCTTTTGTAGTTCAGTTTATACACTAACAAGAATGCTCTGTTTCCGAGTACTAGTTGAATGCCATACTAAGAATGGTATCCAATAAAAACGTTAAGCCCAGGCAATGCATTCTAGTCAGGTAACAACTGAGTAGGTCAATATCGTTGTCATTGGAAATGAGAAGTATAATGAGCTCAACTGTCAGATCTTCGTCAACTATTAGGTATCGGAAATCTCCCCCGATTTCGGTTAAGAGCAGTTATAAGAAACTGATGTTATCTTACATCAGTTCGTCTTCCTAAACTGCATATTTTATTCATAAAAGTAAAATTCATTTGAAAAAATTAAACATTTAATGAATTTTATTACATCATTCGTGCCCTAACAATGAAGTTAGGACATTACTCGGATAACTTATAAAATTCTGGAAGGATATTTCAAATGATACACAAAATCACATGTTTTTAAAAGTTTTTTCAAAGGGATTTTAAAAGTGTCTAATATTACTGTAGAGACATTAGGTATTTTGGAAGCAGGAGACATGAAAAATGAGCAACGCCTTCGATGGGAATCAACCACGGACCTCTCGATTACGCGTCAAGCGTGCTGACCACTGCACCACGAAGGCATGAAGACGGCAGGAATACCTTATATTACTCAAATGTGACACTAAGGTATTTTTTAGCTAATTTTCACGTTAAATTAGCCTCAAAGTGATTCAGATTCATGACTTATTGGTTTGTCTTACACTTGTATATAGTAAATTTTTAAGTAAATTGCTGTTGATTGCTTAGTTTCATCTGTGTTGCTGTGTTACTGGATTTTATGCTTAATTTTTTATACTATATTGTTTAATTTTTGTATAGCACTATATTTACGTAATCGGTGATATTTTTTATTATATAGTTTTTAAAATTATACAAATTAATAAATAATATTTATTTGAATTAAAGCTTATTTATAAAGTGCAAAAATTTCCTGTTTGTATTTTTTATAATTTGCATTTCATTTCGCTAAATTTTCTTATGTAATTAATTCAAAATCGAGAAGTGTTTCAAAGCTTCACTGCATATCTCCTGTATCTGCAGGCAAGGCAGTTTCACAGGGTTGACTGATAAAATTCGACGCTTAAAGAAACCTGAATGTTTTCTTCTTTACGTAGTTATTATTATCGTTGTTGTTGTTGTTATAACTAGCCTCCCTTCTCAGAACAAGCCCATAAAATTCATCGTGGCAAGGAGTACAAGATTACGCCTGTCGCCGGCAAGAGCCTTTAGCACTACATAGGTAACAGTGAGATTTTGCCCAGTTCCATCCCACTTTGAGGATAACAACCGACCCTCACTAGAAGGCTTTTGACTCGCTATATATTTAGAGTGCTCCCATGGTGCAAAGACACTACACATTTACAAACAAACATTCATTCATGTCTTCCCTGGGATTCGAACCCGGATCTTCGGTACAGTAGTCAGTCACTAACCACTATCTAGTTTGGATGACAGTTATTATTGTTATTCTGAGTAGCGTAATTAGCTAAGAAACAATATAATCAAGAAATAATATCGAGAAATATTACGTGATGTAATTTATTTAATTTCGAAAGAATTTAAATATTTGCATTATATATCGCACTATTTGAGCAGCATAGTAGCTTAAAATGTATATTTAAATATTCCAGAATAATTATAACGAGACTTTTACGAAGTACTGTGGAATTATAATCTCTAATTTTATATAACATCCAACAAGCAGTTTGAAACATTAAAGCGTAATGAGATGAAATTAATTCAATGTCAATATTAACCATATTTTGCCGCAAAAATTCGTTGAATAATGCAGCGAAGTACTAGCTTTTTAAAGCCAACACCCCTTTTATTTTAAAAGATCAAACCACCGTGCACCCCGTTGAGCCCACCAGTCACAAATGAACCCCCCATTGGGCCCTGAGAAGCGTTCGACGGGAGGGCCAATGAGACTCCCGATTCTATTCTTCTTTCACTTCCTTTTCATGAAAGAATGATGGCGCTGTAGTTCTTATCCCTTCATTGGCTGTGCTAATGATTCCAAGCTACAGGACTTGATGAAACTGTTATCTTTTCTATTCTGACTATTCTAATACACTTGAAAATTTGATTATGAAATTTGTTCGTGCTACTGAATTTATCTAATTAAATTATAATAAATTCAATGTCATAAATATTCTTGTAAGCAACCAAAAATGCATTAATGTGAAGAAAATCCAGGAAAACAATTGCAGATTTTAACTTTTGGTTTAATTAAATTTTGGAATTCCTAAAAAATTCAGTTCAAATTATGTGCCTCGTAAGAATGTTTAACAAAACTACAAAACACAGTTTAAATTAACCAGAAATTAAGCATTAGTTTTCAGTAGTTTTGCTCGTTGTTGTTGTGTGTCATTCATATGGAAGTATGTCTGAATCGAAATTTTAACATAACATATTACATTAACACCATTCAATTTTTAAAACTTAATTTATGTTAGTTGAAGGATTTTCTTAAACGAAAAAAAATTCTTTTAGAAGTTCTCCTACTAATTAAGTTGATTTCAATGCAACTACTATATCTGCTTATTTCAATGAAAATGATGAAAATATGGGATTACTTTTCTAGGAAAATATAGGTAGTCCTAGAAAATAAAATAATTTTCATCATTTTAAAAATTTCATCATTTCATAGAAAATAAAATAATTTTCTAGGAAACTTGTTGAATTTTAATATTATTTTGGAACTTAAACTGCTGTTTCTCATATTTGTAATTTCAATCTTTGCTTAAATAAGTATACATGTTTTGAATTCAACATTAATTTAATTAAGTAATATTAATTCAAAAGTTAAATCAAGACAAAAATTTCCAAATAATATCAGTTTATCATTTTAATGAAATTTAAATAAAAATTCTGTTATTAATAAAGTCAAATTTCAATTTAATAGCAGAATTTTTTCCTTTAGCTTACAAGCAAATTATATTATTTAAATAATACTTAATATAATTATCTGAAAAATTTTAAATACGTTGATGTAATTTTATGTAGTTTTTTACCCCCCCTTATTCTAGGAAAAGGTTTTTACAAAACTTGACACACCTTAATGTTTTTTACTCTATAAAGCATCTTCTACAACAGTTAACAAAAGTATGTTTGTACATGTACAAAACATTGTACACCTTGCGCGTCATTCCGTATGCATTTTGCACTCTTTATGCTTTGACACAGAAGTAAGTTACAGGTTTTAAAGAAATTTATCCGAGTAATTTTAATTATATTTTTTAAATCAATTTTTTCACCTCTTTTCTCTTTTTAAATTTCATCTGTTTCATCCATTTTTAACTTTCTCTTTTCCCTTAAATAATAGCTTAATATCATATTAAATTTTAAGTATTATAAAGATCCTACATAATAAGATTCAAATACTAATTATTTCTTGAGGTAAAATATTAAACTAATCATCTTTTCTTCATTACGTAATCTTTTCATTCTCAAATTAGTTCTGAGTAATAACTGATAGTACAATTTTTAAATGATGTTTCAAACAGAACTCTGCTGCAAATGCTATTTTTAGCCGATATATACATTAATGATAATTCCCCAATCTACAATACGACTCTTCTTTCAGAAGTCCTACCAAAATTTACGAGCATTAAAGAAATAAGCCACGCTGAAAATTCCGTCCGACATTCTCATTCCTTCTCAGTGATTCTTTTTAGTCTCCAACTCAGACACGAAAGAGTCATCTGATTTATGCTCACACAGCTAAAGATCCCTACATAATGCACTCCACGCAACGCCTGTCCGGATGAAAAACCGAAACAAAAAGGGGGAATATGACCTACTCGCTCCCTTAATGTCCATTTGCAGGCGCGAGAAAAAAGGGGGAGTTTCCCCCTTACTCGTCAGGGACCGCGCAAAACAATCCCCCAACAACCAATCTTACTTTGGCCCCGGATAATGATCATTGAGAACCAAAGTACTAAATGTCGCGAATAGCGTTTTCCTTGTAAAAGATGGTTTCAGACTGCGCAACTATAAATCCAAACCTCGATCAAAGGGGGAATGGAATTAAAGCATTAGTCACTATGTTTGAGGGTTGGCTCGATCTTCTGCCTCTGCGACACCACAAGCTACAATTTCAATTAATCTGTATTTAAAAAATTAAATCAATCCCTTTTTAAAATTAATTTTCATTTTGTTTAAATTCAGATAAATACGAATCATTAATTTTAAGATAACGTATATTAATAGCCAGATTTACTCATACGAGGCTGTGCTTAAAACTCATAAATTTTGAGGAAAAAAGCTGATTCCGGGTGATAATTTGAAAAACTATTTTCATTTCCTATCAACTCGGAATTTTCTTTAGTAGTATCAAGAAAAATGAAGATAACGGCAAATAATCTATGGTAATGGCATCTTTGCTCTTCCTTCCGCAAATAAATTATTTCAGGTACAAAGGTATGCTTTCGTTTCTACGTTTTAGATCAAGCAATGAGCGACTTCAAATACATTTTTCTATCTTGACTTCCGCGGATTTTCAGAATAAGTCAATCTTTTTACTGCCGCAGTCAAGGAGACTGCGAAAAAAAAAATTTACAATTCTATATCCCTCGTTCTACTGGACTGATTGACGAAATTTAACGTACATAATTTTTCATGCTTTGATAGCACGATTTAGGATATATATTAAATTTATCTATAGCATTGTTCTAATGTAGATATTTTGACACAAAATCGGTCTTTTTCTGAAATGGCATTGCAATTGTTTCCCATTTTTCGAATCTGCAACTCAAATTATGCTCCAATATTAAATTTTGTAAAATTTAGTGAGAAACTTACAGAGAAATTTAAAAGTTTATCTTGGCGCACTTTTTTCAGTATATAATGTTTTTTCTATCGCCTTCTTAGCATGCTTTCGTGGTGTAATAGTCAGAACGCTCTGTGTGCATTCGAGAGGTTGGAATTCCGGCAAGGATACTGCTCATTTCTCATGTCTCCTGTTTCATAAAAATCCTAATGTCTCTACAGTGGCGCCCGAACTAAAAAAGGCGGAGGATGATGATCCTTCACCATCAGGATTTGATGACTAGATCCCCTAATCCCCAGTCGCTCTTTCAAAGGGGGAGTATACAAGGTATTTCTCCCTCTTAGCATGAATTCGTGGTGTCAGCACCCTTAGCGCGCATTCGAGAGTTCCGAGATTCGAGTCCCGGCCAGGGCATTGGTTATTTCTCACGTCTTCTGCTTCGTAAAGTCCCAATATCTCTACAAGTGTGCGCCAAGAATAATTCCCTTGTGAAAATTCATAATTTATAGTAACCTATATTTCTTTGCCTTTTTTCCCTCTGCAACAGCGGAGAAATAGGTGCATTGCTCATTCTTTTAAATAACTTCAACAAGGTACGTAAAGCAAATTTAGACTTATTATCGCTTATAACAAATACGTCAAATTTCAAAACACGCCAATATATAGATATGCCTAGAAATACATCTACCTTAAGGTGATGATAAAAATTTTATGCAATTAAAATTGTTTTCCAAAAAATTAAAAAAGATTTCCTTAAAATTACAAATTTTAAAAATAAATCAGAAAATATGAGAATTTTATTTGGAGTGAACCTAAATTTCGAACTGCAAAAGAAGAATTCAAGTAAATTTAATAAAAATAGATATTAATAAATATATACCAAATTCAGTTTACACTGAGGAGCTAATTTTTAGGGCTAATTTTTAAAAACCTAACCGTGCGATTTTTACAAAACTTAACACTTTGGCATAATTTGAGTAGTAGAACCGAAATATGGAAAAAAATAGATATGTTATTTCTGAAAAAGATCCGGTTTTGTGTCAGAATACCTATTTTAAAACAATGTTATATGTAAATCTAATAAATATTCTAAGTCGCTCTTTTGAGACATTAAAAACGCAAGTTAAATTTCATCAATCGGCTCAGTACAACGGGAGATACAAAACGGTCCCATTTATTTGTGCAACGTATACATTATGATTAAACTCTAGATTATTCTACTGTTTCATTTCATAAATTAATGCGCTTGTAGACAAATGTTAGAGCAAGATAATTAACGCTTTCTAAACTTGGAATATAAAATATAGTGCAAATTCAGGTTAATACCAGAGGTTTTGTTTATAAGTCTTGCCACAATATATCTGTGACGTATTTTAAAAAGGTTTTTTTTCTCTTTCCAGACTTTTGCATTGTGTAAAAGCTAACTGAAAGCAGTAACTAAATAACAGCAAATTCCTTTGATTTTATATAAAGCTTCATAGCACGACGTTAATATATTTTCACAAATTTTGGTTATATCTCATTGTAATATTAAAATATTTTAGGAGAAATATATGATTTAATATTCCATTTCTAAGTCTGTAAAATGCTGGGTTGCATTTCTTGCAAAAGATAATAGAAGGCAAATTAAAACAGCTGAAAGTAAAGGTATAAGTTAAATGTGTCATCAACTGCACGCAGAAATTGGAGATGTCTGGTATTCCAAACCCATTGTGCTGAACCTTTTTTTAAAATAATTCATTTTATCTACACAGCGAATCCTCTCTAAGACGGTCACTCACTCTTTCAGATTATACTGGTCTTCGGTGTCCATAAACATAGAAGACGGAAAACGTTGTGAAGAAACCAACGCAAGACGAACTAAGTTCTAAAACTAAGTTAAAAAACATTAATTTATGTAAGGAATAGTTACTTTTAATAAATATATTAGTAAGAATTTTGGGGTTTAGTTAATTTAAATACTAAATTTACATTTACTTGGAAGAAAGAATCAATTTGAGGTACAAGGAATGTTAAGTAAAATGGCTTTGCTTCATTTTCGTGTGAACCAATAAAAACATTTTGGACTCAAAATATCAAATAATTACTTCATCTATCTAATAAAACATCAGCACACGGTATCTTAATAACCCCACCTTCTTTTCTAATACTCTACTCCAATTCTGACACCCACGGGGAAATAAAAGAAAGTTATAGACAAGGCAATGGGAAACCATAGCAACAATCCCTGTCTTCGACATCCAAAGTACTTTGAGATGCTCACTCCTGCCCAGCCCCTTCTATTCTTTTGGGAAGAGAAACAAAGGTTGGAAGGGGGATATTATCGATGGCCCCGTCATTACTGGAAGGCCTATACCATGACACGCTGTTATTTGCATAGCCAAATAAGCCGATCAGATTCTGTTCGGCGCCAAGGAGATCCAAAATTAGGGAAGGTATCTGATTACTAGGCTACGGGCGGAGGATGGGTTAAAAAGCGTTGGCATTTTTATCATGACAAAAAAGATGTTGATTTTATTTATTTTTGCATATTGATCTCATGGTTTACTTTACAGTAAAGTGTAATACTTCAGTTATGGAATGATACAAAAGAATTTGTTTTTCAACATAAAAATTATGAAGAAGACGTAACTTTCAAAAGACAGATTCAAACTCTTTTTTTCTTGTCAGCTCCTTCCCATAGCACGAGAGACAGAATATGCATAAATGTAGAATCATAATCATACTCTGAGATTATAAATACCCGATTATCTCCTTTGGACATTTTAAATGATGCAATTGTTTAAGAACTATAACCTCTGATATTCATATTATATACATTATGCATTCAAAATTTCAGTATCCAAACTCTTTAAAATATATATGGGGAACTGTTTGCCAGTGTCCTGGGAAATGTCTAGAAATAAGAGACTGAAAAGGTTCGAACTCATTTTATTACGCTTCCCTTGATTCTTCTTTTTTTAGTGTTTGCCTCTTTTCAATGTTCTGTTTATTACTATTCGTATATACTCATGTACCAGATTTCGTCTTTCCCTCTTTTAGTGCCTTTTATTCAATTTGTTTTAGTCTTTGGACCTGGATGTAAAATTCTGATTTAGGAACATATTATTTTTAGTTATTACCACTGAACAGATTTGTATTGCAGTTTGTAAAGAGAGGTATCTAACGAAATAATATATGAAAAATTATAATAATTAATGTATATGTATTAATATGCATCTTTACTACTGGATTCTAAGATGTGATGCTAAAGAAAAATCATTATAGCAGGCCTTTTCATGTCAATCATTATAATAGGATAGCTTTCACTCAGTTTCATGTGATTGTCACTGTTGCAAAATTTCAGTCATAATTTTCAGTATAGTCTACATAGAATCATAATATGTGATTTATCTCCTACTCAAGCAAATAAGAATCAGACAGTTTTTGTCTCTTTGATATCCAGACAGACTTGAACATCGCTTTATGTTAGCAGATATCTTCCATAATGCGTCGTCATCAACAATTACTTCATTAATCTTTCTTTATAAATTTTTCGTCGAGTAGGCAAAGTAAAATATTCAGAACTACGAGTAAAACTACCAACAGCCATTGACAAGGAGCTATACACTTCTCATACTAATTGTGTTTTTGCAACTCTTGCATTAATGTTACCTTCTTCATATCTTTTCGGTAAGTGAAAAAGCAAATACTTACCTCCTTTGCAAAAACCTCTCATAGACAGCTTTAGTGTTGCCAGTAACACGAATTTCCTACATCATAATTAGTTCTTTTTCCTTACACTGCGTAAATACGCCGACAAGGGTACTAAATACAGACGACGAACTTGAAATTATGTGAATAATTCTTGATTCACGGCGATATCACGTGTTTTATTAAAAGATTATAACTTCTTAGGGTGTCGGAGAATTGTACGTATTGCTATATAATATCACTTTTGCAGAATTTGAATGAGATACATTCCGCAAGAGAAGAAGAGAAAGAATAATTTTTGTTTGTTATATCCCCTATACATATGTCACGTGATACTGTTTGTTTACATCAGTTATACATAAGTCACATGATTTCTGAAGTAATCAAAAAGTACCTTATAAAGTATTATTTAAGTTTCTAAGAGTTTTTTCAATGTTAGATAGCTATCCTGACGGCCTAATTTCCATTTCCCTGCCAGAATGTAAATTCCTAGCTCGTGCGACATTCAAAAGTTAAAGAAAATTAAAAAAATAGCTTTCGAAGGGTAAAATCAGACCGTCTTCTGCCTGTTTGAAGGACGCGTTGCTAACTTTGATTTCTCTGGCAATTAGTATTCTGCTGCATGGAGTTATTCTAGCTATTAGGCTTGTTTAGGCCAATTTCGGTCACAGGTAGCTTGCGCGTTAGTTATGCTATGAAATCGCTAGGCCGATACTTAATTTCTTAGTTTTAGTTCATCCATTATCTTTGATTTAAGTTAAAAGTATTGGCTTCTGCAAGCACAAGTTGACGCCGACTGTTAAATTTTATTTAAGTTAAACACACCCAGTTACACCCTTTCTTTGTCTTTGTCGTACTTACAAGACATAGTGATAACTCACCAACTGTCTTTTAGAGTTCTGGTCAAAGTTTTATACTATCTAAGAAGGTCAGACACTCTAATCTCATTGCAAAGGTTTCGAAATGTATACTTCTTGTTTTGAGTTTCTCCATAGTTGTTTCCATTCTTGTCTTCAAATCCAAAAACGCACCTGATCAGCAAAATACTAGTTAATTTATGTAACATTATTAACCATTTTGATGCAACTATATTCTTTATAAAGCGAGACAAGTATAAAGGTACAAGTATTTCCTAAAACAAAAATTCATTAATTTATGTGCCATAAATTCACAACTTCATTATGTAAGTTATAGTATACAGCCTATTAACCTGGAAATTAATTACACAATTTTACTTCAAAAGATTTTAAATTAGAAAAGTAATGAGTCATAAAAATGTACGCAACAAAAACATCTTTAATAGTTTCTAACTTTTTAATCCTTAAACATAGACAAAAAAGATTTCTAATATACTCAAGTCTAAAACCATTAAGGATCTAGGTGATACTTATAAATATTATCAATCCTTAATTTATTTCGGTACAATACCTATCTCCTCTTCCATTACGGGTTAGGTAATAACAGCCTTTCAAACAATAGAAACCTCAAACAAAGTAAGCACACCTCCCCATATCTAATTCCTAATTGCCGAACAATCAATCTACTTCAAAACTTAAGCCACGTAGGATTCTAGCCGAGAGTTGAAACCAGAAGTTTCATGCATCACTTCTCTGTTCTTGCCATGCCAGAGCAATTATTGTCCAGCTCTAAATCACCTTCTGATGGAAAAGGTGGCAAATTTACACTCATTTCGCGTTTGCCAATCTAATGAGAGTTTAAAACGTGCCAATTATCTTCAAAAGGGTTTAGACTTATAGGTTTAAACGTATTTCTTTTTTAAATCTGTATGAATCTAGTTGGTATTCAGCATAAGAATGACTTCACTGATGAGTGGATGTAGTCTCTATACCCAGCAATCCAATTAACTGCTTTTAGCATTCGGAGCTACATTGAAATGGTGTCTAACTAACTAAATGGCGTTTCCAAACAATCCATGCTGCTAGATGCGATTTCTGCTTGACAGAGCTTTAGGCAGTAATATTCTGGCGTAATTTCTACTAGATGGTGCTTGAATTACTCTAATGATTCGAGAAGATAGCAGGCAATTATATGTTAAGAAGGAAGTGTAAAAATTAAACTGAAATAGCTTCTACTTTAAGCCTTAATTTGTTCCTACTTTCACGGATGGAAAAGTGATTATCCATAGTTGAAATTTTAGTAATGTGCCCATTTTTTCCCAAGAGGAAGAGTTTCAAGAGAAAAAATTGCTTGCAATCTTAACTTGCAGATTCAAGCACAAAGTTTAAAAGCTAACATAAATTTGTTTATTAAAGAACATATAACAAATTCGTACATTTGTTATGTGGTAAGTAATGCATGATAGACCAAAACTCAGACCAAAGTTCGAAGAAGCAGTAATGAATAGTTTGAAGTGTAATAATTAATTTCAATGATGTTAAACACAAAAATCGATAAAAATGGATATTTATTTAAATATAAAATTTGACTTTTATTATAAATGATTTCCATGCCCTGCTCATAAATTAGTCTTTATCTGTTATCTAGAACTTATCTTACTGCGTGCAGTTAAAAATTATTAACAACACACATAAAAATTGTAACACCGTATTATAAATTTATATTTTAAACAGTTTCGAAACAGCTGAAAGAAAATGATATGTTTTATTTATTATAACTGATTAAGTATTGATTACAAAAAATAATAAAGCTAAATTAATTGTTCTGATTTACTTAGGCATGACAGAACAGAACGAATAAATCTGCTTTTGAAAATAACGTAGGTTTTCACTACTGAAGACTGAAACATAGCGAAGAATGAAGAAAAATCGAAACACTTTTTTAATGAGAATTAAGTTAATTCTTATTTCATCTTAACTGTTCTTCGTCGTTTTATACATTTCTAACAGTGAAACTCAGATGAATAATTCAACCATAAAAGCATATTTAAGTAGCTAGATGGTGCGCGACTAATAAAATATAAATAAAACATTTTATACTGAGCGGTAACAGCTTCTTATTTTATCAGGATGAGATTTTCTATGAAGGCGACTTTATTCCTCAGTAAAAACAATAACCCTTGGTCCGCATAAAAAAGTAATTCCATTTCTCCTTCACCAAGAAGAATGGAATTTTTCTCTAAACCCAACACCAATCCAAACTTAAATTCTACTCTAATATAAATCACCTTTCAGCTATAAAAATTAAAAAACCTTTCTTCTTTAGTGGACTGAAATACATGTAGTACAAAGAACAAAGACAAATATAAGTATGTTTTGCCTGCTCTGTTCCTCCATAAAAGCAAGTGGATTGTTGTAAATATTTCATTTGATTTTTATATATAATTCTTTAATTAAATAAGAGAATAAAATTAATAAAAAGAGACTCAGAAAAAACTTCAGTTTCTTATAATTGCATTATTCTTTCAGCGGTGTAAGATATGAGGGTAACAATCAAGTTTAGTTAAAAGAGCTTGGGACCTTATGTATAACGTCTTTTCAGAAGCCCTACAACACTGTTCCCTTTTTTTATAACAGAAAGTAAGATGAGGAAGTATAGCATGCTTTGAGGGCCTAATGTATGGAATCCTAGGCCTAGCAAGTGTCTTGTAGGCCTGGATAATAAGAGGAAAAAACAATGATATATAACACAGACACGCAAGATCATCTGTATAATAAAAAAACATTATAAGCGCACAGATGTCATTACAATTTATACATGATAAAGAAAAGAAATAACTACAACAGGAGCACTATCGATCAGTTATAACAAAAAAATATCACACATTATACTAAGTAATTGATATCGTACAGAAGATTGGATGCTAGGCAAAATTATATATATACTGTGCATCTGATCATATGGCATATGCAGCTCTATTTAGTTTTTCATGCAGACTATATTTAAATTTGCACAGAAAAAAGCATAATTTTTAAAATCGTAAAACTAGATTTTGTTGCATAACGAGTTGTTCATGTGTCCTTTAAATTTAAGTGGTAAACTGAATAAGAGCCATAAAAGCCACCCAACCAGGATATTGGTTAGCAACACTGACTGCCGTAACGAAGGGCCTGGGTTCGAGTCTCAGAGAAGGCATGGATGTTTGTAAATGTATAGTGGGGGCACTCTAAATATGCGGCGAACCGAAAGTCCTCTCGAGAGTTTTACTGTAGAGGAAGAGGGGTGGGAAACCCTCTGACCCGTCCCCTCGGGGTGCTCTTCATCAAAGTTGGGGCGGAACTGAGCTAAGTCGTACTTCACCAGTATGGTGCTCAAGGCTCTTGCCAAGCATAGGAACAATCTTGCACTCCTTGCCACGATGAATTCCACGGGCTTGTTCTGATGTTACTGTCAGACGAGTGAGATACGTCACAGCAACAACAAGCCATGAAAAACTGGTAGTTACAAACGGTTTTGAACTCCTGGGATTGGCCCATGCTGTTTGAGAATTTACGTGGTTTAACCTAGGCAAAAATCGAATGCTAGTAAGATTCTTTTAAACAAATCATATCTTTAAATAAGTAGCCCTTGAGTGTTTTGCCATAATCGATTAACTAAATAAACATATATTTTTTTCTGCCCTGGTAATGGGAAGCTGGGTTTATGAATCAAGAAGTACACTTTAATTAAGGAAATAATCTTTTATTTTAAAGAATGATAACTTAAGATCTATTAAAGGATACTAGTTTGTTTCATTTAGGTTAAGTTACTTGTTATGGTGAAGCACTCGAGAGCTACCTGCCATAGAAAAGATAAGTTCTTAGAAAAACTGATCTGTATTAGCTTTACCAAGGTTAGTGTGCTACGAGGTTGCTCTTCCATGACGTCGCTGACTCATAGTCTTGTCTAAGGCAGCTATTTCCTACTCCCTTCTGTAAGGCCCTCCCAGTGTCTGTAGTCAAGCGACGTCACTGAATCCGAGTGTTGGAAAGAGCGTAACCTTGTTTGTCTACTGACCTTGGGAAAAAACTACCAAAGCATTATACAGCTAGCACATTCTTCTGCTGTCAAAAGTCGAAGCTAATTAAACTGTCTTAATTAACGAGCTAAATAACCTTATCCATTAGGTTACTGGTGAGCTTCATAATTGAGCATGCATGATAGTTAAAAAAGAAAATTACCAAAGAAATAATTACTAAATATATCTATATAAAGTAGAAAACATTTACGAAAAAAATATAGAAATACGAAATGCAGAAGCAAAGTCTGAAATAAATGTAGAGTTCGTGTAAAATAAGTATAGAAAAAGTGAAAGAAAAACTCTAATAATTAAAATATTAGGAAACAAAACTTTCAGTATTGGTCTAGTACATTAAAACATTTTCTAATACTTAAAGAATTTCCTGTATAAAAATGTTCAAGTTCTTTTTGGTACATTGCTTTTAAGAAGAATGCTCGGGAGCTTTGCATTGCGCGGTAAAATATTTCAGCCTTTTAAATATTTTATCGCTTTTAAGAATTCTGAAACAACCTGCACTTCTTTAACGAAGGTATTTCCCTATTTACTTTGCGCTAATTACGTCAGTTTCGGAGCTGGGTCATGCGTAATAACTCCAAACTTCATTACTAGCTTAAAACCCCACATTCATATTTTGTAATTTCCCAATCGTAGTACAGGATACTTTTTAATACCGAAATTAAAAAAAAAGTGTTCTTTACCTAAACCTCATTAAAATTAAAACACACACAAAAAAAAAATGGAAAATGGAAGCAAACGAAAGCTTTTAGGTAGAGGAGGGGGGATAAAATCTGCATATTTGGCATATACTGCGCTAAAACAAATTCCAACGAGATGACAGGAGCTCCGCTGCAGATTATACACCGCTCATTCAACACGCCAGAGCCGAAATTAAACGCTAAAAACCAGATTATAACGCACGGCAAAATGAAAGTTTTCCTGCAGTTGGGGGAGAAGATTTTCGCCCCTTCCATCCCTACTTTTTATGCTCTCTTGCTTGACAACTTACAGTTTTTTTGCCCTTTCTTTAATTTTTTTTTGGTAGCTGAGCGCGTGAGTAAGAGTCTTTGGAGGTTTTTTTTTTATGAAACTTTTTAATGCTTGTGATATATTTTCCGGACCATCACGGACTAATTAAAAACGTGTACCTCTCCTTCATAACACTTTCTCGTCAGTTTCGTTGCTTGTGAGGGTTATTATATAATTTTTTCCCTCCCATCGTCTTATGAAAGGTTGGGGTTTTTCTAAACGAAACGGGAACTTAATTTCAGACCGGAACATTCACTGGAAAATCTGTACATTTAAAATCAGAGGAAGTTAAAAACCTCACGATTATTTTTTACGACCTCCTTTCGAAATCAAATAAATTTAGGGCGAGGATCCTTTTCATCACAGCGAAAGGTTTGCAGTTTCTAGGAGGAAATGACAAACATTTATATTTGCTGATTACAGATTTTATTTTTGCTCGTAATGTATTAGTAATCCAAAAATTAAAATTGGAAAAATTTTAAAAATTTAAAATTATAATAGTTGTGTATTGCTGTTTGTTCGAAAATTAATGAAAAGAGCAGAGGCAATTTTTGGCAGAAGTGTAGGGCTATTATTGGAAACTAACCAGTTATTTATAATTTCAGCCTTTACTATAATTTCTACTTTCCGCTCAGATCAGAATAGAAATCACTTAGAGAGTATTTAAGCTGAGGTTTTTGGATTGTAAGACAGAGCTTTTTTCTTCCTCTCGCGTCGTTTAGAGTTGTGAGCCAACTTTGCTTTAAATTTTATTGTAGACTGTCTGCGTTTTAAATTAGAATTAATTGTTATTTTAGTTATGTTTCCGCAAATGGTGGTTGATGCAGTGAACTCAAGAAGTGCATTCAAGTTGAAGGTTGTGTTTAAATATTTTAAAACCTTTCCAAAACATTACAGTTAATTTTCAGGCACATTGATAATTCGCTTTAGATCTGTTAAGAGTTTGAGGAAAATTTATGTTACCAAAGCAAGTCGAACTGTACACAAGAAAAACACTTAGTTCAAATGTTCATCGGTAGAGGGCGCTGTATTTTTATCTAGAAAAGCGATAACAATGCGAATACTGAAAAACCTTTGAGAGACGTAATGGCTTTTATGCATTGAATAACGCATTTTTAATTAGTTACATTCTGACTGTGATTTTTCCTGTTATAATATACAAATATCTGCGATCAATTAGACTGATGTGTTCGATATTTACAAATTTTAGAAATCTTTAGTAAGTTTTGACTATTTTGTATATCCCTTTTACAAATGAACTATTTGAGTTCTTTACGTCATAAGAATGATGAAATAACACTAAGATTTAGTAAAGATAGTAAATATAATGGACTAAAATGATAAGCAAGTGAACAAGGATAAATGCAAATGTATAATACTTAAAAATATACACATTTTTTAAAATTTATTTTCATGCAGTATCGTTATAGATATGCGTTAAGGTTAATTCACGTAAAAAATTAAGTTCACATTAAAAATAAGTATGTTTAGTTAAAATATTCGATAGCGCTCCTAATGATAAAATTTGGATGTTTATATTATTGTCTTGGAAACTGCAAAAAATGCAGAAAAAATGTCAAATAAAAAAGTATACATTTGTAAGGAATTTTCTTCTTCGTTATCGTGTGCCTTCGTAGTGTAATGGAAGCATGTTTATCTAGTATAATGAGGTCTGGAATTCGAATCCCAGGTTCATAATATTGTAAATCGCTCTATAAAGGGAACTTAAAAGTGCGGTGGACATTGTTCTATGACATGTGGATTCGACATTGGCTCACTCTTCTCCGGTCATTTTTTATCTTATATTTATTTTAAGCGTGGGAAAATGTAAGAAAACTTTTCATTCTTATCGCTTGCCTTTGGAGTGTATTTAGAAAGCATGTCTAGCTGGCAATCAGGAATTCCACAGTTCGAACCCCGGTGATCACATCGTTAAATTTTGACATTTAATGCCTGGGAAAAACTCTGAAAGACTCCATGAAAGGCGCCCTAACTTAAATGAGGTAGACGATAATTCATCACCACCTAGATTTGGAAGCTGGGTTCCCTGCTTCCCAGTAGCCCTTTAAATGGAGGAAAACGTAAAGAATTTCATACTTCCATACCGTATGGTTTTGTGATGTGGCTGAAAGGAAGTCTGTCTGGCATCCAGATTTCGAATCCTGGAAGTTATATTGCTCATGTTTTCTGCTCTTAAATGAACCTAATATCCATATAAATTAATAGTAAACTTGTAGGAAACAAATGTGTAGTTTAAATGCGGAAACGGGTCTAGTGGAGAGACTTGACATTATCAAATGATCTGCAAAACCATTTCCTAAATGAATTTTAATCTAAATTATTTTGTAAACGACTTTTAATTTAAATCATTTCCTAAATTAACTTTAAATTGCGTCATAAATGAATTTTAATTCGATCATTATCGAGTGAGTTTAAAACTTATCTGGCGTACGGGAAGGTTACAATTTCCATTTCGTAAATGAGTTTTAGCCTCGGATACAACAATATTTTTGTAAATATACGTTCAAAATAAGTATCCTTAAAATAAATTATTATTAAACCTTTAACGTTTATAAAGAACCCTCTTTTATAACAAGTAATATGTTTCTGAATGGATGAATTGAGAAATTTAATTTCATTCACTAATAACTCTTGATAACAGAGCAAATTTATTGTTTTTACATGGTAAAATGACACCATAAAATACTTTTATTTTCAGAAAATCGGAGCTGTCCTTAAGTAAACTGTGTTTTTTCTAAAGTAAACTCTGCACCCCCCACAAAAAAAATGGTACTATTCTATCTTCCATTTACTAGGTCGATTGATGAAATTTAACTTGCATTTTTCGTGTTTCCAAAGCGCGACTTAGGGTATATATTAGATTTATATACAGCACTGTTCTAACATAAGTGTTTTGACGTAAAATCGATTTCTTCTGAAATAACACAAAAGCATTTTCCTATATTTCGATCCTACGACTCAAATTATGCCTGAATATTAAATTTTGTATAAATTAATATTAAACATCGGTGGCAGGTTAAATTTCAAAAGTGAACAGTAATGTTAGACATTGCTTGATTGAAGTGCAGTATGTAATAAGATAATAGTGAAAGATATACATGAGAATCAGCATAACCTTCATACTAATAAGGTTATAATGAATTCTTAATTTTGCTGGTGAGCCATAATGACACCACTTGTTCATATGGCGTATCAATTCAGGCCCATCTGACCCGTGTCTTCTCCAGGTAACGATATGACATAAGACAGCCTTTCCTTTGTTCTCACAAATCTCAAAATGGGTTTGAAAAGTGTCTTACGATAACTACTTTACATAGTCTTACGATACTATAGAATTTGCAGTAGATCCACTGCTCCTGTTTCAAGAATATTATGACTTAATACTGGCAACTGTTTTTCTCATCACGGCACCGAAAAGTAAAGCTGAAAAAGAAAGTCCATTTAGTGTGAAACTAGTTAGGTATCGAGCTAATACATGCTACATCAGTTAGAATTACGGGTTTCGTTTCACCGGTGTTTATAGTATGTGCACATGTTACCGTGAAACATCAATGGAGGATGTCGGCAGTCTCCGTTGAATGTCAACACATACCAAATACATCGGTGAAAGATTGAATATTTCGTTACATTCTTATACATTCGAACCATCACCCAATTATGTCGACAAGCACAGATATACTAAAATATGCTCTAGTGTAGGCTGAAATGAGAAGCCTAGAAAACAGTCGTCAAAACCACTAAATCATTTGTTCTGGCGCGATTGAGGTAATGTGGCATCTATTTGTTATACTCTGAAATACTGTTGTTTGTACCTTTTATGCAAGGTTTGCTGGTGCGTGCAACGTTTTCTTAATTTTTATTACTTTTTACGGCACAATAACTTCTACTGATTGGCTAGTAATAAAGTATGATTTAAAAAAAGTATAAAAATATAAAAATTTAGAGATTTTATATTATACCCAAAAGGGCGTTTCTTTAACGTTTTGTGTGTTACCTTTATTTGTTAAATATCGTGTTCTTCGCATTTAAACCATAAAATTCAATCCAGCATACATCGCAAAATATTTAAAAGAGCATATCTTTAGAATTTCTGATACAGAGTCTCCCGCGCTGGAGATAAAAATGTTTTTGCCCGTACAGTGTTGCCATTGCTCGCTTTGAAATCGCTGAGTTTCTTAATCAAAAACTCATAAATGGTTTACAAAATAGAAAGCAGATACTGAAACAAATTCTAATTTCCAAATTTGGGCTTCCAGATTCCCATATTCGGGTGGAGACGTACATTTTTCAAAATTGGATGGCTCTAGGTACCGTTGTTCTATCACAATGCGAGAAACATACATACATTTATGCATATTCTTCATTATTTAATTTCTTTAAATATAATACAGGGCGATAACATTTGGTGGCAACAATTTCAAAAGTAATTTGCCGTTTATAGGTGAATCGATGCAAAATGCCAAAACGAAATTAATAGCCCTTCTGAGCTAACGCTCATTTGGGCTAAAAATATTTAGCGTTCAACATCAATGCATGGTGAATGCCGACATTTGTCGGTGTAAGTGAGAAATGAAGATATTTAGCAAGTATTTCGGACATGCACCAAATGACTATGTGTATTTTGACATTCACAGGATAATGTCGACATTCTCAAGATTTCGGTCTTTCACGTTAACATATACATCACAGGTGTATAAACAGCACTGTTGCCACAATTAAATTTCCGATTAGAGCATGTATACACCTTTTACATTATTTGAATTTTTATTCAATGGAGTTTTGCATGTCCTCCCACAAAAAACAGAAAAATAAATAAAATAAAATTTTTTAAATGTCTCAAATTTTAACTGCTGCCTGAAAGAACTCTTTTAGTGTATAATATGGCTTATCAGTCGAAATTAGCAATTTAGGCGGCTCAGGTGAAATGTCAACATTTTACACATTCCTAGGAATCTACACTTAGAATAAATAACATGGAAACATTATATGTTTTTGCATATAATTAAAAGTGAAAAATATGGAACGTCATTCTATAAAAATATTGAATGTTTTTCACTGGTTACATCTTGAATTAGATGCATTTTTATTTAAATTAATCGGATTAAAATGTAAAAATAAGATTCTTAAGAACTGTGTTTAATTGCTTTTAAGTGGCTTAGTTTGTGAGCCAATAATACACAACTTCAATTTAAAGATAAATAGCTTGCATTTTACGAGTGGAAATAGACTCGAATGAGAAAAAAGCGCGTTTACAGCAGACAATATTTAAAATGAATCAACGCCAAATCGTGTTTCGAAACTAATAATCCTTTCGGCTAATAAATACGTAAATAAAAGCAAACCGATAGGAAATTCTGTAGAATCAAGTAATCAAATATCTTATAAATACTCCACGGATTCTTAGAAAATCCCCGATTCATTCAGCCCTAAATTGTTGTCTCATCGGAAGGGATATCTGAAATTGACAGATTCTGTGATAACTACGAGAGACAAGCCGATATTTTTTACGGAAAAAATATAAAATCTTGCGTTAATGACAGTGGGTCTGCACACTGGCTTTGATTTAAAAGAATATTACTGTGGGACTAATAAGTGTTCAAATAAATGATTATATACTTCGACATTTTCCAAAAAGATCGGTTTATGAAAAATTAACGTTAGTTAGTTTGATTAATTTTCCTTAATTAATTAATTTTCCCTATGTACTAGTATAAAAACAATAATTACTTCACACGTAGTTCCTGTTAACTTTTCATCGCTTCTTGTATACATATTGCGATATTTGAGAGCTATATTATCGATTTTATAAATATGAAAACAAACTATACGGCAACAAAAGATAACAGCGGTTCCATCAGGAACAGTTGTGGAAGAAAGATTCTATCAAAAGAGAGGAAAGAAAAAAAATGGGGAAGTTTAATTTTTTTCTCTTAGTATATTTTCCCTACGGTTATCCCCTCTCTGCTGTATACGTGAGAGCGTGTCAAACTGATCACAAGGATTGAAGGGAGGGAAAAAAAGAACTGAGAGGTTATGTGAAACAAAATATTAAAAAAACTATATCGCGGAAGAAAAAGAAAGCTAAGGTAAGCGGGAACAGTTAAAAAAAAACGAATGAAGTGACGGGCCCAAAATTTGAATAAAAGTGTCCGAGATCTATTAGAAAAGAAGTTCTTTAATTAATATCGGTGAAAAGGTAGCTTCAGCCGGTTAGGGCGGTGAGGCGAAAAAACTGCTGCCTGGTGGGTCGGAGATGATGAAAAAAAGAAGGGGGGGGAGGAAGGCATGTGGATACAGCCGGGTTGCCAAAGCTCAAGATGGAGAAATGTGTCCAGCAAAATTAATAAATCGCTATTAGCGCTTAAATAAGAGATCGCCAAGCTGGAGTTATATGATAGAATGTGCCAGATGGTAAAAGTGAGTTTATTTATTATTTCTACGGAGGAGTTGAGTTTTCGAAGTTTGGTATGAAAGTGACAGACAGAAATTAAAATCGATAAAAGTGGTTCTTATTAGTAGGAACAGAGGCAGAGAGCCAAAGCGAAGTTGAGTAATTTATCATTGTGAAGTTGAGCAGTCTGCCAGCGTTGTTATTTCGTAAGATTTTAACATAGTTTGAAGCAGTATATTCTTGCTGAGGCAGCCAGATAAATTATTTCTTTTTGTTGAAACCCATTATCAATCTTTAATTAAGCAGAACGGCTTACAGATTGTTCAATCTATGTCAGCCCAAACGTCAGGAGCCGAATGTTTGCAAAATATTTCACAATTTAATGACATTTTCTTAATCATTTCTAGTTGTCTCCCAGGCAGTCTTAGCTAAACCTGAAATGCGTGTCAAATGCAATAAATTCTGTCATGACAACTACTACCCTGTGACAAGTACCTGTGAAAGTGACCAGTATTTCTGAAAACGCAAGTAACCATCAGTATTGAACGACCATCTTTCAAAAGCGACCACCTCCACAGAAAACCATGTTTGTCTGAAATTGTAGGTGGTCATTTTAGACAGGATTCTTCGTAACTGTTATTAACAATATTTGAAATGAATAGCAATACCTTAAATAATTAACGGTAGCGTTTAATTTTAGTCTAGTATAAAATATCAAAGATTATGTAGCAAATAAGATTATTTACATTACATAATATTCATATTTATTAACTAAAAGAATTTTGGTAATGTTTCTGAGCGTCTATTTAAGTGGTCCGTTCTTTGTTGTGTCCTTAGCTGATTGTCGGAACTGTGCAAAATATAACACGCAGTTTATAGAGTGTACGTTGTTATTGATACTTCCAGCGCGGTAGATGGATTTTAGGTTAAGAAATTATAGGGTATGTCTTTCATAGTTAGCATACAATTCTAAAACTAAAGAAATTAAGTATGGCCTAACGGTTTCACAGTAAACCCAGTAAAACGTAAAGTTTCCAATAACGCTCAAGCTGGTTCTGACCCAAGTCGGCGTAAACAAGCCAAATGGCAAAAATAACTTCACGCCGCAGGATATTAATCACCAGAGAATCAAACTTAGCAACGTGGCCTTCAAGCAGGTAGAAAATGCTCCGATTTTACCCTCTAAAACATTCCTTTGATTACTCTGTACTTTCTACTTCATTTGAATACCTCCCGAACTAGAAATTTGCCTTCTGGCAGAGAAATGGATATTAGGCTACTAGCATAGCTATTTAATGTAAAATAACTGGTTAGAAATCTAATGATACTTTATAACATCATGCATTTTAACTACTTAGGCAATGCATGGAAGAGAAATGCATAATTCTCCTACAAAACCAACGTCAATATTAGACTGGATTTTCCCCGAAATTTAAGCAATTAAGAAATTTTTGAAATTGCAATTTTATAATAATCTCCAGTAGCTGACTATTGACATTTTTCATTAATCTAGATTTTCAGCTGAAAGTTAAATAATGTTGCATAACTCCTAAGTCTTCATAATAAATGAAACCCAAAGAAAATTTGCAATAAATTTAGTTAAAACAATTACGTTAGTTATTCACTTACCATTCAATGAAAGTTCTACTTGACCATTAATAAAGCCTTTCATTTAAAATACATAAAAATTGTTGCTGCATTTATTACTTAATAACGAGAAAACAAAGGTCTTCAGTCTACCATTTTAAAAGGTTCAATACTTTTATCTAAGCCGCAATAAAGATCTAAGCCAAAATATTTGCAATTTAAAGAACAAAAGGAAAAGACTGTAGCGAATTTGTTGCAAGAGTAGGAGAGTAGAAAGCATTGATGCTTTTGCGTTGACTGAATTTTACCTCTAAACAATACAATGAAATTTGGTTGACTTTTGAAAGAGAATAATTTATTAAATAAATAAAGTGTGAGCTATCCTTCCATTCACTTATTACAAAATAATAGATTTGAAAGACCTTACACTATTCATGTAATATCTGAATTGCTGAATGATAAATAAATAAATGAGGTTGTAGAGTCTGTTTGAGTTTTTTTTAAACAGGAGATGTAAGAAATGTGCAAAGTCCTCACCGGAACACCTCGAATACGCGCCAAGTATGCTACCGTTACACCAGGAAGGCATGCAGAAAGGAGGAAGGAAATACCTTATATACTCCTCCTCTTAGAGGACTACTGGCCATTAGGGGACCCAATTGCCAAATCCTAGTAGTGAAGAAACATAATCCACTACCTTTTAATGCGGGCACCACTAAAATGTTTAAAAACCTTAAAGATGAGTTTATTGCTTTTAATAAGCAGATTTTTTGTACTAGTAGACTAAAGATACTTTGTCGTTGGGGGGGGGGAGAGAAATATTTGTTGCAAGCTTGGGGCACAAATCTTCAGATGGAAAAAATGCAGAATTAGGTCTTTTTTGTCTTTAGTTTTTCTTTTGTAAATAAAGATATAAGTTTCTGTCTGGCGTAAATATGTGCTGAAATAAGCAGCACAGCAAATTATTTTCGAAGATATAGCTTTTCTATTTTCATCAGCTGACTTTAAATACGTTATTTTGTATTTTATGTTTTAATTTCTAAAGAAAGAATTCTTAAACTAGAAATCCTTTTTTAACTGTTTAGTTTAACTGTGTCAGGCTTTAAAATGAAGTCTGCCTACTAAAACCAGATAGCAAGTCCTCTTCAAGGGTATGGTTTTATATATTTTAATGGTTTAAATATTTCTTAACTTTCTGAGATTTTTTTAAATTCCAAAAGGGGCTATTAGGCTGGATTTTACAAATAGGATTTTACGTTGATTCACTGTAAAGGACATATCACTTTCCAAATTGCTGCCACCAAATATTGTCGCCCTGTTTTATGTTTTAAAGAAATTAAATAATGAAGAATCTGCATATAAGTATACATATGTATGTTCTCGTACTGTGAAAAAACGAAGGCATTCAAATTTTCAATAACGTAGTCTTGCATCTGAAAGCCCGAATTTGAAATTTCAAATTCGGTTTACTATTTATTTCGTATTTTGTAAAATTTAACAAATTCTTGATTAACAAACTTAATGATTTGAAAGCGAATAGCAGCAGCACTGTACAAAAAAAATCTCCAGCACACGGGACTGTCTATCGGAAGTCCTAAAAATATGCTGTTTTTTAATATTTTGTGTTTATTGCTGCTTAGTTGAATTTTATGTGGCGTAAATGCGAAGAATATGATATTTAATAAATAAAGTTAATACATAGAAAGTTAATAATAAAAAGACAATTTTTTTACTAGGCATCTTACTAAGAAAACTGAACATTGATAAGGTGAACTGAGAAAATGCTGACAAATTTAAAAATATAAGCTAGGCATTGCATAAGGAATTCTGAACATATGCTTCTGTATAGCTTTTAAAAATTTTGTGATTTTGTTGCTGAACTCTATGCAGCGTAAGTGCGAAAAAAAGAGCACTTAATAATAAAGCTAAAAAAACAATAAGAAACGACAAAATGTTAGCAGGAGCGAATACAAGGGCAGACTCGTAGACTGTTAGATCAGCAAGAGCGTAAAAAACCTTAACAAACACTTTTGGGCAACCGTTAACATCTAAAACTTTTCAGATTTTTTATTTCAAACATTTATTCTGCTTCAAAATCACTTTACCTTATTTAGATCTGAACGCATCTATGCTCACGTGTTCTCTGCGGATGTTGGGATATGGAATCTGCCATTCGCATGATATAGTTGTAAATGTCGGCCAATTCAAGAAATAAGTTTCAACAATAAGTATAGCTGCAAGTCGTGGCCATAGATATATTAAAATTAAAAAGATTTAATTAAACAAAAAAAATTAAAAAAGAAATAAAAATTAAGATCTACTGTTCATTAACCGTTGTCTGCTTTGGTCTTATTTCGTTTTCATTCACAAAATAATTTCGGTACTGAACAGAAACTGCGATTTTAGAACTGGCGGAGGGGAAAAATTATCTAAATCATTTAGATGCCAGATACCTCAAGCGGAATAAGATAATGAATACCCTATCTATCTCTATTATAATATTTTAGAAGGTAACAGAAACCATTTTTAATCTTCGCACTAGAGAAACACCCCTTTTACCTGTGCATGAATTTTAAAGGTTAAAAAAAAACTGTCGGAAGAGGTAAAAAAGATACTTTTGCTGAGGGTTAAAAAAAATTTAACTAAGCTTGAGTGACGCCGGTGACTGGCAGGGTTTATGAAAAACGACCGATCAATTCAGGCGTAGCTTTAATTAGAAACTAAAACATTAGCCTTGCACTAAAATCCTTCCTGGATAAAATATTTCCATGGAAAAATGCCAATAAAAAATCCAACTTGGTGCCTGGGAAACAACACCGGGCTCTTAAAAGACTTTATTAATTAATAACTTACTCGGTATCAGAAGGGCGGGGATAAAAAAAGGAAAATTTCCCATTTTTCCCTTGCCCCAGGGATGGTATTTTTTCTGTCGCTTAATCTACACGCATTGTCAAATTTCTGGGTAGGGAAGAACTTTTTCAAAAGATTTAACAAATATAGACCTAAACAATGGAAAGCTGGAATTTTTTTTATATTTTTTCTAAGGAATACATTTTTTAGAGTTTTTTGTTGTAGGTAGTTCAAACAAAACCCGAGCTAATGAATATTTTTTCTTAAAGGTAATCGCTTAATCTTATCGTTAACTGCAGCGTTTGTGTTTGAAGTGCATATCCTGGTTTTTTATATTCTTCCAGCATTTTTTCCCCGCTTTTCTTTTAGACGTAAACAACGATAAGCTTAGGAACTTTGCAAAGTCCTCTAAAGAAGGGTGAAGGTATTGTATCGCATGTCTTTCATTTAATTAAGTTTCAATTTTTTCCTCTTAAATCTTCATTTATTTAAAAAAAGTTCATTTATAGCGGGCATTACAGTATCGGTGTTAAAAATAATTAGTGGTATCATGCTGTTTTCTGATTTTATTATTCTTAAAGTTTGGCAATTTTAGGGCTCCTGAAATGGTTTTTTAATACCTATGAAGATCTGAAATATAATACATTAAGTTTCGTACGCTGTAGAGAGGAGCGTAATTCCTAATTTTTTTGTAGGATAAATATAACCTCAGAAAAGAAATTTAGGATAAAAATTTATTAAATTTTTAAATATCATCAAAGCTTTATCTACTTAAATTTTATTGTAACATAAACCATTTAAAGTATTTAAAACAAGTAATTATAGAGCACTGTAGGGATATAAATTCAGTACAGTAAAACATTGCTTAACTGAAATCCTAGTTAAATTAAACGAAAGGGAATCGCTGAATTAAAATCCTGAAATGATATTTAAATCTTTATACACCAACAATTTTCCAATACTGTATTCTACAAAATATATCTTACAACGAAAACAAACACAATGGATGCAAAAGTTGTAAAGTGTGAAACCTCAGTGTAGGGGTATGAGCTTTCATGTGGCATGTTGATCAAATGATGATACCACGTAGCTATTAGTAAGCATTGAAAAAAGATAAAAAAACTCAGAAGAATCTATGTGGTGATGCTATTTATACAATGACGTAGAAAATAGACTTACATCAAGACTCGAAAGTTCTATATACAGCTAGTTTTTGGTGGTTGTATTAACAGTAGGAAAGAGTATGTCTTTGACATTGACACGAATGTACTGGGGAGTATAATGTGGGAAAGGCTGTGATTTCGCATTTCCTAGTCTGTTGCTGTTGTTGTGACTTATCTCATTTGGCTGACAGCAGCGTCAGAACAAGCCCACAAAATTCATCGTGACAAGAACTGCAAGGCTGTTCCTATCTTTGGCAAGAGCCTCGAGCACCGTACAGGTGACAGTACCACTTTGCACAGTTCAGCTCCCAATTATGATGGAGAGCACCCCGGGCACACGGGTCTGAGGGTTTCACACCCCTCTTCCCCTAACACCATCCTCTCGATAGGACTTTCGACTCGCCGCATATTTACAGTACTCCATACCGTACAGACACTCATGAGGCCACCCATGAGGACCGAGATTCGAATCCGGGTCCTTCGGTACGGTAATCAGAGTCACTAACTACTATCCCGGTCGGGCGGCATTTTCTAGTCTTGCGAAAGCCACCACTTGAACATATGGAATACTTATCATCAGACTCCAAATGCCATTAAGGAAAGGTCAAACCATAAAGAACAAGTAAAGAAACAAAAGCGCAAATGCCATTAAGAAAAGGAATATTTATTTTAGTAATATCTACCTTTGTTCATCTCGTTAGTAACTTCGGATTGTTGAACTTGCCAATTGTTCTCTTATTTTATTTATTAATTCCTGTTAATAAATATTGCTGACAAGAGCTCTACGATCCATCAACATTATAGTTGCCTTGAATAGGCCATAATTTTTCACACAATTCTGGAGGAAGCTAAAGACCACAATCGGTTAGTGAACCAAGAAGGGTTGAACTACTTATGAAAGCCATGCATCAAATATTGAGTGTGGAGGTTTGTCAGCATATTAAAAGTCCAATGTTGTAAGCATTTACTTCTGTTTTTAACCGATGAAAATAATTCTCATTCGTTATCTGAATATCCCATCCGTTGTTTAACTATTATCTTTATAAAATCACTCTCATTAGTTTCAGGAATCGAAGTTCTAATATAAAGAAAATTTAATTTTTTTCCTTGATATCCTTTTAATATAAACTATTTAAATTTACCACTGCGACCTTGAGATTAACTTTCACCTCTTCCTTTCAATTGTATTACGTCCAGTTTCTGCATATTACAATCGCATTTCAAACATAAAATATTGGACAGTAAGTATACGTGTTAATTACTTCCCAAAGAATTTCCACTCTAAAGTACTGCTTATATGTGTATTATATTAACTATAGTTACTTACAAAGCAGCACTAAATAAAATTCTTTTTAATAATATGTGAAGACAGTAAGACAGTACTAAATAAAGGATTTCTTAAATTTGGAAGATTGATGGGAAATAAGGAGATGATAGATGAAAATAAAAACTGTGAAGGTGGATTAAGTATTACAAAGTATACACTAAGTCACGTAAGTATGTAATAAGTCTTACTAAGAATTAGTGTCACTAAGTATATACCAAGTCTTATAAGTGCACACTATATAAGTCTTACTAAATACTACTAAGTTAGTAGGAGATTAGGCTTATTATAAAATACGAAAGTAATAAGTTTGACTCCCAATTTGAAAAAAAAATAGGAGGAGGTACTTAATTTTAAAGCAGCAGCAAGAAATAAAATTAAGCACCCTTTTTGAGAGATTGGTTTAAAAAATAAATTAGATTAATTCGAGTTTCATCCCCTCCCCCGATTTAAAGTATTTTATTGGCATTCCTTTGCCATTTTCCAGCGTGTGTAACATTCTTTAACTTATAACGTTGTTACATCTGGTATACCAAAGCTGTGATTTCCACGCGTGGATCCATTTGACGTCTCAAAGGACGCGACACCAAGCTACTAAACCAAAAGCATTTTCACATGAGTAATTTGACAAGCTTTCAAAAGCTGGAAATATGTCAATAATATTCCTATATAGTTTTATCATTTTAAAACCCTAATTTAAGTTGTACAAAGTATTCTCTGGATTATAAATATTTATATAATAAATATGCTATCAATAGCAATAACTGGTTTTTCAATATTTAAATAAGTTTAGATTTTGGCATTTTTGCGATTTAAGTTTTTTATTAAATATTTTTAAAGCAAAAGGAGGACCAGTAAATTCTTTTTTAAAATCTGACTGTACTTTTTGATGATGATTTTAAATAGAATTTCTCTTTCTTGGAAATGTTATATGGGAAGTTTTTCTTATTATAATTTATTGTGAATTATTACTTTACATATATATATATATACATATAAACACGATATTGATATACATATATATATGTATCAATCAAAATTTTCACGACAGTCTACACATGACTGCTCGTAACTAAATCTAGTGGCGTCAGAAAATTTTGACTAAACTGATGTTTCCTTTCAGTTCTATACAATTTTTTATATTTTGCTCTTCAATTTGCGTACGATTCTTGAATCTTCAGAAATCACAACCTGAAATTTAAGAATTAAATATATCTGCCAATATTTATCTAATAGAAGTGAAACATTTTACGTTTTATTTCTTAGAATGAGTATCAACCGTTACTAAATATAGCTATAGGGACTGAAAGACCATCACAATTAAATGTTAGTTTTCGTAATTTTTTTTCAAAATTAAATTTTTAAGATTAAAAATTCGGAAGCAGGAAACTTTGCATTGTTTGAAACATTCTTATAACTGGGAGTTTTTGTTGTTTCAAATGGCTGGAGACTTGCAACTTAATTCATTCGTCGGGAATGATTCAAACGTATCGGTCATTTAACATCTCGTCACCCAGCATGCACCACAGGGGGCCACTGAATTACATCCTCGAAAAAAGAGAAACGGCGTCCTAGTTTTGATAGAAAGCATAGACAATCTGACATTTACAATTATATTTGACAATCTTTCCCTCTTCTACCTTCTACCATCAAACCTCTCGGCAGATCTTAGGCTCAGCAGTATTTTAAGTGCCCCGTGTTGTTCAGACACTATACTTTCACAAACAACAATGCTTTCTTCGTTATTCGAAACCGAACCGAAAGCTATGGTAGCCTGCTGTCCTATTACCATGATATCAGGGCTATTTGTACCTAGAAATATATGTTTACGATCAACATTTGCAAAAATAAAGGACTTCTATTAACATGCTTCAACACTTCGGAAAAATTATAATTTTTTTGGTTTATTAGCTTAAATTTTCACTATATATTTCGAGCTTCTGTTACATTATGATCTAATATAAAAATATCTTTGCATAAATATTTATACAGCATTATATAAACATTAAAAGTTATGCTCTTTTGGTCAATGTAAATACTCTAATACAGCAGGTTTGAGCTAAGTAAATGAAAGGGTAGTAAGCAGATGTTATGATATGATAGTGAAATATAACTAATTTTTATACAACTAATTTGTATATTTGTGTTAAACTAATTTGAAATTAAATCAGTTCTTTACGATTAAATTAATAGTTATTCAACATAATGATTTTAAAAGAATGGAAAATGAAATTTTTTAAACTTAACAAGAGTTGAAAAATTAAATACGAAAAAAGAGTTTAATCTTTTCAATTTATTGTGTCTTCAAAGTTATATAAAATAATGCCTAAATGATAACAATTAAACAACAAAAAAAGGGAATATTTGTTCTTTTAAAAATAACTTCTCTCAAATAAGCGAAACTAGTTGTTATTTATTTTTTCATTTTAAATGGATTACATACCCTAAACAAAATAAACTTAGTAATTTAAATTGCTTATTCATTATAAGTTATCATTTTATAGGGTGAAATTAAATTACATTTTCAGTTTTATTTAGTTATCTTATATCTCCAAATTTAATTTTAAATAACTGAAATTTGATCATTTGGGAAATTCGTTTCATTATAGCCAGTAATTCTGTACAAAAGTGCTGTTTTTTAAACTGCAAACCTTTCCTCTGGTTTAAGGGGAAAAAAATCTCTCAGAAATAAAGGACTTTACGAGAACCACCTGCTGCTCTAAAACTACTCAGGTATTACAGCCCTTTAAATCCGTACAATACATGCCCTTCTTTTTAGAGGAAAAATTAAGCTGCGCTTTGGTGAAAGTAGCTTAAATTAGCGATGTCGCAGGAAATTTCTATTCACGGCTATTGCTGATGTCTGGCCTCAGTAACTAATGACGTTGGTTGCGTAGCTGTGGGTCATGGGCATCAGATTCCAAGAAAAGCGACAGCCACTGTTATTTCGCAAAATGAAAAGCCACCTAATTAAAGGGTGACCAGCGTTTAGCGGGTAGAGAAGCCACGCCTCCGAAGGAAAGTGAGGCATGCGAGGTTCCCATTAGCTCGCTAATTAGTTAAATCTCCAGCAACGCCCCCTACCCCCTGGAACGGGGTTGGATAAGAGGTGATGGTTTATTTGTAGATCCAGAGCTTCAAAATTTAAAATTCCACTTCTGTACGGATAGGGAAATTTATTTCCGTAAGTACGTGTCTCTTATCGGGCATATTAACGAAAGAAAATCTGAAAGGTTTCCGATTTTAACGGTCACCCAGAAGGATTTGTTACGGATTTTCACTCTCTTGCTGAATTCACAGTTTCCCAACTTCTCTAGCATTTACTCCTGCTAACCCTTTTTCTTTTCTTTCTTTCCTTTTTTTTTTTAGTCCAAAGTGCGTTAGACCAGAAGGGCTATTAATTTCGTTTGGCTTTTTGCGTTGTTTCACTATAAATGTAGATAATAATTCTAAACAAGGAACTCCTTATTTTTTTTTTATTTCAGAAATAAGATTAGTAAGAGAGTACTTTTCAATCTAAACATTTAAGCAGCTAAATTCTTTGTGATTTTTTTAATTTGTCCATTTATTCAATAATGTACAAACATTATTTAATCAACAGCAACTTGATGCTAAATCTATCTCAAAGACCATAATAAAATTAAATGAGATTATGATATGGAAAATTAAATATTTCGAATGGCTAAAAGCTCTTAAAATACTTAAAACGTTTAATTCTTAAGAACTACATACATGTGATATTTACCGCGTAACTCTGGCGATACACAATAATTGTCACGGTAATATCTTGCATTCCGTATCACCTTTGGTTGGTTTATTTTATATGAACATTACAAAGGACTCGAGGGCTATCTGCGTAAGGGGAGGGATACCTTCGTGGAGGTCTTTCTAAGAGAAATTGGCTCGTACACATATTACACATGAGAAAACCACGAAAACGTACAAGAAGCCAGCCCCTTCGCCGGGATTCGAGCCCCGTACCGAATTATCAGTGTTTAGCGATTTTAATGCTTGGCTACTGGTGAAACGTGCATCATTTCGAATTAAATGTTTTGGTAATTAGAAATTTCTTGTTATATTATATTTCTTGTTATATTATATTTCTTGTTATATTATATTTCTTGTTATATTATATTTCTTGTTATATTATATTTCTTGTTATATTATCATCTAAAGAAAGAACTTGTCAGCATCCATTTGATTCTAAGTTTCAGAACTTCCCTTGGAATATTTGCAGAGCTGGCTTAGAGGAACATAATGATTTTCAAAAATCAGAAATAAACCAAGTGTGAAATCTACAAAAATTAAATTTTTGATTGCATAACTATCTCAAGATTGAATTCTATCCAGAAATTTCTTTGTATTTAATGACTTACACTTTTCTAAATCATGGAATGGCTTAAAAATTATTAAAACCCCTGAAACGTGTTGAATTGATGAAATGAAAGAGTTATTTAGTTATAAACTAAATAAATCCATCATCTGATGTAAACTATATTAAAATATTAAACTCTCTTGCGAAAAGTCTGAAATTTGCCTGGCTAATTTTAGTGCTTTTACCAATACTGAACATCTTTAATTAATTCCTACAAAACAAGGTTTTCTTAATATTTCTTCTCTGGCATTAATTTGAAATGAAACGATTTTCAACTTCCCAGAACACCTCAGAACCATTTTCAGTTTTCATATTTCAGCTCTTTCTCTCTCTTTCTCATATAAAAGAAGTTATATAAGATTTCCTGCTATTTTGTCTTGAATATTAGTCCAAAGAGGCAATTTTCTCTGGACTATTAATTTCGTTTTGACATTTTGCGTTGATTCACTAAAAGCATTATTTCACTTTTCAAATTGTTGCCACCAAACATTATCGCCCTGTATTATATTTAAAGAAATTAAATAATGAAAAATCTGCATAAATGTGTATATGTTTATCGCATTGTGATAAAACAATGGTACTTAGAGTCATCAAATTTTGAATATTGAAAGTTTCCACCCGAACATGGGCATGTAGAAGGTCAAATTTTAAATTTACAATTTGTTTTATTATCGATTTCATATTTTGTAAAACTTTAACGAATTTTTGATTAACAAACTCAAGGATTTCAAAGCGAGCCATGGCAACGTTGTACAGAAAAAACATTTTTATCTCCAGCGCGCGAGACTGTGTATCGGAAATTCTAAAGATATGCTCATTTTAAAATTCTTTCTCTTTGCGATTCTTTTTGCGATAGTGCTGTTGAACTGAATTTTATGGTAAGTGCGAATAACATGATATTTAATAAATAAAGGTTGCACGCAAAATGTTAAAAAACGCCGCTTGGGGCGTAATTTAAAATTCGAAACCTTTCAGATTTTTTTTATTTATTTTTTAAACTCTAGTTTTAATAATCCAATAAATCAGTCAATTGTTATGAAACATATCTTCTTAATTTGGGAGCTTTACATTTATTTAACAAGTTCTGGATTTGAATGAGCAATGTTATACTTGTCTAACAATTCCTTCATATTCATTGATGACGTTTAGATAACGGGATGATCCACTCATAAGAATTGTCATTATCATCATTGTCACTGAAATGATTTGTTCCATCGTTGGAGGAATGTTTGTTTTATGTTTGTACTCATAAAAATTATGTCTGTAATCATAATTGTTATGAGTACAGAATATTCTGCTACGGATCAAATTATTTTTCCTTACTGTTTTTTTTTTACCCTAATGCAATTGGATGAGAAATTTGATTTCGAATTTGCTTTTCTGATTTACCCTATGACATTATTTATCTTGCTCAGAAGGCAGCCATTTCACAAATATTTTATTTAATATGATAATTAATAATAACGAGGCATGGAATACAACAGCTTTTGTTTCGGTTTAAAACTGAAAAGAACTGATTAGCTATCCAAAACTCAAATAAAAAAGATAACCACGTTCAGCCTTTTCCTGAAATCCATTTTTAATCACTTTTTCATGCATTTTAAAAATTAATAACAAAAATTCTACTTTAATCTGTATGAACAAAAATGGATTTCAGAGGCAATTATAATTCCTCATGGAATCTGGTTGAGAAAGACTAATACAATAATCGCAGCAAAAATTGCTTATTACCTAGAAAAAAATTCATTTTCAGAAGTTAAAAAATTAAAATTTTATATCACGAAATGTTTCCCAAGCATTTACTATTTCATATACGTTTTCTTTGAAATTTTAAACTTGAATTATTTACTATAAATTTATGCTTCTTCGTATTTGTCTTCTGTATGCATTATTAAAATAAAAAATGAACTTTTTAAGTAAACGCTCAGATAATTGCACACAGTATTTAAATAAATTATAATTTAAAAATGTTTTTCGTAAGTTCTAAACTTGGAACATTATCACATCATTTAAGTTCAAAGTTCCTGTATTACATGTTTACATTTTTTTTCAAAGTTAATTCAAGCTCATAAAAACATCGAAATCTTCTTTTTATGTCTTTTGTGTAAATTTAATAGCAAACAGAAACGTATCAACATAAACAGATCAGTTTTTATGGGATACAAAGTCAAGTTGATTCTTCAGTTAGAAGTCAATCTATTTTAAACTAATAACACAGAACTTGTAACTTTAACATACAATGTACGTCCAGAAAGTAAGTTCCGTTTGGTAATAAAAGTAAATTGTGTACAGCTACAGAAAAGTTATTTATTGCACAAAATTCAACAACTCTTAAACTACTTTTCCACATAACTGCCGAAATATTGCAGGCATTTGTCATAGCGTGGCACAAGTTTTTGTATACCTTCTTCATAGAAATTTGCCGCCTGTGTCTTCAACCAGTTGGAAACAGTTTCTTTCAGCTCGTCGTCATTGTTAAAGTGTTGACCGCCAAGGAAAGACTTAAGATGTAAGAACAGATGAAAGTCGCTAGGAGCGAGGTCAGGGCTGTACGGAGGATGGTCAAACACGTCCCAGCCAAATCCCTGTAGGAGGTTTTTCGTCACATTTGCAGTGTGTGGTCGTGCGTTGTCGTGAAGAAAAACAACACCTTTTGACAGCAATCCTCGGCGCTTATTCTGAATTGCACGGCGCAATTTCCGAAGTGTCTCGCAATAAGCATCTGCTCTGATTGTTTGACCACGCGGTAAGAAATTAATGAGTAAGATGCCTTTCCAGTCCCAGAACACTGTGCACATCATTTTTCGAGGTGTCAAGATTTGCTTCGGCTTAACCTTTGCTGGGGATGAAGTGTGCCTCCATTCCATTGATTGCCGCTTACTTTCAGGGGTGTCGTAAGAAACCCAAGTTTCATCTCCTGTGACTATCTGTGTCAGAAATTCTTCACCGCTTTCAGCATAACGGGTCAAAAACTGAAGTGCACTACCCATCCGTTTTGTTTTGTGTTGCTCAGTAAGAATCTTTGGTACCCAACGTGAGCAAAGTTTACGAAATTTCAGTTTTTCGGTAACAATTTCATGCATTAGTGATCGTGAAATTTGGGGAAATTCCATAGCGAGAGCACTAATTGTAAACCTTCGGTTTTCATGGATCTTGTCATCAATCGCGTGAACCAGTTCTTCTGTAACCAAAGATGGACGCCCACTTCGTTCTTCATCGTGCGCATCACTACGTCCGTCATTGAACTTTCGGACCCATCTTCTCACCATTGAATCACTCATCGCTTTTGGTCCGTAAACATCGCAAATTTGCCGATAAATTTCACTAGGTTTCACTTTCCTCGCATTCAGAAAACGAATCACAGATCTGATTTCACAAGCGGCGGGATTTTCAATCAACACCGACATTGTAAACAAGCACAACAAAGCGTACGTGACTGACAGCGATCTCCAAATGGCGCGCGTTTCTTCTCCTTGATACAGAGCGTCTACTGCGCATGTGCGGAACTGCGATCGCAGAGCTGCAGCGGAGATAAATTGAAACGGAACTTACTTTCTGGACGTGCCTCGTATACTGCAGATTTTTCCATTGCAACTACGATTATATTCAAGATTTCATATACTTAAATTTTGGCATGTTACCACAGCAAATAAAGTAAAGAAATTTTTATTTATGTTTAAAGTCTCCTTATTAAAGACTATATTATTCAATTACATTTATAAACTTTGTATACTGCATTTTGCGCGATTATTCTAGGAATAAGAACAGAATGTCAAAGTTAACTGCCAATTTAAATCTCAAATATAAAAAATTAAAAATATTTAAAAAAAGTAATAAAATCTGAAATGTTTCGAATTTTAACTGTCGCCCAAAGAGCTTATTAAGATTTTTTAAGCTGAAATCTCAGTCTGCCAGTCTGCTGTTACATTCACTCCTACCAAACCATTTTTTTTTTGTATCTTTATTATTAAGTTTAATTTCTTTCTCACTTATGCCATATCCAATTCAACACCAAAATTACAAGACTTTTAAAAGCAACATAGCAGTATACATATAGGATTCCCGGTACAGCGTTGAGTATTGCATTTTTGTGTTCTTTTCACTCTTTTCTTCATATTATAAGGCATTTTTCTCTGCCTCCAGCATGCCTTCGTGGTGTAACGGTAACACACTCGGTGCGTATTCGAGAGATCCAGGTTCGAGTCCCGGCGAGGGCATTGCTCATTTTTCATGTCTCTTTCTTCAAAATAACCTGATAACTGTACAATATAAATGCTCAGTGTTTTACTAAGATGAATTTACAAAACTTGTTTTTTGTCTTTTAATTATTAATGTTTTGTGTGTTTAATTTTTCTATTAAATATCACATTCTCGCTTACGCTGCATAAAATTCGATTCAAAACAAAATCAAAACATGTTTAAAAACATTATATCTTTAGAATTTCTGATAGATAGACTCGCACGCTGGAGATAAAAATGTTTTTGTCTTTACAGTGTTGCCACTGCTCGCTTTGCAGTTGTCGAGTTTGTTAATCAAAAATTCATTAAAGTTTCATAAAATATGAAATAGATAGTAAAACAGATTCGAAATTCAAAATTTGGACTTCCAGATGCCTATGTTCGTGTGGAGACCGGAGACCTGCGTTATTCAAAATTGGATTGATCTTTTTTTTTTTTTTTTTTTTTTCCACAATGCGAAAAATAGGATAAACTTGGCAAATATGGACACCAAAACACTTAATTGAAAATATACTATATTATAACCCTTTCCATTTCTCTAAAATTAATATATTTCAAACTTTAGAATATGGTCTTTCTAATCAGATATGGACAAACCTCTAACTCTTATTGCTATGTGTATAAAGATGCTCCGCAACACATTCTGCAATTGCCCATGTTTGACTAATACTTTAGGTAATATAGGCACAATTTCCGGAAATATTGGCAGGTTGCATTGTTAAAAAGATAAGAAAAACTGTCATCTCTACATTTACCTTTTCCAAACAGAAATTAGTTTTTACACAAATTATAAGTTTGTTAAATGATAAGGAGTAAAATTAAACTTTTGCCATTGAACAAATCGTATCACAAAAAAAGGTCCAAGTTTTTATGTATATGAAAATCAGATAAACTATTAAATTAACACAAATTATTACAAAATTAAAGAAAAATAACTCCATACGCTTCACTCATTACAATAGAAGGAGTCATCCCCTAACTGAACACATTCCTCGTGGAACCCGGATGAACATGAGCCACAACATTGCACTCATTCCTGTCCTTGATTTTCATCATAATAATTGCCTCATGAAAAGAAAATATCATAACATTTTGGTGCTGCTCATATTCTCCTTAATCTTACTGCTCATATTTTCTCTAGTGACATTATTCAATAGTTGGCATTACTGCTGTCAAAGGGAGAAAGAACGACACCGCCCGCTACTGCCAACGGATATTACACTCACATAAGATGCAGCCATTTATAGGTTTCATGTAAAATTAATTCATTTTGCGTGTTAAAGCTTAAATAAGATAACTAAAATATAACAGCAACCCTAATTTGAAATATCAGGTAGTTGTACTTACTATAGAAATAATCTGTTTGCACTTCTGTTTGAACCGTACAACAACGCAAACTAATCACACCGTCGCCATGACAGTTGAGCATTGTCAACGCCGCAGTACGAACCATTACGCGTAATATGAACATTTGCTTAAATGTGCCTATATTACCTTAATCCCCGTATGTGCCAAGTTTATCCTATAGATACATTCATGCATATTCTTCCTTATATAATTACTTAAATATAATACAGAGCGATAATAATTGTTGACAACAATCTGAGAAGCAGTACAACGCATTTAAGTATTTCGGAGCAAAGTGCCGTTTCGAGACTAATGTCTCATTCGGGAAGATCGTCCCAGTTAGGCTAATAAGGCCCTAAAATTAAATTTTAAACCCATTTTAAGAATAAGGGCATTTTAAGACAGACATAAAAGACATAAAACACGTTTTAAGAATTCTGGGATATTTTGTATATTACCCCTAGATGTCGAGAGCGTCCAGTTGCCAAATAAAATTCCTAGAAATTGACACCGAAAAACATTGGCTCCATGCTTCATTTAAAATAAATATATAGAAATATACTGCTGTAATGAAACACATTTGAATCTACAATACAACCTGCCAATTAATCTTTCCTGACAGATCACTTCTTGTGGTATTTAAATGAATGACTAAAAACAACCACGATTATAACGGGAGGAAAAAAAACTTCACATCGAATTCGTCATTCTTCGACGCGTGTGTCCCTGAAGGTAGTTATTAAAGGAAATCTAAATCGAGATAATTTTAAAAGTTCTTCTTCTTGGGCACTGATTCTTAAATAGCGTGTTTCATTACCTATTATTATAAAAACTCCGACAAGTCACCAATCACGAATTGCATTTGAAGAATACCAGTCGAAGGATTTTTTTTTATTTTTTACCGAAACTTTAGTCCTTTGAGTAATAATGTGTTGTGTCTAATTAAAAAAAAGAATAAAGGAATAGAACTTTTAAATTAATGAAAATAAAAGTAAAGTAAATAGTCATGCATAAAATAATAATTCATGCCTGCAGCTGTTAATGCTGGGAACTAATAATTATGCATCTTATCATGGAAATCTCATTGAAATTGATAATTTTAGGTTTGAATGTAATATTATGTTAATAACTACATAACAGAAAACGCCATCCTTCAGTACCTTACAATTAGCGGTGAACTGATTCCCCATATCATTTTCATATGCTAAAAACACTCAGTAACCTGCAACCCCATAACATGTTTTCTCACGAACCCGTGTGTTTTCATTCTTAAGCGAAATACTTTAAATATCAAAACAAATACCCCCTTTTTTATTTGGAAAATTTTAAAAAAGTAGATATAAACAATCTTTGCATTTTTATATTCGCAATATATATATATATATATGACTGACTTGGGTCATTTCTATTTTCTTTAGTTGCTTAAGTATTACATAATCTAGGTATGAGAAAGGTCATGAATAATGACGGGCCATAGCAAACCTAACGGTTATGTCCTTGATGCTTCTTCATGTCTTTCGTCAAATACTGAACTCTTTCTTGCTTCGTTAATCATTTCTGCCACCCTGCTCTCCCGACCTCTCTTTTGAAAGGGAGAATATGTAAGATACAACAAAATACTATACCTGCTTTGAAAATAATTGGCGAACTCAAAATTAACATTCTAAATTCATTTGTTCTCCCAAATTCGAGATCTTTCTGTCGTTATGTAACGCTACTTGAAAATGGCAACTAAAATTAATATTAACCAATCATAGATTACCTGTACTTCAAACTTAGTATAAATACCGCTGACGATTAATTACGTCATTTCTTCTGTTGCATTCTTTCCCCCGCTTCCGCCTTGCAAACATCTCTTCTATGCTGTACTAAAATTATGTCGCCCCCATTAACCTGTGTAAATTGTATATAAAAAATTAATCGTAATTGCTGTGATTAAAGAGTATATTGTCTATAAGGAATTACTCTAATGCACCAGCAAATCTGCAAATAAAGATGATAATTGGCTAAATCTAGTTTGGTATCAATTCCTTCCTCTCCTCGCACCACTCAGTCATCGCGACTGTACTTCGAAATTATCATATATGTATATATATATATGAAAAAATTATCGTTCATATATAAAAGAAAGATCATACATAACAGAAACATTTAGGTAGAGTTAATTGCTTGCTCAGTTTTTAAAATTTGAGTGCAGGAGAAGGGATTTAAATTTCCCCTCTGTAGTAATTTTTTCAAAAATGATTCCCAAACGCAACGAAGTATTAGATTGGTTTAAAATTACTATGTGGTAATAGTAAAAGCCCATTAAGTATATTTCCACAAAGAAAGGAATGACTGCGCGAAGGAAGATTTCCGAAGAAAAATGACTCGTATTAAAGTGGGAAAACAAGTTGGAAAAACCAAAAAATCGTACATGAAGCATTCCCATTTGTCAGGATCCCAAGCCGGGTCAAACTAGTAGTATTTAAAGGTCTTGCATATTTAGATGGACTTGAAATACTGGGAAACTCCGAAGCAAATTTTAAGTTACGTAAACAAGCTATTTGGAAGGAATATCTTCTTGGAAGATAAGCTAAGTAAAATTGGTTGGTATTTACATTACACGTAGGAAAACGCTAAAGCAAATCCATGATGCCTTAGGCAGGATAGGAAAAGAACCGTTATAATCCAATGCCCACTGATAAGCCTCATCTCAGAAACAATAATTTAAAAACTGGAAACAAATTTACTTTTTAAATTTTTATTCTAAAGCATACAGTTGTACAGTGTTAAGGAACGCACAAAGAAGTAAACAGGCTAAGTCTTGATATTTGTAAAATATCTGTTAATGTGTAAAATCTTTTTAATCAGTCATTGAGGCATTATTTGGTCATGTGTTATTACTTACAACAAAGTTTTCCTCAGATAAAAATATACGGTTAGGTACATTGTTCATTACGTATTCATTTCATCATAATAGTCATGTCGTCATTACATGGTTGGATATCCATCTCCTCATGCAAATGGCGCACAACACCCTACACCAAGATATGGAAGTTGTACAAGTCTAATTTTCGGGCATCTGTGATAGGGGGAAAAATATATTGTATATTGACACCAGCGCTGCAGGATACAATATACAAAAGGTAATATGTTTTTGCACAATGAACACTGTAGGAATTCTTCATACCGTCTTCAGAAAACATCTGCATTAAACGACTTGTAATATGCACTAAAAATCTGAGTCTTGTTAAAACATTATAAAATGTTGCTTTGTTGACTTAGACAAAAGGTGTTGTTAAACCTATTATCATCTTCACCTTGTTGGAAGCAATAATTCAATGGATGTGTTTCCTAACATTTTGAGTATTTAAATCCTCTGATCCATCTTTCTCTCCTTTTGATTTGTTTAGTCAAAACTAAACGCGAAGTCGTAAGCAGCTTTCCCCCATTGCCTTAAGATGTTTTGAACAGAAACGTAGCATTCAAAGTAGTTCTGAATAAATGCAATTTTAGGAAAATTTGCCTATTGCGTTTCGCTTTCATAGGCAGAATATGAGTTTTAATATTCCCATTAGAGATTAGCTAAACCTCTCTTTTATGGGAACGGATCAAAACGGTTCGCTAGCTGAAATGGATAGGTTCTTTTTTTTTGACCTACCGCTCGCTCAACATGAGACAGGCTTCCGACTTAAAGTTTAAAACAAACAAAATTGATGCTTGATGCCTGCTTCCGTGGAGGATTGATCTACTCTAGCAGCCACCACTGCCAGAGTAGGACTGGCAGATGAGCGGCATTTATTTTAATCATTACAAAAATACAATGTAGCCAGTAGTAAGAGTAACATTGACAACTTTGCACGTAGAACATCAGAATATTCAAATTTAAAATATTGCTTAATACAATATATAATGTTTAATACAATATTACTTAATACAAATACTTTTTATTGTTTTATGTGATTACGGCAAAGCTTCAAGGCCTATCTGTCTAAGGGAGGACTTTCTAAAGAAACCTGGCTCGTATACAAGTTACACATAGGGAAATCCACTATTGTATCCCCATGCAGCCAGCCCGTTCGTGGGATTCGAACCTTGGTTCGAACTACCAGTGTTCAGCGACTTTACCGCCTGTCTCTGGTGGGTCTTATATGAATAATTACTTAATGCTTAACATAATATGAATGTTTAATACAATAATAAATGTTACGTATAAAATTTAATGCTTACTATTTAATATAACTTATTGCATAATATAACTTAGTCTTAATACAGCATTACATAATACAATAGTAAGTGTTATGTACATAATTCTGAAATGAACTTATGCGACTCAAATATATGATAACTAATTCAACAAAAATATATGGCATACTTAAAAAGGAACTATTTACAGTATCTACAGTAAACACAATATATAAATCAATGCAGTAAATAAATACAGTAATATAAATTAATATTAGTAAATAAATACAGTGATATAAATCAATACAGTAAACAAAATATATACAGAAAAGCAAGGATTTTTGTAGAATAGAGATTTCAATGTTCCTTTCCCCTGATGAAGTGACATTGAAGTTAGTTGAATTCCTCTTCTTCTGAGTTTTTTAAATTTCTTTAAATTTCATATATTTTTTAATTGGGATATGCTTGTTTAAAAGTTTTGGTTTTTAAAATTATTTGTTACATTTATAGGATAACTTGAAATTTATTAATTATGAATTTCAATTTTCGTCTTTGTGAAAAAGTAGTTCTAAATTTCTTACTTTATGTCTTTACACATAATAAAATATATGCACCATATGTACACAAACACAGTATAATAATATACACAGCAAACACAATATATAAATCACTTGTCATATATGATGCAAATAATAGCTATAGTACATATATTAGCGCAATTACACATAAAATTCAATTGTTAATAATGAAATAATACTTTTGTACACATGTATTTTGTATTGGTGTTTTCCTGTTTTGTTTAGCAATTTTTTTAAATTTTTTCTCCGGTTTTATTCTGTTTTGTTTAGCAATTATCCTTTAAGCAATGCCTAGATAATAATGTTACATTGAGACATTGTCATAAACCATTCTACTTATTTCATCTACCTCTCAGTAGCAATAACCTTGATGAAAAGGATTCGGAACGATGG
>KK116233.1:549380-568492 GCA_000611955.2 Stegodyphus mimosarum | reverse complement strand
AACTGATGTCTTTCAAGTGCAGTTTTGAAATTCTCTAAAACCTGTTTTCTATACAGATTTAACAATAAAATTCTAGAATAAAAATTTTTCAAAAAATTGAGAAATGATAAAAATTTAACTCTTTTTTTAACATGGGATGATAAACATTCTTTTCCGCCCAAAAATGGAACAGCATTTTAATGGCCTGTTCCCATAAGAGTTTCGTTCTTTTCTCGTGAGTTAGGAGTAAGTTCGCTTAGTGAAGTCAATCAGTTCGGGAACGAATAGCAAATCTGGATTCTTGGCAGGCTTCCAACAAGAGCACTCCGTGAACTGTAAAAGAGCTACAATTCCGTTTTTTTGGAATAGGAGTAAATTCACTCAGTAAAGGAAATTGGTTCGTTGAATCAGTTCCGGAGGGGATTGTCCAACTCTAATTCCCATACCAGAGATGCATACTGTCTTGCAATAACCGGGTAGTATTTATGAGAAAGATTACTATTGCTATTAATCTTAGCTGTTAGGCTTTCATCCTTTAAGAAGGCAGTGGCTTCTTAAAAAAAGGAGTCTATACTCTTCTTAAAAAAAGGATCTTCTTCTTAAAGGATGAAGCCATGCAGCTGCTCGAAAACAAAGAAAAGACAAACTGATAGCTTTCTATGTACAGAGACTTCTATATCATTCTGAAGAACGCAATTAACATAGAGCTGAAATTCATTTAGTTAACAGCATATGAAATTACAAGCCAACAGTGTATGAAAGTACTAACAAATAAAAATTTCAGTTCCTGGAGTACCAGAAGAGAAAAATTTAAGATACGTATTATTGCGTGAGTAGAGTTCGAAAAATAGACTGAATGCACACAGAATCGATGATAGCTTGATAAAATTTATTTTACCAAAAGCAACACTACAATTCTGGAACTTTCCACAAAAATATTCGTACAGCTCTTCTCACTATCGCAGAACACAATCAGTAGCTACACTTCGAACTACTAAGGACGTTAAGCACAGCGCAACGCAAAGCGCATCTAAAAGGTGAAGATGAATGGAGATCAATGCTTCGAATTCATCTTTGAATTAACAGCTGAGAAAGTGATGCTCTCTTCGATCTTACAGGAAGGCATATGAGGACAGGATACTGTTACAATTACATAAAGAGACCAATTACAATTATTCAATTACAATACCAGTTGTGGCTATGTTGTTGTTGTTGCTCATGCTCACTTGTCTGACAGAGTCAGCCCAAGCCCACAAGGAGCGCTAGATTACGCCTGTCGTTGGCAACAGCTTGATCGCCTAACTGCTGACAATACAATTTGGCTCAGTTCCACCCCCAATTTTGATGGAGAGTACCCCGGGGAAGACGGGTTCGAAGGTCTCCCACCACTCTCCCCTTCCAGCAAACCACATGAGAGGACTTTTGGCTCGCCGCATATTTAAAGTGCCGCCATGCCGCACCGACACTATACATTTACAAACATCCATACCTTCTCCGGGATTCGAACCCGAGCCTTTCGGCACGGCAGTCAGCGACGCTAACCACTATACCGGTTGGGCAGCTAGTTGTGGCTATTCAGGGACTAGATGAAAACGTCACCAAATAGTAGCCATCTTTGGTGGCTTTTGGCGATTTCTCGCCAAATTTGGTGATAAAAACGGGTCGCTCAAACCGTTGGCAGCTTGGCGATATCTCGCCAATTTAGCCAGATAACCTTTTATTTAATGTTAACTAGACTTGCTCTTGTAGTCTTATTTTTCCGGCAGAGTTTCGTCTCTTTCAAGCAGTTTCTATTACATTATACAAAAAATACTGCAATTTCACATATAATTTCCCTAAAATTATTTATATATGTGCAAAGTTCGTAACGATATAGACACTGATACGGGAAAAAAATTCAAAAACAGTATATTTAGAAAGAAAGAAAGTACGGTTAGGAAAATAGCGACATCGATATTCAAAATAAAGCATTGAAGTTTTTGACACTTCCTTAATCGAGAAGAAAATTCGAGCAACTGAACAAAAGTCTTTCACGCCATCTGCTGCCTTCGTGCTTCTGTCCCGTTAAAGTGCAAGCCTAATTAATATTCATCGTGATACTGCGCTGGGAGTTATTAACTGTAGAAGAATTTAAAACCTTGAGAGAAGTTTTAATCAGTCTTAAGCTAGAAAATGTTTCCAAAAGAACCAAATAGAATCACATCCGGATGAGGCCGCTCCTGGGGGTGCTTAGGTGTGGCTACGCCGGACACATTCTGGGAGTGGTGTCGTTTTTTGCTAATTAAGTTGCCAGTCGGAATGATAGCCATTCAGGCGTTGCCCGTGCAGGCGAATATAAATCGGAGATTTTAAATCCGTCTCGCCGTTAATGAAAAGATCAGTAGGGGACCCCCTTGTTGTTAATTTAGGTTAAGAACATCATGATTGGAAATCATATTTTATGTGTTTTATTGCATTTTCAATTCATTTTTTTCTCCTCTTTATTGCAAAAAACATAGCATACATGCAAATTTCCTTAGTTGTGTGATAATGACGTTATGATTAACTTAACTCATAATTCATTACATTTAATTTATAAACTTGAAATATGTAGTGTTGAAGCTTGTATTTTATCATTGTAGCTTGAATAATACAACTTTCTTCCTTCTTATATATATTTATACCTTGTGCATTAGGATTCCTATTTTTAAAAATTGGGTTACTTTTTAAGTAATTATGAAGTTATTGATTATTTGCTCATCAGGTTTTGTAATTGTGAGCTAAGTACGATTAAGTGCAATTAAGCTCATTTTATGGCAACCAACAGTTTCATAACTTACTGATAATACGGGACATAAAAAAATACTCTGTTAACATTTCTGTAGCCAGAGTAACTTAGAAATTACACTAAGATACTTAGTGATTTTTAATTTTGCTAAAGAAAACCACAGTATGGAAATAAGAAAAGTAATATTTGTGTTTTCAGATACTCTACAGTCCATGACCACAGTCTGTAATCACAGAAAATTGTAATACCACATAGAGATCCCACAGTCTATTTTGTGCATAAGCTAGTTCTTGGCCCGAGCTCTTCAGTTAGTAGTTGGAGCGTTTAGTCTTTTATGTTAGAATTCAAGTTCCCAATAGGACTGGGACATTTCAGCAAGGTTTACGAATCTATGATGTGAACAGTCTCACGTTATAAGAACTGAGGATATAGAAGATCTTAGAATCGTTAGGAAAGCTCTATGACCGGCATCGAGGACATCGAGCAGCATAGCCTCAAAAGCAAGGAGACAAGCCTTTATAACGCATAGCTATAGAATCGTTGAACTCGCTTCCCACTATTTTGAGACTTATAACGCAGCGCCGCTGAAGTAGCTGAAGCAGTAAGTGGCAGATAAAAGGGAAAGATTTTGAAAATAAAAATGATTGAAATTGCCATGCCCATTACATTTTTTTAAAATCTGTCTTTCATATATCTCTACTGAAACTACTTACATTACACAATCTTTCTCTAGCAATCTATCTACACCAATATCCGTAACTGAAAACCCGTAAATGGTGCTAATGGTATGACCCTATTTTGGAAATTCTATAGGACTTTCCCATTATTATCTGGTAAATTATTTTCAGAGATAAATTTGCCATCCGAACTTTAAGAAGAAATTCACGGCAGTCTTTCTTGTCTTTTGATCTCATGGATTCCTACACACATGTGGATAATGTAAGACCTGTGTCTTGCAAGCTTCGAAATGTTTTTGGTAGAATATCGTAATGATAATTATATACGACGCTGAAGCATTTAAATGAAGAACTAATTTGCAAACAAAAACAAATATATCGTGTTTACTCTCGTAATAGTCGTACTTTTTTGCCAATTTTTCATTGCGAAAGTCTAGATACGACTACTACGAAATTTACTGCACAATATTGTACACTTCTGACGATTTTTTCTGCTTCAAAACGGGGATGCGACTATTACGCGAGTAAACATGGTAAATTGAAACTGCCAAATTATTCTTATATTTTAAAAGATTTTGTTCTTTAAATTCATAACAAAATTTAGCTTAAGTAGTTTGTTTCTACAATGTAATAATTGAAATATTTCATTGAAATTGGACATTATATGAAAAATTATTAATTATTATACAGTACATATCAAATTTAGTTATCTTAAAAAACTCATTTTCTTACGTAAGTATTACCAGGTGATTTTGCTCCAGTAGCAGTAATTTCTGAAACATTTATAATGACAATGATGAGAACAGGAAAATTTGTGCAGTAAATCTCGAAATCAAAAAAGATGCCTTTAAAAAAACTGAGTACTTAATTGATAGAAATGATTAATTTATAGCATAGCTTGCAATGCCTTTAACTTATACATAGAAATTTTTAACTTAAAACGCTGGAAGCCCAAATTAATCATAACTCACCAGCAAATCTTTAAATATTGAGCTTCTGTTTTTAGAATAGAGACTTTACAAACCGTCATTCTAAGAACATGCGAAGAAATGAAATTTTTGATCTCAAGTATGTATATTTCTACATTCATATGGAAGAGGTGAAACTTGACCGAAAAATTTTATGCTTCTCAGTTTTACGGATAATTTGTTGCATAATATAAGACGTTGCATTGATTACATAAGATTTTATCCATATTTTCTCCCTTTTACGGTCAAGAAACTAAATGTATTGCAATGCTAAATAATAATATTAAGAATTTACCTTAGACACACGCATATATATGTACATAGATATTAATTTACACCTAATAATGTAAAAGGAACTAAATTCATTCATTCATCTTGCCCAAAATACTGCAAAGATTTAACTAGCAAATAATGCAAAGTAAAAATAGTTATAACTAAATAGCACTAAACAGGAAAAAGAAGTTTAGAAAAAAATATATGATATTGCAATTGGTAAACAGTAAACACATTTTACTTCTATTAAAATAAACATTAGAAAAATACAAAAATCGAAATGACAAAACAATTTTTAATAAAAGGGCATATGAAACAGAAAAAAAAATAAACGCGGAAAATGTTCTTTTTTAAAAGTTTGTTTTGTCATTTTGATTTTTATATTTTTCTAATTTTAATTTTAATAAGCAAAACTTTTACTGTTCGTTTTTGAGAGAAAAACTAGTAGCAAAATCTGCATGTAATGCTGCAAAATTTTTTACCTTCGACTATGGGAAATGAAATATAAGAGAGAATAATTCAAGGATTGTAAGAACCATGATCCCTTACCCATTCCTTATTTTCAGGAACATGCAAATTATTTCTTATATTTCTTCTTATATTTCTTTTCTTACATATTCTTATATTTCATTTCCCATATTCACTAGTTTTTCTCTCAACAACGAACAGAAAATGCGTTTACTTTCTAATTAATTTCTATATATATATGTATGTGTGCGTGTGTGTGTTTTATCTAAAGATCTAAGGTCGCTAATAATGACAACAGTTTTTAACTCTCATTTCTACAATTTTATGAAATATATTATGCGTATATGAGTCACTCTGTCTAAACGTTTGTGGTCTGTAGTTGATAATTTCTCTCTGTAAATGAGTTACAGTCATCTCAACTGTGGGTATTTAATTTCAATACATACAGGGAATATATGAAAAACAGCAGATAAAAAAGAAGGCAAGATAAAGTAAGATATGCGCGTAACATGCACGGCCAAGTTTTATCAATTATAGACTGTAGATCATGACTACAATTATAAAAATAAAGTATGCTATATTTAAACTATATTACATATGGGTGATTAAATGCAGAAAACAAATTATACTGTACACTACAGTATTCTATATCTTGCTCTCTCGTAAGGATAGAAATAAGAGATTTTAAAGTTTTAAACTAATGTTTCGAGTCTGAAACGATGAAATGTATTCCTTATTTCTGTGTTATCATTCAGTTGGCATTTAGAAATTAAATACTTTTTTTCCGTCTTGCCGTAAAATTCTAATAACTGAAACCGTGCATACGAATAAGCGCATAAGGGACGTAATTGAAGTATTGTGTATTTGATTTAAATTTGTGCATATAACTATACAGGAATTCCTGAACATTTTCTCTTATAATCAATATATATTAAAAAAGCAAGTATACAATGTGCGCGCCGCTAAAACTCAGAAACGAGTCCCTGTACGATCAAGGGAATTATATAGTATGGTAGCCCTCTTGCCCAATCCATGAAGGACGTTACCATTTTTTACCTGAATGGCTTACTTTTGAAGACATAAAGTTTAGAAGTTTCGCCCTCTAGAAATTTCTAGAACAGTCTAGAACATTCTAGAGCATTCAATAACATTCCAGAACATCTCGGAACATTGTGGAATGTTTTGGAATGTTCGGGAATAGCCTGGAACGTTCGGTAACAACCTAGATCATTATGGAGCATTCCATAATACTCTCAAATGTTGTGGAATATTAAAAGTGTGTAAAATGTACTTAGTGTATTTCTTAATAAAACATTGATTTGATTTATCTTTTATGGAATGCCTAAACATTAAAGAGGAGCAGATCTTGCCATTTCTGAAGCAAAACGGCGAAAACAAAAAGAACAGCGAAAAAAAGAAACAGTCGAAGAGCGCGAAGCAGGTTTACGTTCGCAGCAAAGGAGAATGAGCACCATAAGAAGCAGAGAAACTGAAGAACAACGAAATGAACGAACTGAAGAATCAAGAATTGCAAAACTGTCTCATAATAAAAAACTGCGAAGGCAAACCACCCGTAAAAATATCACCCTACGAGAAGCGCGGACGAAGACAAGTTAACAGTACAACCTAACAAATGAAGCATTCCGCTATGACCCGACGAAAGAATATAACAAATCGTATCAAAAATGGGTAATATCTGTCAAGTTTGAGATTCGAAAAAATTCTGTAAAGAAATACAAGGAATCTGTTGTATGAATAAAAAAATTCGATTACCACAACTGGAGGCATCTCCGCAGGAACAACATTGCATTACAGGAAGAACTTCAGAATCAAAACACTTTCTTCAAAGTATACAAAAGCACAACATCTGCTTCCAAATGACTTCTTTCGGTATCCATTACAAGATTTGCGAGAAAATTCTGAGCTCTACTCATACTCTCAGAAGATTCTTGACAAACACTTACAGTTATCCTCAAGTCAACCCCAACAGGTGAAATCAATGCATGCTTAACAAAATCACATCTCTGGCTACACATACAAATACTGCCAATAACAAAAAATATGAAAGTTGAACTATTGGAACAAGAAACAATGCCACATTTTGAACAAAGACTTTTACAAATATGCGAAGGCACATACCCTACTAACCAGACGACCGGCCTCATTGAACTCAACAGTGATTTCTGCAACATAGCCACTGCTGAAAACGAACTCATCGAGCAAATTTATCCAAACATTGTTCACAACTATACCAATCCGCAGAGGCTATTTCAAAGGGCAATTCTGGTAACTAAAAATAATATTGTCGACTAAGTCAACTTTAATATTCAAAAGAAAATTCCCGGTGAAGAGAGAATATGCAAATCGATTGATACAACGGGAAACGTTGATTAAAGTGTTAACTTCCCTACAGAATTTTTAAACTCTTCGTTGAAGAAAGTGTTAACTTCGTTGCAGAATTTTTAAACCCTTTGCAAGTACCAGGAATGCCATTACACTGCCATCGACTGAAAATTTTATCTCCGACTATGCTACTCCGAAATCTCAACTCACCAAAACTGTGTAATGGAAGAAGGATGGTCGTCAAACAGCTATCGAATGACAATATCAAAGCCGAACTATTATAACTGGAAAGGACAAAGGACATACAGTATTCAACCCCAGAATACAGCTGACATTTACTGAATTGCCGTTCCAGTTTAAAAGACTGAAATTTTCAATCAAATTAGCCTATTGTTTTACAATTAACAAAGAGCAAGGACAAACTTTAAAACATTGCGGCATCAACGTCAAAGACTCCTGTACAAAGTTTTAAATAAATTGCCTCTTATTTCTTAAAGTTTATCCTTTTATTCTAATACCACACAATCTCATATCAACTCTCTTTGCGATGTGGGGTATCTCAGCCAGTATTAAATAAAAACATGCAAATAGTATAGTAACTAACTCAAATTAATCAAATAACCAAATAAAGTTAAATTAGGCAAAAATATTTATTACCCGAATATTATATTGTAAATTGACAATTAACAGTAATATAAATTAATCCTTAAATTTGAAATTTTTATCTCATAAAACCTCATGTAAAAGGGAAGCTGTTTTCCACACGTTTTTCAAAAATTATTTAAAATTAAGAAACGATAGAAACAGCTGATGTAATTTTAAAATTATGGTAATGTATTTATTACATTATATTAATACGAATATGATAGTTATATAAATATAAATAGTGTAATATTGGAGCTAAATAATGTTAAATAGAGCAAGAGGTGACACTGCAACGTTTCCATAGTCTCCAAGGATGCACAAAAATATTTGTTAATTCTAAGAATGGTTAAGTAATATTATCATTCTAAGTAATTTGTTAATTCTAGCATTTTACGAGTTATCAGACTTTATTAGTTTAAAGTATTAAGAAATTTGTTACAAGTATGATATACTTGCTTACAGTATTTATTATGTGTGATATTTTACTCGTGTGTGTTGCGTAATTTGAGGAAGAACTCGCATACATAAGTATTTAATTTTGCTGATAGAGAACACGAAAAACAGGTAATGAATGCTAAGAAATCCTCAAATGTGTTTTCCTTAAATTGCAAAATACTGTATGATTCAAATATAAATCAAAGATGATTGCTATATCCTTCACCTAACCTTTAAGTCCCTCTCCCAACGACCATATATTCTTTAACAAACATGCTGTTTTCTCCAAATTTGCCTCATTAATATCCAGGCAAGCAGGCTGGTTGCATGCGATTTTTCACGAATTTACTTATGTGCAATGTGAAAGCTAGTCAATTTCACTGAGAAAATTCTACACGAAACAATTCTTCTTCTTTAAAGTAATTTGTCAAAATTCAGTGAATCCGAAAATGTAATTTACAAAGAACTGAAAGAAGTAAAAGTGCTAGAGCGCTTTGCTCTTATAAATTTCTTTCAAGTGTAAGATATATATCAAGATAAGCTTAAGATATATCAAGTATGAGATATGCGCAATATGGACCTTATCCCTTGAACTAAAAGCTATTTAAATAGATTGGATATTGTGCACAGATGACTGAAAATGACATCTTCATGGTATTTGTTTGGTTTGTTCAAATGTATGCTATTTTATCATTCGAATGTTCTCCAATTAAAAATTCTTTTTGCTTCCTAGTGCACTGACTCACCCTCCTTGCTGCAGGCAAGGTGACGCACCCCTTCACATAGAGCTCAGTTTTCGAACGAACACCTGTTGCAACACCTGGAGTGAAATTAATCATCTTGGACTCAGAATAGGCGACAGCTATTTGGCCATAAGAGAAAATATTAATTATGTTTTTATGCTTCTAATAAGACACTTAATGCTTACTTTATCTGCTTTTGTAATTATTTTTCTGTCATCCAGTCTTAGCCGTTTTATCTTTAAATCTTAAGACAGATAAATAAAGCATAAATTGTCTTCATTTAAAACATATGTGCACTTGGACCATTCTGAACTGAATTAATAATTTTATTATTTCTAAAGGACTATTTATGTCATGGATACTGCTTTCTCATTACAGAAAAAAAATCAAATTAAATTTATTATTTTAATTTTATTCAGATTTTTATAATTATCTGAAAATATTTTTTTTTGTTTGTTTTGTTTTTGTTTTTGAATGAGAAGTAGGTTTACAAGTTCTTCGTAGGAAATCACTTTCAAGATATTTATGCTTTTAGTTAGCAAAACTGGTGTTCCATAAAAAGTATTACTTCTTGATCGAAATATTTGTTACAAGCCTCGTGCACAAGCGACCGAGTGAAATATATGCGACGTTTCTAAAACGTAAGTCATTTCTTTACTAAATAAACGAGTTAAGTCATTCCGCAGCGATAGTTTATGATGAGTAATATCAAAACAAGTGTTTTTTTTATCATTTGGCTTTGTTACACTTAACTGATTGTTTTAAATATACGATTTTATATTCTGTATCATGAATTTCAGGGGGTTTAATTTTTTATTGGTTGGCTAATCGTAATTATTTTTCTTAAAATTTTCTGAAAATAAAAAGTAGCATGAGACGATTAGATTGCCATGAAACTTTAACGCTAAACTCTTTGTCGTGTTATTTAATCCCATATTTTACGAATGGAATTTAATTCTTTTCTTTCGATTCTATGCGTTTCGTACTGCTGTTTGCTTGTTATACATCTTCATCATACCATATCAATTCTTATAGAAATGTTGTTAAAAATTAAAACAATTTAGTAGCAAACTATCACTAAAATTATCTGCATTATATTGTTGCGAAAAATTCGGCGGTTGCGCCTGTATGTAAGCTTTCCGGCATAGCACTAGGGTTGCCATAAAATAGTGTATGGTAGGGTTGCCGGATTGGCGACTTTATCGCCCATTTGGCGACCAAATTGGCGATATCCCATGGTCCAATCGGGAAGTTTCTAGAATAACTTCCTGTCGAGATATTTCTCGAAACGTGTGGAACTTAAAGAAAAGCTATATAAGCCCTTGCGTTTCTGAGAGCAGTTGTTGCGAAGTTAGTTACGAGATTGTGAAGTATTGTGAAGTGTTGCGAGCAGTGTGATTAGTTGTGAGAATAGCTGCTACGCGAGAGTTTTGGTGAACGGAAAGCGATCGAGATAGTGCTTTGCCGTGAAGCTATCTTTACAGTATAGCTTGACAGTGTATTGGTGATTGTTCCACGGTGTTTTATTATAAGTTTAGTGTTGCCGTGAAGCTACCTTTATAGTTACAGCCTGAAGCTGTGTTGCTGATTGTTTCAGCGTATTTATTGTAGATTTTTGACGCTTTTAAAGGTAATTTTGGAACTGTGCTGTAAATAGTTATTCCTGTAAATAAATTGTGCTTTTTATTGTTCTGCATCGTGTTTCCATCGGATACTCTCAAATCCACGAACCCGTAAAACGCAACAATATGTATCAATTCATTATCAAATGTTTGAACAAAGATCACAAATCGATTTATTACTTTAAACATATTCTAAATATCTGTAAAAGCTCGGGCATTTTGCTTTGGTTTAAAAATTTTTCGAACATAATTTCAGTAATAAATTAATAAATAATATTTTGTAACTCATTCAGATAGGCTAACATTTTTTAATATCAAGTAATTCTGAAATCTTTTAGAAAACATGTGCATTAAATGCACATATTGAAGCTCTGCGATTTAGATTTCAAACTAGATAACTTAATTGGAAAATTAGTTAAATATGGTGTTTTTAAAACTGCTTTAATAAATAAATAATAAATCCAGTATAAAGGACCTTTGCTTAAAGACGATTAAATGTCTAAGAACTATTTTATCAAACTGAGTCACTTAAGAAGCTTTTTTCGTACATTTTTTACATCCTTTTTCATATCATTTTCGATTTTTGAATGTTCGAAAATGTCGCGGCATATACATCGCGGACGAAGACGTAGGGAAGAAAACAAAGCAAGGCGAATGAGCCGATAGATGGCGCTAACGGCTCTTTCACTGGTCGCCTGTGGGTATAAATACGATCGATATTCGCTTTCACACTTTTGCAGAATTCTTTGCTCCTGATGAAGGAGGACTCGTTTTTCGCCCTCAAAATCGATTGGGATTTTACAAAATCTACGCCGAATACAAGGTTGTCGATTTGCCTGTTTTATGTATTTAGAACTTTTAAAGCCTGAAAAAAGTATGTCTGCCATGTTATCGTGATGCGACGATTTTTGGATGCTTAGTTTTTTACCACGATATTTTCGACGACGATGTTTTTGCACTGCAAAGTTTTTTTATCGCTTTATTTTCGAGGACGATGTTTTCTATTATGATGTTTTAAAACTGCGATGTTTTTTCCTTGCTTTCTATTCCTGCAGACTGTTTTGTACAATGATGTTTTGGCTTTCTGTTGGTTTCTCCGCAACGTTTTCGCCTGTAACCGTTATTTCCCACTCATGTAACTTTCGCTGAAAGACGATCATGTTGTGTTTCCTTACATTAAATAAAATTATATTCTCTAATTATAATTTATATTTCAGAAGCCACCTTTCTTTCAGAGTTATACGTAACTTATAGGAAAAAAAATGCGCCGTTTAAGTACTTTAATAATAACATAAGCGTCCTTAAAACAAATTTTGCAGTTTAGAAGTGATGAAATTATTATGCATTATTTCATATTATTTTATTAAATAATTTGACGCATATACTGTAAACTAAGCGGAACAGAAATTTCTGTGATATTACTTCTCTCTTTGACTCATTGCTTATATAATATCATAATCGCGAAAATTTGGTAAAAGACAGCAATAGTAACAACACCACATATCTCATTAAACCAGTTTTAAAAGTGCAGTTTTGCGCCCGCTCAGAGTGACAAAGCGGGCGCAGTTTGCGCCCGCTTTTCTTTTTTATCTTGACATCCCAACGCGGAGAAAATTTAAATTCGTTGCTGAATGCCAAGAAAAATCGCCCTATTTATTTCAGAATGATAATTTAATGTCTGAAATTAGCGCAGCAAGAATTTTGGCATATCAAACTTTCATTTTTACCAGTGTATTATATTTAAATGAAAACGTACATCCAATTAAATTTGCAAGACTTCCGTATGAGTTTCTACTGAAGACTAGGAAACTGCTTTACCATGTTTATGAACCTATTACTAGTGTTGTTCAATTCAAGATCAGATTTTTTTAATTTATAAAACTAATGATTCATATTAAGTAAACAATTGTGAATGATACGGCGACAACATAAGTTATTGCTTTACAAAGCTTTCCCATCCAGTCCAGAGCAGTGGTGTATCACATCATTTAGTTCCCACTCGGAATTTGGGAAGGAATTTGAATGAACGCCTGGTGACAGAAGTGTGACACTTACTGAATAACGCTAACAGATAAAAAAAGGACAGGATAAGGGCGATACCGCCCACATCCAAATTCCGACTCAAAGTGTCAAATCGATGAGACTCGCTCTCTTGTAACGATGAAGAACGATGATCGATGAGTTTGTCATCGGGCACCGACCCAAGAAGGCGACAAATTAGTCAAAGTCTTCATCAGGAGTCGACATCCACTTTAAAAGAATGAGACTGGAAGACGGATGCCTCCCGGAACTTCCGATAGATTTAATTTCGGATGATGTCCAAATCACTGCACCAGAGAATGAACTAAGATAAAATAAAAGAAGGGATTCATTTTAAGGATTGTTTCATTTATTTGTTATCTTCTACTTTTGTTAGCAGTACTGTCGAAGCTCAGTTTTCATTTATCAATGGCTCCCATCAAGAAAAGCTGACTAATAAATGATAATGGTAAAAGTGTTTGTTTGGGAAAATCCATCCGTCACTTAATGAGTTCAGAGGCTTTCTCTGGGAGCTAAAACTAAGCTGAAAGGTGCAATGTAAAGCTGTTTAAGTAGAACTGAGACTTTCTGTATTCTTTGCTGTGAAGCCAAGCGCAGGAAGATCTGCTCAGAAGTTTCGTTAATAAAACTGACAATGCATAGGATACATATCTACATAGAGTCATTAGATTAAAGAAATTTAGAAAAGTAATTAAAATGTTAAACAAGTTCCTCGCTTTTCTCTATAAAGCAGCGTGATTTTTCGTTATTTACAGTAGTGTTTTAAAGGTTTTCAGAGTATACTGTAAATTATTGCACATTTAAAATTTAAGCCAGCACTTAAGCGTATCTTTCGGTTTTCAGTTGACAGTATCATTAAGACTACAACAAGAAATAAATATGATCCAAAATTATAAAAACATCCGAAATGAATTTGCTACCTTGTTTTAAATCTGTGGCAATGTAGTAAAAAAAGAGAATCAAGCTATCGAAAAGCTAAACTAGTTTCATATCATGAAATGTTAATTTTTTTGTACATTTTATTACATATCTAAAATGAATTCTATACTATCTTCACCATATCTTCTCAGAAGTTTTTCAGCGTTGTATTCCAAACCGTCTGAGATCAGTACAGCACAGTAAAGTGATCATTATTATATTCACTCACTGATTAGGAAGTTTAATCATTATAATATCAAAAAATCTGACGTGGGCATCACATGACTTTCTGGTACTGCCTATTAAATTATACACATTTTTTGCTCCCCTTGATTTAAACTCATTTCCTCGAATTTCATTCTCATTTAAGTAGTTCGTTCTCCCTTAATGGCAACGCAAAAAGACATAAAAACTGAAAACAGCTTCATTAAAAAATACAAAATATAGAAAAACATAAAACACCAAACACAGCTATTAAAAATTAGAGTTTCTGCACAAAACAAGCGATTCTGTCAGCGTGCAGGAAGACAAATTTTCTGATGCAACAAAACTAGAAGATTATTTTTGGTCCCAGTCAGCAAACTGAAATCACTGATGTAGGTGCAGAAACTGACTTAATTCGCTACTTTGCTAAGGGTTTCAAATGTAAACAAATGGGGGGCTTCGTTAAGCTTAGTAGTCCTTTAAAAACAACTTTAAATTTTTGATAATTCTGCAACTATTGCATGCAGATAAACTAAAGACATAAAAAACTTAACCGGACATTAACATTTTTGTCCTTATTTTCTGAGCTAAGTAATTTGGTGACAACTATTTACTGATCTTTTCAGTTTTATTGTCCAAAGGCTAAAACTGATTAATTTGACAGCCACATGCAATTGATTAAATATGTTAATTTACTCACATGTATCGAATTTCTGAAGTATCACATCATATGTTTTTCACAAGTGATGTCGAATGGCTCAAGTTCCCTCTTCTTTCCTTCTTCTATCTAAAAGAAAATATAATTCAATTAACCAAGTAGTAAACTGAAAATTGTCTAAAGTTATCAGCTAGTACATTTATTTTACACACAACACTATTAATTCAGTTAAAAATGAACACACAGCAGTAATGATAAATTAATAATAAGTAGATACAAGCAAAAAATTGTGAACAGCGTAGCTGAAAAACGAAACAAATATACAAAATTTGTTAAAATGTCAGAATTTTAAAGTTGGATTAAGATTATAACATTTCGTAGAGAACTCAGAAGAAACTTAATTATTTTAACAATTAAATCATTAAATATTACTTTGATATTTATTTTAAAAATCGGATGTGAACACCTTATGATTTACTTGCATGGAATATTAAATTATACGCATTTTTTGCTGCATTGCATTTAAACTTATGGCCTCGAATTTCGTTAGATATATTTCTCATTCAATTAATTCAGTTTTCACTTCGCGGCAAGGCAAAAAAGCATAAACTCTCAAGATATCTTCATTAAAAATTTAAAAATATAGAAAAAGATAGCATAATTTTTACAATTAAAATTTCTAAACGAAAACAAGCAATTCGACCAGCGGGCAAGAAGGCAGATTTCGTGATGCAAAAAACCGAAAGTTTACTCGGGAAAAAGACACTGAAGGTGCAGAAACTGACTTAATTTACTATTTTGCTAAATTTCGAATGTAAACAAATATGGTTGCTATGGTAAAAAAATTAGGCTTAGTCGCACTTAAACAACTTTTAAATTGTTATAATTCTACAACTATTGCATCCAGATTAACTAAAGGCATAAAAACTTTAACCGAAAGATAGAAACAGCATAATTCAATCATTTTAAAGCAAAAAATGCGCAATTTACCAACATATAAGAATAAAAAACTGCGCTCACGGAGCAGAGTAACAGAGAGGGTATAAATGTGTATATATATATATATATATATATATATATACATATTATAAATAAAAGTAATCAAAAGTGAATTAAAAAGTCTAACTTGCGCTAAAGCTGCAAAGTAATAAATCGATAATTCTTTATATATATACTTTTGGTGAGACCAAAAGACCGTTTTGCAACCAAAAGAAGAATTGCACAGCTACATGTTATAGCAGTCCTACAGACGGAATTTCAAAGTCCCGACACTACTCGTTTTTGAGTTATGTGAAATACATGCATGCATACGTACGTACAGATGTTACGAAAAAATCTCTTCTGAATCCATTTTAAATCCTTTCCATTTTAAATCCTTTTTGCAATCCGTTTTGTGAAATACAGTCCTTTACTCTGTCCTTAGGTACAGATGTCACGCAAGAAAATCTTTAAATTGCATTCGATAGCTCTCAAAGTGGATATTTTCTTTGAAATATGATGCCCGAAAATTTTCGCTATTACAACACTTTCCTTACTTTGTACAAGGAAGTAAAAATATAGTTTCGAGAAATGTAATTAAACAAGAAATCTTAAAGTAAAGCTTTTAACAGAAAAAAAATTAAGTTTAAAGAAATGTTGATGATTATATAAAATTTATCAATGCAATGATGAAATTATTAAATCTTATTTTTCTCTGAAATCTTAATTTATCTTTTCACTAATTCTGTATAAGATCTAACGGACGGTTTAAGAACAAATTTATGTTATTATTAATCCGAATCATTAAATTTATCCGAATCGTTAATTTATCCTAATTATTAAATTTAAACAAAAATTTTGGATTCAGCTCACTGGGAATGAAATGGGAGCATGGGACTAACAACATTTTCACCACGTGGTGATTTTGCATCACAAATTCGATTTGCACGCCATTCGCATATATTTTACCGTAAACAACTATTTAACCTTTTAAAGGTCAAAAAGTGAGTTTTTATTAATGAACTAAAATACTGAGTTCAAATAAACTTGCTAATTGTACATGTATCCCTCTTATAACACCGTAGATAGGTTTCTAGAAAACGCCGTGTTATGTAAAGTTGTATTATACGAGACGAGGAACCGATATAAAATATAGGGATGTATTCCGAAAACCTTAAAAAACAACGTATCTTTTAATGGAACTCATTATTTATTACCTCAGCTGAATTCGGACATTTTGCGATGCGAGATGCGTTTTCTCCTTTTGTATTTTCATCTCCGCCCCCCCAAAAAACTTTTAAAAATTGTTTTTTTAATTTCAGACATAGCTAGAAACTAAAATATAATTTAGCAATAATTTCTCATAAAAATATGTAGTTAATTAGTATCACATACCCTCCCCACCCCATTTTTTTTCTTTTAGCCCAAAGGGACGTTACCACTGAAGAGCCATTAGTCTCGAAACGGCGTCTTGTGTCGGTTCACTATAAATGTCCGAATCATATTTCAAATTGTTGCCACCAAATATTATCGCTTTGTATTATATTTAAAGTAATTAAATAATGAAGAATCTGCGTGAATGCAAGTATGTTTCTCGTGTTGTGAAAAAACAGGGGTACCTACCCAACCAAATTCTGAATAACGTAGTCCTCCACCCGAATATGGGCACCTGGAAGCTCGAAATTGAAATTTGGATTTTGTTTTATGTCTGTTTCATACTTTGTAAAACTTTAACGAATTTTGGATTAAAAATCTCAACGACTTCAAAGCGAATATTGGCAACACTGCCATTTATGCAATCTACCAACTTGGAATCTTGGAGCACAAGATATATACTGTGTTTTATATATACTGTGTGATATATACTCAGTTTCAAATGAATTTCGATGTGAGAGAATGCAGGTATTCCCGGAATTTTTTTTATTTTGGGCGTATAAATAAATAGGTTGTTACTCTGTACTATGCACGACGGCATAGTACGTAAAATAATTTTATAAATGTTTAGAATAAAATGAGGGTTATAAGAGGGTTTATACATGTTCATTAACGTGCTAGAATGAGACCGTTTGCCGTGATGTGATGAGGCTTTCCGCAGCAATTTTCTTATAATATAACAGCGAAATCATGTTTTAAGAGGTATACGGGTAGTCCGGATTTAGATCTCAAATGAAGAGCTGCGAATTACAGAGTAACGTAAAAATACAACTTCATTTTAGGTAATAATATAAATAGAAGTTCAATTTTCCATAAATAAAGAAAATTAAAATAAAATGTGATGTTTACGTCTCTCGAACTTACAAATCTTAAATAATAACTGGTATAACAGTATACTACCCATTAAGATGACCATCACTTCAGAATTACCTATCTGCTTAAGATATTAAAGCCTAATCGGAAAGAAGAGCAAAATGTAAAGCACAATTATAGATTAGAATTTTTTTTTAATCCAAAGGGACTTTGTCTCTGAAGGACTATTGTTTACGTTTTGCGATTTTGCATTGGAAATATTAAAAGTCTGAATCACTTTTCAAACTATTGCCACAAAATATCACAGCCGAGCGTGTACCGAAATTTCTAAAGATATGCTCAATTTAAAATTATTTTGCGATATTGCTGTTGAACTGAATTTTATGGTTTAAGTGCGAAGAACATGGTATTTAACAAATAAAGGTAACACACAGAATGTTAAATAAACGTCCCTTTGGACGTAATTTAAAATCTGAAACATTTCAGATTTTTTTAGTTTTTTTTTATTATTGTTTTATTTTATTATTATTTTTTATTTATTATTATTTTTTTTTTAAGATTACTGCTTGAGTTTTTCAAAGTAATTTTTTGGTGTCTTCCTCTATCATTAGAAAGGGAGATATGGCAGTTTTATTCTATCTAAGGTACCGGAAGAAAGATTTTAAAAGAAAATTCATAATTAAAGAACTAGGACTGTCCCTAATGCGTTTTTAATTAAAAGCATTTTTGAGACAGATGTATTACGTTTGAATATTTCGAAATATATGACGTATTAGAAAGGACCGGGGAGCAGAATAATTTTTGCTTGCCTTGTACGAAGTATTGTAATGGCGGAAAAATTTCTGATATCCTACTTAAACAGAAATATTCATTTTGACCATTAGCGAAACCATTTGAGCGATTTTTTTGTGTGACATTTATATAAAGAGAATACAGGATTGTTTTTTTTTCGAAAAAATTACTAAAATGGATTCAAAATGTATTCAAAAGGAAATTCTTTCTGACATCTGTATGTACGTAGGTATGTATGTATATATGTAACTCCTAAAACTAAAACATGATTAGCCGTAGATTGTTGAAATTCTGTACATAGGACTGCTAGTCGTAATATGTAGTCGTGCACTTTCTTTTTTGCAATCGGCAGTAC
>KK116233.1:412352-549289 GCA_000611955.2 Stegodyphus mimosarum | reverse complement strand
ATATATATACCCACCCCTTACCCGGCTTAAAAGCCCATACTCGATCTTTATTTTCGCAATCGTTGGTCGTAGTCATACATTTCCAGTTACAGAAGTATTTTAAATGACGAAATATCTATCTTTTAGCAAAGTCAAATTTAAAAAGAAAACGATTTTTTGACAAATAAAGAAAGCTAATTTTTTGTGTAATCTCACGTTCCCATATGTATATTTGGGAAAATGTTACACTTCTTACGAAAAAGCAAAATTATAGGAAGTTTGTCTCCCGTACGACAAAAATTGTCCAGGATATTTAATTTCAAAATTTGCAATTTTTGGTGTCATGTTCAACCTACCTCGAGATATATGTTAGTTATAATAATTCGAGGAAATATGTTTAAATAAAGGCCATCAAAAATATGTGTAATTTAATAGGCCGTACAATGAAGTCATACGGGACCCAAATCAGAATTTTAAATTTAATTTTCATATTTAACTTCATCTCTGCATTTTACTTTATGTTTTGGGATATTCAGAATTATTTTATTCCTATTAATTCTTTTAGAATAGTTTTAAATTGGAAATTTTTAAAATTTTGTTGCATTTATTTTGATAGTAGGTTAGGCAGAATATCTGCAATATCAAACCCGTGATAAATCTATACGCTTGTAGGGTCATTAAGTTTTTTTTGGAAACAGCAGATGGTAAAAATTTGCAGTGCCTTCGCCGAGAGTCGAACCCTGTACCTTTCGAATACGCGCTGAGTGTGCTACAGTTACACCACGAAGATAAGCTAGAAGGAGGAATAAACTACCTTATATACTCTCCCTTTTAAATGGTGACTGGAGATTAGGTGGCACAATCGCCAAATCCTGGTGGGGACGAATTGTTATCCCCCACCTTTTAGTTCGGGAGCCATTTGTAGAATCATAAAGTTGAAAAATGTGTCTTGCCCTCGTTGGGACTCGAACCTGGACTTCTGGAATACGCGTCGAGTGTCCTTCCAATTACACCACGAAGGCATGGGAAAGGAGGAGAAAATACTTCATAACCTTCTCATAACTTATTATTAATTCAGTGAATATAGGTATCTCGTGTTACGATAAAACAATAAAAATATACTTGCATGTTAAGGGTAATAATAAAATAAGAGTAATAATAATAAAAGTTTGGATAATGTGGTGTAGGATATCATACCAAAGACATTTAGGGTGTAACCAACATTTCAATCTCTAATCTCCTACAACTAAAATTTTCGATACCTATCCAGAAGGCTTGACACTGCATTTAAAGCTGGACTATCTAGAAACGTCCAAGGCTTCTGGTCCGCTTTAGTCTATGCAGATAAGCTGTAGTTCTAGTGTGCTTGAATGACTGGAGTTTTCCTCTATCTGTAGGAATTAGATCGTTATTAGATTATCAGTAGGAATTGTGGTTTTTTCAAAAAAAAAAACGATCAATTATGCCTCGTAGTAAACAGCGATCATCGTTTGATCAAGTATCCGAGTTCGACAGTGGAAGGATAGTGGCCTACCGAGAGTGTGGATTATCTTTCAGGGAAATCGGTAGTCGTGTTGGACGAAACCAAACAACTGTAATGCGCGTATGTGACCATTAGATGCAGGAGGGTACGACGGACCGACGTGTTCGATCGCATCCACCTCAGTGCACCATTTCAAATGATGACAGGAACATTGTGCGCATGGCAGTGATGGATCGCTCAGTCATATCACGAACTATAACACAGCACATTCAGTCTGTAACGCATCATCCAGTGTCTGCCCGTACCATTCGACGCCGTTTGCAGCAGAGTGGTCTGTCCGCAAGACGTCCATTGCATCGTCTACCCTTGACGCAGAACCACAGACGTCTCCGCCGCCAATTGGGAGATGAAAGAAGGATGTGGACGGCAGAATGGAATGAAATTACCTCTAATGACGAGTCACGCTTCTGTATGCAACACCACGATTGTCGGATTCGAGTCTGGAGACACCATGGAAAGAGGATGCTGAACAGCTGCGTTATGCACCACCACGCTGGTCCTTCACCGGGTATTATGGTATGGGGCGGTATTGGATATCACTCTCGCACTCCTCTAGTACGCATTGCCGGTATTTTAAATAGCTAGCGCTACATTTGCGAGGTGTTGGAGCCAGTTGTCCTTCCTTACAGGGCTCCCACAGCCATATTTCAACAGGATAATGCGCGACCACACGTGGCACATATTGTCCAAGGGTTCTTCGTCAATCGCCAGATTGAATTACTTCCCTGGCCGGCTCGCTCTCCGGATCTTTCGCCGATGGAAAACATGTGGTCCATGGTTGCTGAACGATTGACCCAGATTACATCCCAAGCTGCCACACTAGATCAACTTTGGCAACGCGTGGAAGCTGCTTGGTCTTCTGTACCCCAAGAACACATCCAAAGTCTCTTTAAATCAATGCCGAGGAGTGTGGCAGCGGTGATCTCCAACAATGGCGGCTACTCTAGCTACTGATTCCGGAAGGAACTATACTTCACAGAAGTCTATAAGTTTAATCATTTGATACTTGGTCAGCATGTTATCTACTAAATAAATTTTGTTATGATATCTCTTGTCTTTCTTGGTGTTGCAATTTGGGTGGCCAGCAGTGTATCTTTGTGAACTCGCAACCTCCTCATATATTTTACCATTTCATCTAAGATAAAAATAATACCCTAATTACAGATTGAACGAAGAGTCACCTACTAAGATGAAAGATTAATGGCTCAGCTAAATATTTATTTATATAATATGAAATTTGTAACACAGATACTACTAAGTAGCGGATATTCATAATCAAAGATTATATTCGTGCAGTCGAAAGTTCGAAACGATTGTGACAAGCAATGTAAATGAAGATTTAAGTTAAAGTTGACCAGAAAAACGCACTATAATAAACCCAGTGAACTAATTCAGGGTTACAGGTTTCGTTCTGTATAATCAAGTGTACGGAGGAAAGCTATCCACATCGAGATGCCTACATAACATTGCCGAAGGTGATGAAATCTTTGCAAGAAGCCCAGGAAATTTTATAAGAAGGGAACTGCAGGCGTTAGGGGTGGCAGGCAATATTGTGAAACGTATTTTGAAGGCAGATTCCCATGTATGTGTTTATCTACAAAGTTCAAACCAAATAGCCAAAGGAACATATGGGACGATGACTGAAATTCGCACAGACAATGATCATCAAATTCCAGAAAGAAACGTGTGTTATTTGATTTTCGAGTGAGGCACACTTTTTTTTTTGGTTGGATGATTTTGTGGACGAGCAGAAGTCGCAAAACGAATCAGAAAATCCCCAGTTTACAGTTGCTGCAAGTCTGTACACGCGAAACATATGACTGTATGGTGTTCCCTGCCCACGGCTCGGATTACGGGAAGTATCAATGTTTATAATTTCACCCGCAGACAGGTACATTTCCCAGTCACACGGTTCGTCTACACAAACACAAAAAAAACTTATTTTTGAACTAAAATTTGTCGTCCTCGTAGAATAGATAGGTGCCTGAGAATGAGACCATGCTTGTCATTCAAGAACTATACGTGCCTCCTCTCAGAACTTATTAGTTATGCAAAATGATACACGTCGCACAACAACCAGTTTTGAACGTTTTTGAAGAAGAATTCAGAAAAATGTCATCGTAGCCCTGTGCCTGTGGAGTCGACTGACTTGTGGATTTACCTCACCTTAATCTCTTAAATTTCCTTTTAAAGTTCTGTGAAGGGGATCATGTCTACCACATGAAGCCTAAGAACCTCGGCGAGCTGAAACCGTATATCGAGCGCGAATGTTTAGCCATCTCTCTTAATATTCTCGTGAGGGTGGTGTTCAATTTTGCAATCCGATTTTGTGAAATCACTGAGGTGAATCAAATATTTTGTTTTGTTGTAAATAGTCCAGTTTGAATTGTCTTTTCTTTTTATCATTGTATAGCTTTGATCATAGTGGGTATGTTTTGGGCCAGCCTGCATGAGATAGTAGACTTAAGAAGAAACAAACACTAAATGTGGATTTGACTCTCATATTAAGATGTGGGTACAGATAGCTCAAATGAATAAAATTCTGCTTTTGATACATAACAAAAGGAATGATGACGTATGCATGTAAATAGGAGTGAGTGTTATTTTGTTATAAGAATTTATTTTTCGAATTCATTTAGCTGTTTGTTTCATTTATATCACTTTCTTTAAAGCAAAGGTTTTCCTCTGTTGACAAAATAATTTCGAGAGGTGCATTTTACAATGGTGGTATCTTATGGTACAAAGAAAGATATTTTCTAAAATAAAATTTGTTCAATCATAGTTTTTTATCATCAGTTTTTTTATAATTTTTTTCAATTATTTTTCAGTCATCATCAACCTGAGAAAGGGTTCACTTTAATTTAACAGTAAAGTATTGAATATTACCATAAATATTCTATATAACATTGTAAATGTATTGAACTAAACATTTAGAGATATGTGCTTATTTATGGTCATTTTTATGAGTGAAAGAGAAAATTCTCTAGTGAATATATTAAAAAATATTAGATTTTCACACAAATAATATATATAGGACCTTATTTTTAACACATGACGATAAAATGAATGTAAGCTCTGGATAATGTTATTTTGGGGGGGGGGCGGAGAGTATGTTTATAATAAAACTTTAAAATCATGCCCCCCAAAAAATGGAGACACAAATTAAAATTTATTTTTAACTTTTACTCAAACTTTTACCATCCAGTTGATTTATATAAAAACGCTACAGGAACAAGCAGTATTATCTTTCTAACAAGAATAACTGTTTAATTAAACGAATCTTTACTGGTATTGAAATATCACAAGTATATTGGCAAGGGGGAGATTTGCAAGAATAAAGAAAGCTGTTTTGTAAGCTATATTAGAAATGTCCTCATTTTAATAAATTTTAATTAGATTTGCGCTTACTAGGTTTGTTAGAATAATTACAAAATAAAGCTTCTCCTTATAAAGTTAATTAAAATTCCAGAAAATGAAATAACGTTGAGACAGCTGGTATATTAAAATAAAAAAAAATAATTAAGTGAATAGTCTCAGATTACACTCGCATTTTTCTAACTCATATCAAGAATACATGTCAGAATGCCACCTGTTGCCTCATCAATGTTTCATAAAGCAAATACGTTTCACGAGTGATCAAATAAATTGCAATAAGTTAAATGGAAATTTTTTGCTCATTCTTTTCTAAGATACTTGACAGGGTAAGCCAAAACAAGTAAAACTGTCAGATTGAAAACAACTCATAAATGACAACGAAGTAGAAGCCTTAGAAATGCGTGTAGGCGGATATGTAACGTACAAATCTGTATGTTTCTAAATGAAGAACAGGTGCGTTCTACGAATGTGGAAAAAGCAAGTGCCATATATAGCAAAAATTGTATTCGAAGAACACAAGCACCCGATTACTAGTAAATGCAAAGCACGAAAACCAAACTCAGACTTGGGGAGGAAGATAATATGAGAAAATGGATGGAAAATGAATTGCACAATATTTCACTTCATTGGATGAAATATTTTTCATCCTTCATTGTAGGAGAAGTCTTCGCTTACACCTACCTAATTACCATGTAAATTCAGTAACAAACCTCGAGTCCTGCCGTACATCGGCTCAGTCTTTTAAATTTTTGAGCAGATTTAAAAGACATTTGAATATCTATCAAATAATAAAAATCAAATATTTTAATTTTATATTTAAAAATTATACACCAATTACGTCTTAAATATTGCGAAAAGGGAATGACATACCAAATATATTTATTGCTAAAACAAATTCCAGTGCTTTAAAAGGACACGTATTTTTCTACAAACGCATTTGCCAGATATTGAAATAATATGAATCGTATAGTTCCATGCAAATTAATTAAGTGATTCCAATAAGTTTATTAAATAGGATATTAAAAGTACAAATACAATATTTATCTTTAAAGACCAAAGGAACGCCGTTTTAGCAGCACTTTGTAAAATATCATATTGTAATCAAATTCAAATTAAGCATAAAACACTTCGTGATACTGAGTTGCTACCACATCCATCATACGGCCCAAACTTGACTACTTCTGATCACCGCTATTTTATTCAGAAGAATGGCCCATTTTCTCATTAGAGAACCTTTCGACGTGTTTGAGCATCGTAAGTTTTCTGCCTTTGGAATGAAAGTTTATAGCCACGACTCGAGGAACTGTTTGTTCAGTCTATCAAATATGGCGTTTTACTTACAAGAAAAGAAGTACACTTTTTTATATACAGAATTTAGGCAATCCATGCAAGAATATGTATCGTAAGAAATACACTTAAAAATATCAAAAGCTAATTAAACGAATTTTGATCATCAAAAGCTGAAAATACCAGTTAAAAATGTTTTATTTCTTTCAGTAATTAAGTTTTCTCAAAACCAAAAATCTTCCGTTTTATGTTGTATGATACATCATCTTATATTTACATTCTGATTTTATAATCTGCCTTTTTTATTTTTGTCTTCTTTATATTGCACTACCACACATTTTAAACCCACAAACTCACAAAAGTACATCTTATGCCAGAAGAACAGAAATATTCTATTTAAGTCTAAGTTGCAAAGTGTTGGGATAATTTAAAGGAACTGCATTTATTTATTCAAGATTATAAAAACATTTGCGAGATAGTGTTTTGCAAAGTCGAAAAGCATTACAAGGGAGTTTTTTGTCTAAATTATTTCTTCTTTAAAAATGTTATGTTGTTAAGGAAAATGACGCTTTTTGCATAGTATAGTTCTACTTTATCAATTGATAGTGCTACGAATTTTGTATATAAGTAAATAATTTTAGTGAAATTATAAGTGAAATTATAGTACTTTTCTACATGTAAATTTCTATATGTTTCATATACGTGAAATTGTATTACTTTTCTAACATGAAATGTTTGAAATAAATGAAGCTGCGGAAAAAATAAGAACATAGGGATAAATCTATTTAACATTGAGTAAATGGCTATCCCGCCAATTTGGCAAAATAAAATAAAATTTGACAAGAATCGCCAAAAGTCGGCAAACTTGGCAACCACTTGGTCACATTTCAGTCCGGTCCCTGTATAACTAACTGAAGCTGTAATTGAATAACTATAATTGATCCCTATGTGCAACTGTAACCGTGTTTGGCCCTTAGATGAAATTTGAACTTTATATGCCTTACAGTAATTTCGAGAAGTAGAAGGTACTAGTGATTTCGCAATCCTTGAAAGAAGACATTTTGTGAAAAGATTGCTGCTGTATGCCCCGTAATAGTATGTTAGTTTTCGAAGGTTCCCGGTCTCTGCTGTATGCCCCTTAATAAAGGGGAATCCAAATTCACTTTGAATGATCAGATGAAGCCACTGGACAGTTTGCTTGACAGAATTCAGAATCGGATTCTGGTTTAAGAACTGAAGATGAGTGCCGTTGCAACAGCGCAGTATAAATTATCATATTATAATGTAACTTATTAAACATTAAGGGCTACTAAAAATCGGGCTACCACCACATCCGCTACATAACATTAACGTGACCCATTCTGACTACCACATATTTCAAAAAATGCCAAATGAAAAAACTCGTTAGCAAACATTTTCACCTTTTCGAGTTTTAAAAGTTTGAACGCATGGCACCATGCACATTCATGAATTGAACAACTGGAAGCACATTAGCTCAAATCACTATCAAATATGAGGACACATTAACTTCTATTCTTAACACCGATTCTTTTTATAGATTCATGTGTACCAGAAATGTTTCTCTGACGGCATTCGCTTGCAGCTCATTAAACTAAAATTAATGCTTAAATTTCAAGAACAAATACATGGGCCCAAAAAATTTCTTAAAATATCCAATGTATCTGAATTAGTGTCGGTAAAAATCACATAGCAATTTTAGAAATATTACCTAGCTAAATAAATACATTCCGCCCTGACTGCCATAGCAAAGGGCTCGGGTTCGAATCCCAAACAAGGCATGGATTTAATTGTTCTGTCCCTTCACAGGAGGCAACGGTGGCCCATCAAATAGCTGCCTCCATGATAAACAGATCACCGCTTCTGGCTTCAGTAGTGACCAATGCCTGTAAACGCTTACAGCCCGCCATTAGAAAAAAAAAGTTTTTTATAAATTTATTAATAAGGAAGATCGAAACTAGTAATCTGAACTTTTGTGCAATTCTCGGTAAAACTGTTTACCTTTAAGGAAGTCAACTGGAATTTTACACATGCAACGTAAATACGATCTAGCTTCTTCTAAGAAATCGGTCCACCGGTAGCCGCGCGGTTAAGTCGCTGAACACTGGTAGTTCGGTCAGAGGTTCGAGTTTCACAAACGGGGCTGGCTACATGGGCGTTTTCTTCGTTTTTACAGTATGTAACGTGTATAAGAACCAGTTTCCCTTAGAAAGTCCCCCCACGAAGGCCTCCCTACCCTTAGACAGTTAGTTCCCGAGGTTTTACAGTGATCAAAAAATCAAACCAACCAAATGTTCTGTGGAATCCTCCACTATAAAAAGGAAAAAATAGCTTTTGCGTGCTTTATATCACAATGCGCATATGAAATCCATAATTACAATTAGAAATATCTAAAAATTGCTTAAGGTATTTCTTTGTAAAAGCAAGTAAAGAGCTAATTATGTAAGATAACAGATATGATAAAAGTAGTTTAATTACGGAAGTAATGAAAAATAGCAAAGAAAGTAATGGAAAAGTTTTGCTTAATAGAAGAAAGTAACTAAAGAATGTTTTACAGAAAGTATTTCTAGTTGAGGTTGTTTATTTCTTATGTTTCAACGGTTTAATACGAAAGAGTTCAGAATATTAATATTTTAGAACAGAAACAGTGAGAGATCAGCATTTCATTTTCTATCTTTCAAGCAAATATTCTGGAATAGTTCCATTCCTTCATAAAATATTATTATAAATGTTTTAGGAAATATAAACTTCAAAATAACTGAATTTTGAATTCCAGGCACTGAAAATATAACTTTGAAATGATATTTAGCTATTATTCTTTGCACAGCCTTAGCAATAATGCCCCGTAGCCGACACATTATGGAAATCTAACAGAAAAATGAAGCTAAGAAGATCAGTAATAGTGAGATATGACTGCAACATTTATTCTCTAGTTGCGAAATCAGCGTAACAAATCATATACTTGTGTAATAAAGTCAAAAATAAGGCCTCTGTGATGTATTGAGTGAGATTTGGTATGTTCTTTAATTTTTTTGGAAATATATAATAACTTTTACATTTACTTTCAGAAATATTTTCCTTGATAATGTTAAAAAAGGCTGATGTGTATACCATATGACTTCCTTGTACGGAATATTAAATTATATGCATTTTCCCCGCATTTCATTTAAATTTATTTCCTCGAATTTCGTTAGAGATATATTTTTTATTCAATTAATTCAGTTCTCAATTCGCGACAAGGCAAAAATTAATAAAACCTCAAAATATCTTTATTAATAATTGAAAATATAGAAAAAATATAAAACATAAATGCAGTTTAAAGAATTTAAATAGCAATTTTTACAGTTGAAATTTGAGTTTCCATGAAAAAACAAGCAATTCCGCCAGCAAACAACAAGGCGGATTTTTCGGTGCAAAAAAATGAAAGCTTAGTTTTGGTCTCACTCGGCAAAAAGACACCGAAGTCTTAGAAACAGACTTAATTTATTGTGCTGAGTCAACATATAGGATAATTTAATAACTTAAATGATAACTCCAGAATGGATAAAGCGTAATTTAATTCTCAATAATAAAAGAAGACATTAGCTTTGTTTAATAATAAAAGAAGACGTTAGCTTAATTTCTCTAGATTGGCAGCAAATCCATTATTCTGCTAAGTTTCAAATGTAAACAAATATGGCTGCTATGGCAAAAAACTTAGGCTTAGCCACAGTTAAACAACTGTTAAATTGTTGATAATTCTGCAACTATTGCGTCGAGGTTAACTAAAGGCACAAAAACTTTAACCGGAACCTAATAACAACATAATTCAATCATTTTTAAAGCCAAAAAATGCACAGTTTACCGATATATAAGAATAAACAGAATAAGAGCAGAGTGGGTATACATGTATATAAATATTTATATTCTGTTGGTGCCGCCGATTGCCATCTAAAATTATGTGCACAACTACATACTATAGCCGTCTTATATACAAAATTCCAACGTTTTTGAGTTATACCAGATACATACATACGTAAGTAAGTATGTTCGTACAGACGCCAAGAAATAAATCTCTTCTGAATCCATTTTAAATCAGCTTTATAATTCGTTTGGGAAAAAAGTGTTCTCTATTCTGTCCTTACGTTGAGATGTCACGCACAATCATCCTTAAATCGCATTCGATAGCCGTTAAAAGATAGATATTTTCGTTTAAATATGGTACCCCGAATTTTTTGTGCTTACAATATTTCCTTTACTTCGTACAAGGAAACAAAAAATTAGGTTTAGCCGTTCCTAAGCAGCTTTTAAATTGTTAATAATTCTACAATTACTACATGCAGATTAACTAAAAGCATAAAAAACCTTAACCGGAAGAGAGTGGGTATATATATATATATACCAAAAGTACCAAAAGTATATATATATACTTTTGGTGCGGCCGATTACAACTAAAATAGGAGATGCACAACTACATAATATAGCAGTCCTACAAACAAAATTTCAACCTTCTGAGGCTACTTGTTTTTGAGTTATGCGAGATACATACATACTATGTACGTAAGTATAGATGTTCCGAAAAATCTCCTCTGAATCCATTTTAAATCCTTTTGAAACCCTTTTTGGGAAATAGTATACTTTATTCTATCCTTACGTACAGATGTTACGCAAAAACATCGTTAAATTGCATTCGATAGCTGTCAAAATGGATATTTTCGTTGAAATATGATAGCCAGAATTTTTCGTGATTACAATAGTTCCTTTAATTCGTACAAGGAAGTAAAAATGTTCGTTGCATTTAAAATTTTCATATCTTTACTAAGAAGAAGAGCTTTTCTTTCAGGATAATTTACGAAATATACACTTTAATTTAAAAATAACCTACAAGTGAGCCATGCTCTAGGAATTTATTTATTTTTTTAATTAAACTTTTTTTTTAATGTCGAGAATGTACTTTAACGTACGTTTGTTTGGTTATCCCAAAACACTGGAGGGCTGTCTGTGTTAAGGAGAGACGTCTTTCTAAAAGGTTTCTAGACGAATCAAGATAATATTTACGTAACAATTTAGAAGACTTTAGTGTAGCCCTCACCTCTTCATCGGGATTCGAATCTAGATCGAAATATTGCTCTTCAGCTAAGCTTCAGCAAAAATGATAAGGAAGAAGGAATTAAGTTCGAAATTTGAAATTTCTAGACTGAGATTCGTTAAGTGGTGAAAAATACCGACTTCTAATTAGTGTTGCAGATTTGCGTAGATTTGCCGGAGTTGTAACTCGGCTAATATAAACTAGAATTTCAATAGAGAGCAGTCAACAGGAAGGTAAGAACCTTGTTTTGAATTAACTTAATTCTCCAAGCTAAGAGGAATAATGTTTAATGTTAATTTTGCATTTTGAATTCTACCTTCCGTCCACAGTAAGCATTTAAAAAAGGTAACAATTCGCCAACAACTAGAGGCAAATGCTAATAATTAGCAAGCTAGGTACAAGTAGTTAAGTAATTAGTCAACTTCAGTTGTTACGTACTTAGTAAAAATAAATAGTAAAATAGAGCTTTTAGTAAAGTGTTCACACGACAGAAATAAAATTATGTTTTATTAAATTTTTAAATTAATCGCAATTTAAACATTTTTAAGCCGAAGAAAACATTTTTAAGCCGAAGCAGAAATTAGCCGAAGTCTTTGGTATGAAATATTACAGCAATATCTAAAATATTTATATGAAGAATTTATATTAAGATTTTCGAATATTTGTTTTTGTGAACACATTAATAAGGTTTTCTTTGATTTATTTAATTATAACATACCACACTAGAGCTATCTACCCAAAGGAAAGGTAGGTTAGGTAGTAGAAGTGAGGGAGGCACCAGAGACTTTACCATGGATTGCACAGGCAAAGTCCCAGCACACTAACCGTCTTTAAAATTAACCCCACCATGGGCTATTAGTCCATTGCTGAGTTTAACAAAGGGTTAACTGGAAGAAGAAGAAGATGGGTTATTGTTGGGGATAAGACTGTTTTGATGTCACTGTTGGATATCTGCTATGCGGCGTATTCCGTAGACAATGTTCGTCTGGACAAATTCCTGATTTAGTGAATTGTACAGTTGTATACAGTTGTATACATAGAGTATTATTGTATGTCTCATTATATTGTTCAGTACATTACGGATGCTGATTAAATTAGGCGTTTCTTGTGTTATTCTACATTTTAAAGTTCGCGATGGCTCCGTTTTTCCATAATTTGTTTTAGTTGCGGCAGAATGTACCGCTGAGTTTTTAATAGTTGTCTTGATGGTATGTCATTGTTGGAGGAGCTTTTCAAATGGAGTTCTTTTGTGATAGGACATTTGATAACGTAATTATTCTCATCAGCCAGTTCCATGTGGTCGGTATTTGCCCAGGGTCATTTTGCAGAGCTAATCCAGGAATAATCCACGGCGCGACAAATATTGCGTTAGGAAACCTTAAGTACTTCTGGTTTTGTGTCCACTTTTGAAAAGATTGTCTAAAGAAAGGGATGTCTTCACAGAGAGCTTTTAAATGGAAACTGGGCCGTATCCTCTTTAGAGTCGTAACCACGAAAACGCCCTTGCAGAAAGATCTTTCACCTAGGGTCGAACTCAGGCCGAACTACCAATACTTAACGACTTATCACTCGACCGCATACAAGCCCTGGCATTAATAAGGAATTACAGTCACTACTATATTATAATAGTCACTATATTATAATTTTCGATGTGTTTAATTTAAACTTATCTTAGGAAATATTCTCATAAAAGCATCCATATTCTATTTCATATAAACAGATATTTCGTAATAATATATAGTACATATATTTCGCAATGATATGTAAACAATTCGTATAATATTAAAACCAATATTCAAAATATTTCGTAAATTTTACAATAATTTCAATATTGGTATACACCGAGTCAAAAAAGAATGGGAAGTCCTATATATCTCGTTCTAATTAGGACAACTGACGACATTCAGCTTGCGTTTTGTACGTCTCGAAAGCGATATTTAGGAAATATATTAGGTTTATAACATAATAGAGCTGTTGTAGCATACATATTTTAACACAAAATCGGACATTTTGAGAAATGAAATGCCATGTTTTTTTCCCATACTTCGATTCTACGACTCAGATTATGCTTAAAAAACCAAGTTTTGTAACATTTAATGCGAAATCGCGTCGCACTTTTTTTATTATGTATCAAGAATAATTCATTTAGCGATCTCAGTTTCTGCACTTTCCCTTTCATTATGCGGAGTCGGAAAAAGTAACTCTTACTTTCTAGTACGAAGTAAAGGAAGAATTGAAATTGTGAAAACTTTTGAGTATCGCATTTCAATGAAGTTATCCATTTTGACCGCTCTCAAACTCATTTGAGAGTTTTTTTTTTTTTTTTTTGCACGACATATGTACTTATGGACAGAATAAAGGACCTTTTTTCCAAAACGGATTGTCAAATGGATTTAAGATGGATTCGGAAGGCACTTTTTTGTGACGTTTGTACGTACGTACGAATGACGTACGTATCGTATCGGGATATCTAACTGCACACCTTACTTTTTCTTGCAGTCGGCCGTACCAAACGTGCATATGTACGTTTATTTATGGCACCGAGCCAGGTTTATATATACCTACTCTTTTACCTGGTTCGGTGAGCTCTTTTTTTGTCCTTTTTTTGTCTTATATGTTGGTAAATGGTGCATATTTTTGCTGTAAACGTTATTGAATCATGTTGTGCTTATCATACGGTTAAGGTTCTTATGCTTTTAGTTTATCTGTATACAATGTTTGTAGAATAAGGAACAATTAAAATGTGCAAGGGAGGGTGCAGGGTCTATCGCTTTGATAAGTCAGTTGGTACACCAATGTAAGTTTCGTTTTACCCAAGGGGACCAAAATTTAATTAAAAATATGTGTGCACCAAAAGTTTTGTCTTTCTACCCGTTGGCCGATTTTTTCCCCCATACCTAAAAATTCTAATTTTGACTGCAAAATATCGTTTTTTAGTTCTTTTTAATTGTATTTGGTGTTTTAGGCTTTTTTGTATTTTTCGATTTTTAATGAAAGTATTTGGAGTTTGACGTACTTTTGTTTTGCCCTGAATTGATACAAGTCGTACAAAGAAGTTTTGTGATGTTGACATGTCTGATGTTTTGTGATGTGGTCTGATCAGACCTTTTAGTACATATATCGATGACCATTATTATTACCCCTTTTTATTACATACATCGATGACTATATTATCCATGACCAAAGTGCATTAAAATATCTTTGTCAAACTGGAACTGAAATCAGGGTCGTTTGGTTTACAGATACATTCTCTACCCATTGACATTATCAATATTTTAATGCATATATCATATCTGGTATCGCATCCGGTGACATACATGTCACTAAGAAAGATGGTTAGCGTTAAATTTTAATTTATATTAGCCTGTTCTGTGTTTTATTGACGCTGGTGGCAGCTAAAAAGATATTTTACCGTATTTTATATTTAGCACTAAGTGCTACGTGCATATTATTTTCATTAGCTTTGTTGGATTGCAAAATCTTAAAACTACGTTTGTATCCTGAGTAATAAACAGCAAAAAATTATACCCTCTTATTCTATCAAAGTTTTAAAGCAGTGTTATTACATAGCTTCTTTTCTGGACTTTATTTATCAGCCTTTCAGCAGCTACAATACTAAAAGTCCAACAAATTTAAATCTTCTTACAGTCCAAAATAGCTAAATGTTACTCTGTTGACATTTTTTAATAAATAAAAGAGTGTCACAAAGACGAGACTGTCATGACTATATCAATGATATATTATTCCCGAGCTCTTACGTGGCATCTTCTTGTAGCATAAATCAATAAGACCCCAGCGCAAAATATGTTGTAACTTAACGATGAGATGTTGCATTTTTGAGAAAAATAACCGAGGAAGTACGGCCGCAAATAATTACTTTAAAACTTTCATCCATCAGATGCTGCTTATGCTATGTAAGTTTTTTGGAAAGAAAGAAAATTTTCAACGCTTTTTTTAGTCAGAAATAATAATAAAGGGATGGATAGGGATAGTATGAAGGGGGGCTATGCGGAAACCTTCGTTCGTTGTTAGTTTTCAATCTATCATGGCGGCCATTATCTTGTCAAAAGAAAAGCAGAAGTTGCCGCTGCAGATAATGCACTGATTAATTACAGTTTCCGGTAAGCCAGGAATTTTTCGCTAAATCGAAATTAATCTTTGTTCGCTTCTTAATTTATTTGTGGTTGAGATATCGCTTCTTGTTACGGCCACGAAGAGAGTTTTTTTTTCCTTTTTTTATATTGATTTGTTTGTTCGCTCTTTCTTGCTGATGAAAGAAGCTGTTGAAGCTTTTGTTGAGACAAATTTTGGCATGAGCTAAGTGAAGTTTCTCAACGGTGGGAAATATCAAGTTATAATTCCCGTTGAACCAAGGCTCAAGAAAAGTGTTTTCCTCGGTTGCCGCTCGTTTAACCATCATGGAAATGAAATCTTAATATATGATCCTTCTGGGAAATTTTGGAATTATGATGTATGATGGGCCGCGAATTATTTTGAGCAGTCCTGTAAATGTGGCTAAAAGAAAAATGCGAGTAGAGAGAATGCACGCTGAAACCGTAAAAGGTAATACAGGTGCCATATATGTTAAGGATTAATAATGGAAAACCTTTCTACAAGTAACATTTTTATTCTGCGAGATTAGGATCAAAAGTTCACAGAAAGAATTCACATTAAAATACAATTAAATGGCAAAACGTTTCACTTCACTACATGACAGTGAGTTTCACTTAAAAAAAATAACAGAATATGGTTTCAGGCTGCAATATTAGTTTCATATTTAGAAGCAGCACTAACTGAAGTAAAAAAAATTAAATTCTTTGTTAACACAACTAAATGCTTGAGACAGTTTGTGAAAGTTTTTGCTTCTGTCACATAATGCATGTTAAAGAAGTAAACAGGGATTTCTTAAGACACTGTACACAAGGAAACTGGTTTTAACTGTCTATTCATTGCGTTTTCAATGATAATAACTGAATCCGAAGATCGAGAAACTGATAGCTGATTAGCTGAAAATGTGTAAGCTACAAATTTTTCCGTATGTGCGGAAAAAGCTCTTGCCTGTTATTTCAAATGCAAATGCTATTCTAAAGTTTCTCTAACTGATGGGTTGTTTTAAACAGTTATAAGCCCTGTAATTTTTTAAGTAGTGGGTTTTCGAAAGGTAACATAAACTGATGTTGAACCAAGTGTCGAAGTTAGAGTTAGGTACCTCCCAATCTGTACTTCAAACAAGATAATTATATGCTTCTAGTTGTAAGACTTAATTGCGGAGAGTGATAAATTAATTTACCGCTGCCTATAACGTTCAAAAACCGTCTTGGACTATGTCATATTTTAATAAAATATAAGAAAAGCTGCTGTTGCGTTATTTCAGATCATTTTGAGTTCTTAATTTTATTCATAAATTCTCCTATTTTGGTTAAGCTTTTCTGAAGTATTTTAAATATATGCGGGTTTTAAAACAAATTATTTACACAAAAATTCGTAATCTAAAACCACCTGCCTGTTTTTCAAAGTGTGTAAAATAACATTACATAACAAGCATTAAAAATTTCAGTACGAAAATCAAAAGGATTATATTAAATAAAAATCTGTTAGTTACCTTTATGCAAAGTTGATACACATCAGTTAATATACCCTGAGATGTATTTTTTCTGTAGCTTGAAATTTCAATGTAGTATCCTCTGTGATATGCAAGACCTAATTATCTTCTAAGCCCAGATTGTCAAGATCTGGCTTTTCAATTTTTAGCAGGTTTCAAAATCAATAATTCCTTACAATCCTGCTTTTTCCCATCGTAAAAGCAAAAACGGTTAGCGCTGGGGCTCCTGAAAGAAAAGCATGCTTAGGGCCTTGGACTGTTTTAATTGGGTCCTGGTGGACTACTTTTCTCTTTGTTCTGGTTTGAATCGTATGAAGAAAATTAAAGATGCACTGAAAAGTTATTATTTATAATATATGTATTGCTTTATGTTATTATATTATTGATAGTTTTCAAACTAAATTACTTCCATAAAGCAAAATTATTCACTCTAAATATGAGCACTAGTCTGGTTAGTTGACCAAGGGCTATATTTCTTTCGAACTGGAGACAGAAGTTTATGAACCTCAAGGCTTTTGTGATATTTTCCAATATATCGAATTGTGGTATGCGTGTCTTCAGCGTGAATGCAATCATGAAACAAATCCCATTTGGGACTCGATGTTTAAATGACCCGAGATACAAGTGCTTAACTGGGGATTTTAGTGTAAGAAACTCTTGCTAACATAATGCTCAAAAATTCAGAAGCGAAGAGAGAACAGTATCCAAATTCCACAAAGGAAAGAGAGAAGAAAACTAATTCAAAATGAAATCTCCATCCGTAGAAGGTGGCAAGCGTAATGCCTTATAAATATCCTCGAATGACTGACGATACTTCTCGTGAAAGATTTTCCAGTGAACGTGACATTAATGCTTTCAAATTATCTTATTCCTAGTAAAGAAAGGTATATTTTAATGACTCTGAGAAATGGGTTTTTGAGAATTTTCATTTTGTCTAAATCTCGTTTTGCTCTGTTCCTTTTTTTGAGAAAAATTTAAAAGTAGAAGTTTCAAATGGAATCCTTGGACAACTTGTAATGTATTTTCTCCCTCCTTTCTGCATGCCTCCGTGGTGTAACGGTTAGCAAATTCGGCGCGTCCGAGAGGTCAGGTTCGAGTCCCGGCGAGGGCATTGCACATTTTCATATCTTCTGCTTCAAAAAAATCTTAATGACTCTAAAAACTGTCCAAAAAAATTATAACAATAATTCAGCAAATGGCAACAAGTATTTTGGGGAACTTTACGATTGGGATACTTCTTAAATGAATATGACACAAAAGATACAATTTAGAAAATAATAATTAAAAGCCAAACTACGTGAATAAAAAATTTAATCTCAAATCAATAAATGGCTAGTTTTTAATAGTTTTATTTCAGTTAATTAAAGCTAGCTGTTTCTTCCTAAATCATGCTGTTAACTTTATCCTTTTTTAATTATGAAAACACATGGTTCGATTATAGTGCGATTACAACACTTTCATTATTTGAAAACCTCTTTTATCGGTATATGATCACTAGAATATTGTGATAATAATCGTTTTGCACTGACCATAGCAAATGGTACTTTAATCTCTAATCTAATTTAAGTAACAAAAGTATTCATAATAAACAAAAATTTATATAATAACAATGCATATTATAATTATATAAATGTACATTCTGCATTAAAAGAGATAGGGCGACAGCTCCGTATCTCCCTCTCTACTGCGCTGATTGACGAAATTTGATTTACGTTTTTTATGTCTTGAATGCGTGATTTAGGATATATATTAAATTTATATATAGCATTGTTCTAGTATACGTATGTTTGACGCAAAATTGGACTTTTCTTAAACGACATACCGATATTATTTTCATATTTCGAGTCTACGGGTGAAATTACACATTAATATTAAATTTTGTAAGATTTGGTGGGAAACTTACCCAGAAATTACAACAAAATTATCTTGGCGCCATTTTTAGATTGCGGCAGGTTGCTTGGCGAAAATTCTTAATTTAGGGTAACCTGTTTTCCTTTTGCTTTCATTGTGCACGACAGGAAAAAAAAAGGGTTCGTTGTTTATTCTTTCAAATAATTTCAACAAAGTGCGTAAAACACATAAATCTTAAAACACATAAAATAAATGTTTACGCGTAAACACATAAAACATGGACTTATTACCAGTTACAACAAATATTGCATATTTCAAAAACGCGCTAAAATTAATGTATATCTCAGGAAATTTCGAATAATAATTTTTGCAGATATGTATAGAAATACATCGACTTTAAGGCGATAGAGGAAGAAATTTTATGGGTTACAATTCAAAAAATGTTTCGAAAAATTTATAAAAATTACTAAAAATATGAATTTTAAAAGTAATCGAGAGTATGACTGGCAATTTTATTTAGATTGAACCTAATTTTCGAAATATGAAAGAAGGAATAAAGTAAGCTTAATAAAAAATGGATTTTAGTAAATATATACCAAATTTAATTAACACTGAGAAGCTAACATTTTGAGAGCAACGTTTTTTAAAACTTCTTGTGCGATTTTTACAAAACGTGACTGTTTGGCATAATTTAAGTTGTAGAATCAAAATATGTAAATAATGTAGGTATGCCATTTCAGAAATGTTCGATTTTGTATCAGAATACCAATGCTAGGAGAATGCTATATGTCAATCTAATACATGTCCTAAGTCGCGTTTTCGAGAAATGAAAAACGCAAATTAAATTTCGTCAAACGGTCCAGTAGAACGGGAGATATAGAAGTCTCATGTTTCTTCTGCAAGGTGTACGAATAACATCGTAACCGAGGAAGGTACTATAATAATACGTGTTATACCTTTGTTGTTTACGGTTTTATCAAGGAGGTTTTTACGCTGGGCCCTAAAACAAAAGTTAAATAAAAGTTAAACCCTATTTAGCTAACTAGAGTCGAAAATTTACATTATTACATTGTTCCATAGCTATAGATATCCATTCTATACTTACACGTAGCTATGATGAAAGAAATGTTTTTATGACTTTAAGTGCTTGTTTCATGTTTAATAACCAATTTCTTCGGAAGTTATTTTCCTTTCAACGAATCTCTTTCATCATTAACAATTATTTAAATTATAGGTGCACATTTTCAATGCATAACAGAAGTGGATATTAAAATAAATGCATAAAATTTTAATGAAGTACTCCATATTTTAAAATTCAAGCATCTTAAGAAAAGATATTGCAACATTGAAATGAGATTTTATGGCAAATAACTGCTTTTGTTTTATTTCAACTACTCCCATTTTGAGAACATGGAATTTTAAGGGAAGATGGAAAAAAAATTAAATAATCAAGAAATTTAAAGCAAACATTTGAAAGGCATAATTACATTTCTACATATTTAAATTGCATCTAACTTAATGACCACTTCCTATCATCAGCAGTGATTGTGCACTTTAATGATTCTTTCCTGCTTTAATTCGGTATAATTAAAATTTATTGAACGCAATTTCATTCTTAAGTTTAGCTGAAATGCTCATTACTCGTATTTAAATTCAAGAGGAAAAAGATAATTTTCTTTCTCCAGCCTTTTTCTAGTTCATAATCTTCGTAAGATTTAACTTTAAGGAACATTTTCCAACTATAGAGCTCCATTTTGTTTGCAAAATTTTGCTTTTATTGTTCTCGAATATCTATTAGTAACTAGTTATGATTGAATTTTGATTGAAAATTCATGATTTTTCTGCGTTGTACTCAGGTGGACAACAGCACAAATATAAGAAGAAGGAGAAGATAATGATGAGCAGCTATTCGATATTAGAAAATAAATTTTATTTTAGTTCCTTTAAGCTGAAAACGTATTACCTAAATTCAACGATTAAAGTGCTCAATTTTCAAATTTTTTTTTACCCCAAAAGGACTTTGGTCCTGAATGGGATATTAGTCTCGAAACGGCATTTTGTGTAAGCACTTAAATGCGTGTTATCACTTTTCAAATTGTTGCCACGAAATATTATTAAATATAAAACAAAATATACAATATTATATTTTGTTTTATATTTAAAGAAACTAAGTAATGCAGAATTTGCATGAATGTATTTATGTTTCTCGCACTTTGAAAAAACAGCGGTACTTAAGGCAATCAAATTTTGAACAACGTAGTCCTCCATCCGAATATCGGCACCAGGAAACCCGAATTTTGAATTTCGAATTTATTTTAGTATCTATTTCGTATTCTGTAAACCTTTAACGAATTTTTGGTTAACAAACTCAATGATTTCAAAGCTAGCTGTGACTACTCCGTACGGAATCAAATATTTTAACTACAGCGCGTAAGACTGTCTATCGGAAATTCTAAAGATAGGCTGTTTTTAAATATTTTGTGAAATAAAAAGTCAAAAAAAGTTTTGTAAAGCATCCTACTAAGAAAACTGAACATTGATTTGATGAGCTCAGAAAAGATTGAAAAACACAGAAAAATGTTGTGCCGGTACTTAACGCTGGATTTGGAATTCTAAATGTATGTTTAACAAACCCTTTTAGGCGACCTTTAAGTCTGACGCCTTTCAGAGTTTTTTTTTCCCAATTATAAAAGTTAATGCAGACTGGAAAGTTTCCTATAAAATAAGTTATTCTAATCGAAAATATAAAATTCTTGTTCAGTTTCTAAAACCTAATGGGAGAATAAAAATTATAAACACCTCGAAGATAAAAAATTCAAGTAATTGTATTTGTCACTTAATGACTTTCGGTGACGTCATAACGATCGCTTAGCAACCCAAAAGTGTAATTCCTGAAAACATTATTCATCGAAAAAATTATTCGGCATCACGCAATTGCTAAGGTTTTAAAAAAAAAACAATTAATTTTGTAGAATGATGCAAATTTCTTCTTTAAAAAGGTTTTTGATGCCATTCTTTAAAAATATTTTGTAATACCGTTTGTTAGATATATATAACATAAATGAAGAGCAAAAAGTTTGTTATAATTAATATCAAAGAGAAGATTTCAATATTTCGAAAGACGAAAAGAATATTTCTTTTACTTATGGCTGTTGGAAGATTGTTGGTTTATTTGATTATGGCAAAACTTCGTAGGCTATCACACCTAGAAAGGTATGCTTTCGAGGAGAACTTTCTGAAGGAATCTGTCTCGTTGTTTCTGTACACGTTACACATGGGACAAATCACGAAAACATCGATGCAACCAGTCCCGTTTATCTGGAGTTAAACCTAGATCAAACAGCCAGCACTCAGCGACTTTACCACTCGACTTCTTAAACCGCGATAAATTATGATCGAAAGTTTAGTCCTTCACGTGTAATGCGTTCTTTTTTAATAAAATTTAGCATAAATTGCGTAAAAATCAGTTTATGTCATGCAGATGGTAATAACCAGAAATTTGAAAACTCCAGTTTTCTTTTTTCTATGAGAAACATTTTTTTTTTACCTCTCAATGTTTCACTCTTATTTCGATGACATTAAAATGATAAAACTGCAAAATTAAATGCTAAATACTTTTTATATGTTTCTGATAATGTTCTTCATTAATCAAAATTGGATAAAAAGTCCAAAGTTTACTGAATGTTACTGAAAGAATAAAGCATAAAGATAAAATATTTCAAGATATTTGCATTTTAGTTTGCTTGATAAAAATGTAATTCACAGCGGCAAGAAAAAAACTCATAATATTTTAATTAATATGTACAATAGGGGAGCACAAAACATTATTACATTTAACGTACTTTTCATGACAACTGTAACGAAAAGTGCTCATTTAAACTTAACTTATGTAAAAACTCATGTATTTACGTAGTCAACAGGTTTTCTCCAATTTACAGGCATTAAGTAATTATTTATAACAAATTTTTTATTTATTTAAAGATTGGCAATTCAGTCTTATGGTTTGTAAGCTAATACAACAAAGAGCAAAGTATAAAATTTCTGCAAGGGCTTTGGCATCTGGTCGTAAAATTCACGAATCCGGGATAATTAGACGGTGTTATCAGTCCTGTATAGAGCTAAAATCGAATGCAAGCCCTCTACTATCATTGTTAACACAAAGGAATTTTACTCCTTAAAGAAACTCAAGTTACTTCTTTTGAGCTATTTTAAAGTCATTTCCACAACTTGAACAAACATTGAATATTCAATTTAAATTTAAAAAATATGGTAAAATCCCTCGTGACGACTGTATATGAAGGAGAGAATAATAGTCTGTTACTTTAAAATAGGAACTTCAAAGTCATTATTCGCCACCTGATTTAATTTACAACCACGGGAAAAATCTGCGATAAAAACGTTCGACTCCTTTAATTTTTAGTCCAAAAGAGGGCATTGGTCTCGAAAGGGAATTTTGCATCGATTCACTATAAATGGCGCATCACTCTCCAGATCGTTGTCAAGAAATATTACCGACCTGTATTATTTTTAAAGAAGTTAAATAATGAAGAATTTACATATATGTATGCACGTATGTTCTTCACATTATAAAAAAATCGTGGTGTTTAAAGCTATCCAATTTCGAGTAACGTAGTCCTCCACCCGATCATGCGCACATGGAAGCCTGAATTTTGATTTTGAATTTGTTTTATAAGCTACTTCATTTTTTTTAAAACTTTAATGAATTTTTGATAAAAAAATTTCAAAGGGAGCGGTGGCAACAATGTGAGGGATTTTTTTATCTCTAGTGTGCTAGACTCTCTATCGGAAATTCTAAAGGTATGCTCCATTTTAAATATCTTATCATTTTGCTGTTGAGTTGAGTTTTATTTGGCGTAAGTCCGAGGAGTGTGATATTTAATAAATAAAGTTAGCACACAAAACGTTAGTAATAAAACAACAAAAAAGAAAATTGTGTGTGCCATCTTACTAAAAAATTGAACATTCATATAATTATTAATATTAAAAAAATCAACATTAATGTGGTGAACTGAAAAGAATGGAAAAATAGAAAAACCGCATGCCAACATTTAACATCGCATCGAAAATTTTAAACCTGAGCTGCTCTTAAAGTTTTTATGATTCTGCTATTGAATTCTATATGAAGAAAATGCAAAGAAAACCATTCTTAATAATAAAGCTAGAAAGACAGGAAAAAGGGGGGTAGCAGGATCAATAACAGACTACGAATTCATTGAGAGTGCAAAAGTCCTTAACGAACACTTCTGAGCCAAAGTTAAAAATTGGAACCTTTCAAATCCCCCTTCACTTTGTTTTCGTTTAGCGCGTTCTCTTCAAGAAAAGCACGAGAATAAATGATAATCTGAATTACAATCTCAAATGACGCGGAGAAAATGAGTCTGTACGGTGATAACGAGACAAGTTACAATCTCAAATGAGGAGGGGGCGACAACTTCCCTGAAGTTACAGTTATTCTGAAGTTGCAGATTCTAATACTTCAGTGAGCATAAATGAATATCAGAGTTGAATATCATCTCGTATATTTATCATTTCTATAAAACACCGAAACCTCTGAAACCGTCATTGGTTTAGGAAAGAAAGGAAATAGAAAGCGAGACAATAATATTTTTGTCAAAATAAGACTTCAAACTTAACACAAAATTTCAAAGATACGTACGGTCTATACGCCTAATGAAATGAATCTTTTCCTTTTTTAATCATTTCTAAGAAATTAATGTTTTATTCAGCAACGTAGTAGAAGCAGAAAAAAATGAATAAAAACTGTAATTAACATAAGATCAGTTCAGTTATATACTCTCCGTAATCATTTCTTTTTGCGGATATGGTAAAATATTTAACTCCGTGTTTTTAAAGTTATTTGTATTAATATCCAGAAGACAAGCAAAAAAATTCTTCAAGCAACTTTTGTAGTGAAATCACAACTATTGGTTGCCCAGCAACTTAAATCGATACCATATAGGCCCACCAGCGGCCGAGCGGTAAAGACGCTGAACACTGGTAGTTCGGTCCGAGGTTCGAATCCCGCGAACGGGCTGGCTGCATGGGCGTTTTCGTGGTTTTCCCCATGTGTAACGTGTATACGAGCCAGTCTCCCTTAGAAAGTCCTCCACGAAGGCATCCCTCCCTTTAGGCAGATAGCCCTCGTGTGCTTTGCCATAACTGAATAACCCAATAACCCCAACCCGATACCATATATAAATAAAAAATATAACTGAAGAGAGCTAAAGGGTATGTATAATAAATAAAACCTAGCACTCGAGAATGTTGGAACACGAACTTACGTTTCTAATTACATCGATTCATGTAGATCTCCAGAATGGGAACTCCTACCACAACGGAGGAATTCTTGGATCAATTTCCATAAAACTGACTAATGATTATTTATTAAAAAGAAAAAAGGCGATGAAACTCCTCTTCTTTTACTCACTATTTCGAATGTTTTACTTGTATTTTGCTGGGAAATACTGCTGATTATTAAGTTCCTGTTGTTCGGAATCTCAAGAGTGAGGAAGAAAAATTTTGGTGAAAAGATGTTCTTCCTTCCATTGTTATTTCGAAAGGAGGAAACTGATTATTGGTGATCCGCTTCTCTCGTCTAGTAATTGAATCATAAATGTCATATATTTCAAACTTTTTAATCAACTATCGAACTTACAAAACTATTTCTTGTTTTGCTCTTTCTGTTCCATTGTAAATGAAATTAAATCGAAGATTGTTTTGACAGAAAATCTTATAAGTTCATTATTTATAAGGATATAAAGCCTTCTTGCATATTATTATTCTTTGTCAAATAATTTGTTTTAAATAACTTTCGTCTCATAAAACAGCATATCTAATAAAGTAATTTTGAAAATGTCTGTGTTCATTTACAGTTCTTCGAATAAAATAACTAAAAAATACACCCGAACATAATAAATCCCTTTACTTTTGATAATAAAATAATCTTTCTACTTTTGTTCCCTTTTTATATTGTAAAATTATGTGTTATCGTAAATGTATTGCAATCATCGTAAATTGTCTACTATCCCCTTTTGTTTTCGATTAATGCGTTCAAAGTTTTTAAAACAAAATTATACGTGTAATCTCTGTTGTAATCTAAGTTATTAGATTACAACAGAGATTAGACGTATAATTTTGTTTTGAAAGTTATTAGACGCGTAGTGGCAACAGAATTCTTCATCCGCTTTTGTTTCAACTCATGCTTAGAACGCCGTGGTTATTAGCCTATATTTTTATCATGTACAGTTTATATAAAACAAAACAATATGTAAATCAAAAGTCTAAATTTAATTTGCAGTAGTCCCTTTAATTTAATCTGAATATTTCCCCTTTCCATCCTTTACATAAAGCTGATGAAGCAAATAATTGCAAACTGAAATTCAGACAAACAGTATTGAAACTTTAAATAGCGAATGAGAAAACTGCAAACAGTAACTTTTTTTCTTTTAAACTAAGCTTCATCTTGGAATACGTCACTATTTACATTTCGTTTCTGACGCTTGCTACCTGCCTGTTCTGGAAGTAAACTTGAACAGCAGGCAATCTTAGAGGGGCAATGTTTACTTGTGTTGGATTAAAAATAAGTGCCGATCAGAACAAAAAGAAAATATTAAATTCGTCCACGGTTGAAAGTTCTTCCTATTGCACCTACATAACTGCAACTACATTTTTACGCTGGCTTATGCAACTTCAGGATTTTTCAAATTATTACACACGCACACACATACACACAAACGCAAACTCACTCACGGATGCGCACACACACGCATGCACATGCTCACGCATACACATGTATATATTAAAAATCTTTGTTTGGTGCACCAAACTGCCTTTGTTATAAAATAAGCAAAGCAACAACATTGTATTTGGCGTACATTTTAGTCGTCTCTATCGATGTAGAGGTGCCTCTCCATCACGAGCACAGAAGTCTACTACGAAAGGAAAGTCACAGTTATATTTATAACCAACTGGAGTAAAGCAAACAAGAAGGTAGCGCCATCTTTCACATATTTCGTTACCTTTTCGTTCTCTTTTCTCGTCTTTGGTATAAATACAACAATGGCTTCCCTTCGTTACAGATTTCTCTGCTGCCGATGAAGAGCGACCTGTGCCTTTTTGCCTTCGAAATAGCCTTCTTGACTAAAATCTAAGCGAAACACAACTTTGCTAATTTTGCGTGTTACTTTGGCGTGTTTTTCTTCTGTATTGCTTTTGTCATTTTTTAAAGTCATAATTAGTATTTTATTTCTCTAATAAGTTTGTTTTAATGTGGAAATTCTGAAAAGCGTACCGATAATATATTTAGTTGTTAAAAGCCCGCTTAATTATAGAATTTAGGGTAACTTTTGTCTATCAAGAATGACTGAAACGCTTTAGCAGGCTTCTAGATATAGAATAGGGAAAAGCTGGATATTTGTTTAGATATTGCAAAGGGAAAACAAACACTTTTATTTCTCAATTTAAGCTCGTTTATATACATATAATGGTAAGATCTTAAATTTTAAATTGATCTAAATTAATTCAAATTTGAAGTTCTGGTAAGCAGTGATTTATTTTCTTATTTATATTGTTTACCTAATCTAAGCTGCTTTAGTGGCTGCTGCTGCTTGATTTTTGTTTAGAAAGTCTTAATTATATCTAGTTCCAACTTCATATAATATATACATACATAATTCAATATAAATGGTATACTTAAGCCTTCCTAAGATGAGAAAGGGACTGTAAGCAGAGCTGTGAACTATTCTGAACAGAATATTAGGATCTGATGCAATTTTATGCAACATTACATTAAAGAGTAGGGTTAAAAATCGTTAACACTAAATATTTAATTGTTTTTTAGTAGACCATGAATTAATTTAAAATTAATTGTCTTATTAACTTTTTAAATCCGCCTTTAAAAAAGGAAAATTATGTATTTATCCCAAAAGTGACAGCTTAAATTTCATTCGTCTTTTGTAGAGTCATTAGGCCTTTTTCCTTTTCAGCTTAAAGGTTGAAAAAAAAAGACTTTATTCGCACTTAAACCATAAAATGCAGTTCAACAGCAATACAGCAAAATGATTTTAAAATGAGTATATCTTTAGAATTTCCGATGCACAGTTCGCGCGCTTTAGATAAAAAGATTTGTTTTCCGTACAGTGTTGCCATTGCTCGCTTTTAAATCGTTTGAGTTTATTCATCCAAAATTCTTTAACGTTTTACAAAATATGAAATAGATAATAAAACAAATTCCAAATTTGGGCTTCCAGATGCGCATATTCGGGTGGAAATGTACGTTATTCAAAATTGGATGGCTCTAGGTACCGTTGTTTTATCACATTTGGAGAAATATACATAATTTTTTGCAGATTCTTCATTATTTAATTTCTTTAAATACAATACTGGGCTGCAATATTTCGTGGCAACAGCTTGAAAAGTGATTCAGACTTTTAATGTTTCCAAAGCAAAACCGCAAAACAAAAACAAGAGTCCTTTAGGGACAAAGCCCCTTTCGACTCAAAGCCCCTTTCGACTAATAATAATAATAATAATAATAATAATAAATAAAACACCAAATACAGTTAAAAACAGTGTTTAAAAAAATTTTACAATTAAAATTTGAGTTTCTACTCAAAAACAAGCAATTAAGCTAGCGGGCAGGAAGCAGATTTTTCGGTGCACAAAACTGAAAGTTTACTTTTGGTCTCACTTGGCAAAAGAAACACTGAGGTTGGTGCGCAAACTTAATTCACTATTCTACTAAGAGTTACGAATGTCAACAAATAGCTGTCTCGTTCGGCTTAGCACTACTTAAGTAACTTTTAAATCTTTGATAGTTCTACCACTGTTGCATACAGATTAACGAAAAGCATAAAAACCATAACCGGAATATAAGAACAATATAATTCAATCTCTTTTAAAGGAAAAAAATGCACAATTGACCAACATATAAGTAGAAAAAAATTGAGCTCATCTAGCTAGGTTACAGAATAGGTATATATATATATATATATTGTTGCGTTATACGGGTTCGTGGATTTGAGAGTATCCGATGAAAACACGATGCAGAACAATAAAAAGCACAATTTATTTACAAGAATCACTATTTACAGCACAGTTCCAAAATTGCCTTTAAAAGCGTCGAAAATCTACAATAAATACGCTGAAACAATCAGCAACACAGCTTCAGGCTGTAACTGTAAAGGTAGCTTCACGACAATACTAAACTTATAATAAACACCGTGGAACAATCACCAATACACTGTCAAGCTATACTGTAAAGGTAGCTTCACGGCAAAGCACTATCTCGATCGCTTTCCGTTCACAAAACTCTCGCGTAGCTTAGCACTAACAGTAAGCAGCTATTCTCACAAAACCGGCTCTCAGAAACGCAGGGGTTTATATAGCTTTTCCTTAGGTTCCACACGTTTCGAGAAATATCTCGACAGGAAGTTATTCTAGAAGCTTCCCGATTGGACCATGGGATATCGCCAATTTGGTCGCCAATCTGGCAATCCTCCCATACTATTTAATGGCAACCCTGGTGCTATGCCGGAAAGATTACATACAGGCGCAACCGCCGAATTTTTCGCAACAGTATATATATATATATAGTATATACCACTCTGTAACCATATATTTATCGTATTGCAGAATTTGTTTACAGCAAAAACATTCCAAATCATTTCCGCTCAAGCTACTGATGAAAAATTAATTAATTCTAGATAAAAAAAGTAATGAATTTCGAACTAATACTCGTTTTTGAGTTATGTGAGATACATACATACGTATCTACAAAGCTCACGAAAAAAATCTGTTCTGAATACATTTTAAATCTATTTTACAATCCGTTGTGGAAAATAGAGTCATTTGCTCTGTCCATACGTACAGACATCAGGCAAAAACATCTTTCAAATGGATTCGAGAGTGGTCAAAATGGGTATTTTCGTTGAAATATGATAAATGAAATTTTTCGAGTTGCAATATTTCCTTTACTTAGTACAAGCAAGTAAAAATGCTATTGCTTTGTAATTTAAAATAAACTGCAAAATAAAAAAAAATTGCTATGTCAGTATCAAAACGGACTATTATAACAGACTCGACTATTATACAGAGAAAAACAGACTATTATACAGAGAACTAAAGAAAATAAAAATATATTGTAACTATTATAAAAAGATAATCTGAAAAAACTAGAAAACAGCTTATGAAATTTATCGGTAATGTTTGAAAACGAATTCTCAAATCCTGTAAATTTTGAATAAATGCTGTAAATGTTGTTGCGTGCGTACGGGTTCTTAATAGATTGAATGCACGAATCCGATAAAAAATTAATAAAATTTATTTTTATCACACGAAATATAACAAAACGCTGAAATTTCCCTAAAAGATATTCGTACGATATCGCAATATCACGTAATGTAATCAGTAGCTATATATTTACAACTAATAAAACATTAAACAGAACGCAATCCAAAGCGCAGAGAAAGCAAATCCAATCTAACCGCGAATTTGCTACAATCAAAACCAACAGCTCACTGAAACAATAAATGAGTTGAGATGTTTTTCTCCTTCGGCTTTTACTGCTTTTTCAATCAGCCGCGCGAGAGAGTTCTAGCAATTTCTGGAAAGCAGAATTACGGTTATGGGTAACATACTAGTCAATTACATTTATTCAAATTAAATATCAATTACAGAAATAAACTTTTATTCAATGTTAAATGCACGTGCTCTTGCATTTTTATTTTTCCGGGGTAGCTTTCTCTTAAAATATGTCACGCGCCGCATTGCACTAGGAAATAAAACAATTTTAATTACAAGTAAAAAAGAAAAACCTGAAAGGTATCTGATTTTAAATTACGTCCAAAGAGGCATTTTTTTTAACATTTTGTATGCTACCTTTAATTATGAAATATCATGTTCTTCGCACTTAAACTATAAAATTCAGTTCAAGAGCAGTATCGCAAAATAATTTTGAAATGGGCATATGTTTAAAATTTCCGATAGGCAGTCTTAGGATAAAAATAAGGAGATAAAAATGTTCTTTCCGTACAACGTTGCCATTGCTCGCTTTGAAATCCTTGAGTTTGTTAATCAAAAATTTGTTAAAATTTTACAAAATATGAAATCGATAATAAAACGAATTCTAAATTTCAAATTTGGGCTTCCAGATGCCCATAATTGGGGTGGAAATGTTCAATATTCAAAATTGGACGGCTCTAGGTACCTTTGTTTTATCACAATGCGAGAAACATATATACATTTATGAAGATTCTTCAGTATTTAATTTCTTTAAATATAATACAGGGGGAGAATATTTGGTGGCAACAATTTGAAAAGTGAAACAAAGTTTTTAGTGAACCAACGCAAAATGCCAAAACGAAATTAATAGTCCTTCTGAACGTATTGTCCCTTTGAGCTAATAATTCTGTTAAAAATAGCTAACTTAATACAAAATCCGTAACAATATTTATGTCTGTAAATTTGAAAATAGATATGCTTCATTTACTCTACTTTCATGTGACTTTACACTATTTAAATAAATTCATTTAAGATGGCTAAGAAGCATTTCGTAACACAGATGAAAACTGTGCAGCAACAGTTCTGCAACAGCATACCAAGAATCCTCACAAATTACAAATTTTCTCAAAATTTTTTATCCAAACATTTTGATTAAAATCTCTGGCTGCAGGAAATATTCTCATCTTCTAAGGAGGCAGATTCCTATGTAAACAAACGTCTTAAATTTTTAATATTAAAAACTGTCTTATGTCGCTGCTTTAACTTTCCCAGTCACAAAAAAGTAATTAAGTTCGTCAGGCACTCTCGTTTAAAAGGAAAATTTCCAAACCAGCCAGGTGCAATTTTTTACCAGCGCTGGTGGAACCTGAGGCATTTTTTGGGAGTTTTTTTATGTTACAATTTAATTTCTTTGTTAATTTGCTTAATTTTAAAGAAGACGTCTTAAAGAAAGTAATATCCTTCCATTTACCGGAGTAAAAAATCTTTTAACTTTCCGCAGTCTGTACTAATTGTTTCAAACTGAGATAAGATTAAAAAGGACCATTTTTTTAAACTGTTTTTTTTTCTTTGTGCGAGGAAAATGGGGCAACGTTCTTTCATAATTTAAAAAATGGGGTACCCTCTGGTGATTTTATGAATAAAATTTAATATATCTCTAAAATTACAAAAAAAGTGGAAATTGAAATTTAGTTTCGTTATTAAAATATCACAGAGCCAAACAAACTTATTACTTCTATTTATATTTTAGTACATAAAGATTAAAAACAAAACGGTTTTATATACAGTAAAATTCCAGGTACTGTTTATCCGAAACCGCAGTAATCGGAATTCCTTGATTTTCGTTTTTACGCTATGTAAAATCAAGTTGTTTTTATTTTTAGCTCAAAAGGTACACTAGTCCTATATAGTATAATAACTCGAAACGTCATTTTGCGTCCAATCACTAAAAAAGGTGCACCACTTTTCAAATTGTTGCCACCAATATTATCACCCTGTATTTCATTTAGATTATGAAGAATCTACATAAATGTACGCATGTTTCTGGCGTTCTGAAAAAACAACTATACCTAGATCCATCAAATTTAATATAATGTAGTCCTCTATCCGAATATGCGCACCTGGAAGACAAAATTTTGAATTTGTTTTATTACCTATTTCATACACTCTTAGACAAAAAAAAAAAAAAAAAAAAAAAAAAAAAATACGCACCAAGAAGGAGTTATCCGAATGGGACTAAAATCAGTAGAAGTGATGTACATGTACAGAAAAACAAATGATTACAGTTTGAGAAAAATTGGATGATTTATTGAAGTGACAGAGCTTCACAAAGTGAAAAAGTCAGTAACGTGTTTGTCCACCTCTGGCCCTTATGCAAGCAGTTATTCGGCTTGGCATCGATTGATAGAGGTTGCGGATGTTCTTCTGAGGAATATCGTGCCAAATTCTGTCCAACTGGCGCGTTAGATCGTCAACATCCTGAGCTGGTTGGAGGACCCTGCCCATAATGCTCCAAACGTGCTCAATAGGAGAGAGATCCGGCGACCTTGCTGGCTAAGGTAATTTTCGGCAAGCACTAAGGCAAGCAGTAGAAACATGTGCAGTGTGGGAGCGGGCATTATCTTGTTGAAATGTAAGCCCAGGGTGGCGTGACATGAAGGGCAACACAACGGGCCTTAGAACTTCGTCTACCGCTGTGCTGTAAGGTTGCGACGGATGACAACCAAAGGGGTCCTACTATGAAATAAAATGGCACCCCAGACCATCACTCCTGGTTGACGGCCTGTCTGCCGGAAGACAGTCAGGTTTGTATCACACCGCTGTCCGGGGTGTCTCCAGACTCGCCTTCGCTCGTCATCGGGCTTCAAAGCGGGACTCATCACTGAAGACTATTCTACTCCAGTCAGTGAGATTCCAGTGCAAACGAGCCCACACCACTGCAAACGAGCTTGACGTTGTACAGAGGTCAATGGTAGTCGGCGCAAGGGGCGCCGTGACCACAGACCCCTTTCTGTGAGCCATCTATAAATGGTCCTTGCGGTCACTGAAGCACTAGTTGCACGTACAGTCGATGATAATGATGCATCTGGGGCTGTGGGTGCCGCTCTGACGATTGCTCGGTCTTCACGTTCTTTCGTTTCTCTAGGCCTACCGCTTCCTTCTCGATGGTGCGCGCGGCCATGGTTCATCCATTCCTGCCAACATCGTCTAATAGTGGCATCGTTCTTGCTCAAATGTTAAGCTATTCGCCGATAAGACCAAACGGCTTCTTAGAGCCCAACTAAACGACCGCTCTCAAATTCTGACATCTGCGCATATCGTTCGCGCACCTGTATGCGAGGCATAGTTACTGTCTACCAGACTACACGGAATGAAATTCGTGAAGAATTTATGACCTGGAATCGTAATTTCGCTTCTTTAATATCCTGCCAATTGCGCAGATCAGATGCGCTGTATGTCTAAGAGTGTATTTTGTAAAACTTTAACGAATTTTTTAGTACCAATTTTTCAACAATTTCAAAGCGAGCAATGGCAATACTGTACGAAAAAAAAAAAAAAAGAACGTTTTTGTCTCCAACGCGCGAGAATATGTATCGGAAATTCTTAAGATATGATCATTTTAAAATTATTTTGCGATATTGCTGTTGAACTGAATTTAATGGTTTAAGTGCGAAGAACATGATATTTAATAAATAAAGATAACCCACAAAACGTTAAAAAAACACCCTTTTGGGAGTATGTTTATTTATATTATTTTTATTAATATTTTGTGATTCTATTGAACCGAATTTTATATGGCGCAAGTGCCAAGAACGTGATGTTTAAAAAATAAAGTAAGCACACAAAACGTTAATCATAAAAAGGCAAAAAAAATTGTGTAAAGCCGTCTTAGTAAAAAACTCAATATTGATATTGTAAAATGAGAAAACACTAAACAAAAATCTGAATCCTCTCATATTTTGTATTACGTACAAAAGGGTGTTTTTTAACATTTTGTGTATTACCTTAATTTACTAAATATTATATTCTTAGCACTTAAACCACACAAACTTCAATTCAACAGCAATATCACAAGATATTTAAAAACAGCATATCTTAACAATTTCCGGTACAGTCTCGCGCGCTGAAGATAATTTTTTTCTTCCGTACAGTGTTGTCATTGCTCGCTTTGAAATCGTTGAGTTTATTAATAAAAAATTCGTTAAAGTTAACAAAATTTGAAATAGATGTTCAAATGCCCATGTGCCCAAGTGTCCTTATTCGGTTGGAGGACTACGTTATTCAAAATTCGAGAACTCTAGGTACCGTTGTTTTTTCACAGTGCTAGAAACATTTAAGCATTGATCCAGAATCTTCATTATTTTGTTTCTTTAAATATAATACGTGGCGATAGTATTTGGTGACAACAATTTGAGAAGTGAAACAACGCAGAAAGTGAAATGCCTTTTTAGACTAATAGCTCTTAGAGTTAAAAACAGAAAAATAATACTTAATGCCAACACTTAATGCTGCAACCGAAATTCTAAACGCATATTGCTAATTTTTTTTTTAAATTTTTGTAATTTTGCTATTGAAATGTATGTGTCGTAATTGCGAAGAAAATGATGCTTTAATAAAGCTGAAAAGACAAGAAAAATGGATTAATAGGAATGAGTATAAAAGCAGATGGGTAGACTACGAGATCAGCGAAAGTGTGAAGAACCTTAACAAATCCTTTGGTGCGACCGTTAAAACCTGAAATCTTTCAGAGTTTTTTAATTTTGATATTTCTAATTTTTTTCGTTGGTTTAAGCACTATAAAATATATTACAGTACAATGTACGATTCGCAGGAAGTCATCAAGAAGTTTGTTTGAATATGTGAAAAATGCCTAAACTGCTGTATAGACTATGTAATTCATAAACAATAACAAAAAAACTAATGCTCTGTAATTTTAGGTTCATTATGATTGCTTAGATGTAATACCGTTCGCCTTTCAGAAAGCAGTCTATGCAAATGTGGTGATATTATATCAGTTCCTTTTCCAACCAAGAAAATTTTGTCTTATAAAGAATAGTTAACGAAAATAAAAATAATTTCCTTGTTTAATTTTAGTACAGTAAAAATGAAAAGAAGCTTTAGGCTTAAATATAATTTTAAAGATATTATTCTTTCATATTTAATCTCTTTGTTGCTAGACAAATTAACTACTTTATAAGTTATTTCTCTCACCTTGTTAGCTAATAGAAATGCATTTAATTCATGATATATTTAATTAAAAACATTAAATATTTTTAATGAATTACGTTAGATATTTTTTCCACTTTTTAAATATACAGAAGATCTATAATGTCCTCATGTTAGTCTAAATGGATATTCCTCTAACATCCTATAAAATGTTTCACTATTCCACCTAGGCCACCTCTATTGATAATCTCCACTAATAAAACCATATTAAACTTTAAAATAGCCCTTTTGGGTGATCGTTAAAATCTGAACCATTTCAGATTTTTTTAACCCTAGATTAATTAATTGCATTGCTTTAGTTTATGGATATAGATAATTCCATGAAGTATTTTTAAAATGCTTAATAAATAGAATTCAAAGGAATTGCAGATTTTAAGACTTAAATATAGATAAATTTGCTAAGGTTTTTTTTTAATTTCACAAGTTATCAGCTTATCCACCTTTCTCGATAGTTGTTTTTATTCATTTTATCCACATTTGCCAGCAATGTCTCACTGTCATCGATCATGATGTACTACGTAAGTTAGAGTTGAGGAAATAAATGAGATTAACAGATAGTGACTGTATAAAGACACTAACATATAAGACACTGTATAATCTACAAAACCTATACATAAGCTTAAGGCTTAAATAAAATCAGGCTCCAAACAGATCAGAAAACAAGGAGATAAAAAGGAAAACTTGAAAACAGGTTTTTTTAACATAAGATTATGTGATTATGTTCCTTTATAATGGTTTGATGGGAAAAAAAAATTAGGGAGCTATTTGAGGTGTGCGCGAATGTTTACAGTTTCAAAATACAAATGTTACGATCAATCTAAATACATCATTAGACAGGTGAAAGAGCACAAAATTTTAGCAAACGCAAAAGAAATTTTAAAAACTGGATAGCCGGTATACGTATAGTAATGCATCAAAAATCGAGAAATTATGATGATTTTCGGTACGCATGCGCGACCGCCTGTGAGTGGCAGTGTCATCTGGTAGACAGTCAGTTTGTTCTGGTGGTGCTTGCAGTATTTATTTTATTTTGCCAAGCTAGTGGTGTTGTGATTTATAAAAACTTGACTAGTGTAACAGATTATATACCAACAGAAGTTACTGCTAAGCAGCGCAAGAGAATACAGGATTCAGAAGCAGGCGATACTTATATGGTTGATGTAATTGTTGCTAGGCAGTCAAGATTTATCCTAGCACCCGTATATATTCGTCTAACTATTAATACGGGAGATTTGAAGATGTTCTTGTTTAATGCATTGATGAAATATTCTGAGACTACTTTATTAATCGATGAAGCGTTTACTGCAGGTACAGATGTTCCTATTATTACTATGGGAGATTTGAATGTAGACGTCAAACGGAATGAAAAGGCATTTGATTTTATGAAACATCATTTTAATCTCAATATGGCGCCAAGTAACTATCCTCATTTGTGTATTTAATATTGACCATTAATACAGCTGCAGACATGATAAATTATGCATCTAATTTCTCATATCACCAACCAGTTTAACATAGGGTCATTTTGAATGAGTAAATGTAATACGTGTAAATGAGTAGATATAATAACGTGCGTGTAGAATTTCCTTTTCTGTTTTATTTGTTCTATAAGATCCTAACCCTTCGGTTAGTAATCTTAACGCATTAAACACCAACAGTTCTTTAAACTAAAAGAGAAAGCCTATCGTCATTTTCATTTTTGTTCCGAGCTCTAGACCTAGTTTCTTCTATTTTGGGTCTGTTTGCTAACTATACCCCTGCACTTTGAAATAGCAAGAAAAATTACTTAACAAACGACTCATCAATTATGAATTACATTGATCCCAGGATTCAGACCACACTTAAAATTGAATTTTTCTCTTTCCTTGATATTCAGATAGCTTGTAAAAAATTTAATTTCAAATGTTCAAAAAACGTTTCACTGGTTGTCTTCTTCTTCATATAAAATCTTATTATTCTGCTAAATAAAAAAAATGATTTCCTACTCTTATATTTTTATGAGCTTAATCTTCATAAACGTCTCAAGAGCACAGTTATTTAAAAACACTTGCTACTGACAAAGAGTTTTCTTCACCAGTTATTGATATTGATTTTAAATTAATTTACTCACATTATAAAGAATATCCTCCAATTAACCTAGAGTGACGTGACCGCCTTTATCCGGTGATGAAATTTTTTTGATTTATATATATTAGCTTATAATTTAAAATATTTTACTTCCTTACTTTTCAGATGATACAAATATCATTTTAATGAAAGGGCGTTTATGAAAACAGAGACAAAAATTAGTAATTATGCCAATTTAGCTAATAAAATCTGCTAAGACACAGTTCTTCATGAACATATACAAAAGGCCATACTCAGTGTTAAAACCAGTCATATTGTTTGTTCTCTTTGTCATCCGATATTCCTCTTTTATTGTTTATGAAACATCTCGAGATCTCAGCAGAAGCATTTTAAAACTTAATTTATCTTATGTTAATAACATTCATAGTTCAGTGTCAGTTTGCGTTTTTTCCTTGATAAAGAACTATCCTTCAGTTTAAGGTTGAATTTAGCCTAAATTCGAAAACCTCATTAAAGTAAAATGCGTAATACAGAATTTGTTTTTATAGTTTACTAGCCGCTGCGCGGCCAGCCTTCGTCTGGCTTTTAAGTGTACCAGAAAAATGCCTAAAGAGAACACCAAACATTAAATTTAAAAACTGCACAGAATTTTACTCTGCAGAACAATATTATCGAAAAAGAAACAAACAACAACGGAAAAAAAAATTCAGTTAAAAATGCATTACATATAAAAAGCATACAACGAAATAAGCAATATCCCTTTATACAAATATTAATTATCCTAATAAATAAATTAACCAACTTCCCTTTGCAAAATCTTAAGAACTCAAATGGTATAAACAGATTAAGAACTTAAACAGATTCAAAAATATCATGCAAAACTTTTTTATAATTAAAATTATGCATAATTAAAACATAATATTACAATGAAATAAGCAATATCCCTTGATACAAATGTTAATTATCCTAACAAAGTAATTAAACAATTTACCGTTGCAAAAAGAAACAACTTTTTAATTTCTTAAACTTTTCAGTCTCTTAAAAACAGTAACATAAGAAATACGATGAAAAATTGTTGCCAAACCGAAATTTTTAAAAGAATGAAACTATTCAAAATGATGCAATTTCATCAAAAATCTATCAACAACAATAAGAAAGGAAAATTGTTGCCAAAACTACATTTTAAAATATCTGAGATGTGAGAAGTGTATTCGGAAGCTTCATTTCAAAAATTTAAAAAAAATACAAAATATTATTATTTTTCCAAAATTCTTTTTTTAAAAGGAGTCGAAAGGATTAAAGTTCAACGTGACTAAAAATCAAAGGAAAATAAACAGCACATTTTTTAAAATAAGTTTTTTTATAAAAAATTCCGCGGAAAAGGTGTTAAGCTCACCTTCCTAAATAAATTCGTATTTAATCGATTTATTGAAATACGAAATTTATTTTAAGTTCGTAAAATAGCTAAGTGTCTACGCTTCACGACGATGTAAAAATGAAATGTATTGAGTGAAATCTCGCTTTCCTGTAGCCCATTATGTCTCAAAATGACGCGATTTGGTCACAAAACATAAAATAAAAAAAATTCTAATTCGAATTTCGAAAAAATCGCTTCCAGGTGCACTGCCTCTTGTGTAGATACACCTATGCACCAAATTTCGTGGCCCTGGGTCTATTAGCTTACTCGCAACACGAACGAAAGATACACACACAGAGACTCTTTGTTTTATTATATGTAGAGATAAACACTGGTAATGCGAAACTTTTCTATAGAATAGTTTTGGATATGTTGCTCAGTACAAAAAGTACCATCTCGCATATTTTCTTCTTAAATTCTCATCCCAACATGCTCTTCAAACGTCTTAGTCCTTTTATTAGCATAAATATAACAAATTAAACTAAAGCGAAGAAAAAGTTAAGTAAGTTAAGTATGTTGGAATGATGCCATGAACAGCTAAAAAGAGACTATTCTATGGATTATGAATACACAGTAGGAGAGCAATTAAATGGTCATTACAAGAAAAAAATATGGCGTGGACACCCCATAACTTACTTGTATGCCTATTAAATTATGCACATTTTTTGCTGCACATCATTTAAACTCGTTTCCTCGAACTTCATTAAAGATATAGTTCTCATTCAGTCAACTTAGTTCTCACTTCCCGATACAGCAAAAATAGATAAGAACTCAAAATGAAACTCATTAGAACTTGCAAAACACAGAAAAACCCAACACCAAAGGCAGTTAAAAACAATTAAAATAACAATTTTTGCAATTAAAATTAGAATTTCTTGACTAAAAGAAGCAATTTAGCCAAACGACAGAAACATAAAGCTTTCGATGAAGAAAAATTTAAAGTTAACATTCGGTCCCACTGGAGACTCTGAAAGACTCTGAGGTTGATGCATCAAATGAATTAATTCACTATACTACTAAGAGTTTCAAATGTAAAAAAAGGAGCCGATGCGTTAAACTTAACGAAACTTACACTTTTAAATTGTTGATAATTCTACAATTATTACATGCAGATTAATTAAAGACATAAAAACCTTAACCGGAATATAGGAACAATATAATTCAATGACTTTTAAAGCAAAAATTGAAAACTTTACACACATATAAGAATAATAAAAAAAGCAAAGTTAATCGATAAGGTAAGAGGGTTAGTATACATATACCCACCACTTAAGATTATACCTATATATATATATACATTTGGGGCTGCCGATTGCAACAAAAATGGGAGGTGCACAACTAGATGTTATAGCAGTCCCATATACAAAATTTCAACGGTTTTACGGCTAATCGTTTTTGAATTAGGCAAGCTACATACATTTGTACGTACGTATGTATGTCACGTAAAGATAGCCTTAACGAAAACGTTACAAAAAAGTCCCTTCTGAATCCATTTTAAATCCATTTTACAATCCGTTTTGGAACTAAAAGAGTCCGTTATTCTGTCCGTACATACAGACGACCAAAAAAAAAAAAAAAAAAAAAAGCTTAAATGAATTCAAAAGTAGTCAAAATTGATATTTTCCTTGAATTATGAAAATTACTTATATGTTGAGGTATAGCACATATTTACTTTATACTTAGTACATTCCTTGTACTAAGTATAAAGTAAAAAAGGAGAAAAATGTAAAATAACGCTTAGGAGAGAAACGTAATAGAACTACACAGCATTTTTTGCATTTTGTTGGCAGTGTCGAATAAATCAAACTTTCACTCTGTCTCATTCTTAGATAGATGGAAAGAAACGGAACACTACTATACTTTTTACAAGAGCTTGAGCTTGTCTTGAGCTCTCTAAGCAAATTGAATGCTTAATTAAGTACCATTAATTTGATGATTAGTTTTACATATTTTACCTACACAAAGGGGCTACATAAAAGCATGGGTTATTTTTTAAAATGAAAGTCTATGAATTCCATTGCGGATACGAAGTTTCGAGCAAGTAATTCTGCAAAATAACTTCCCCCCCCCTCGAAGGAGCGTTACACAAACTTAAAAGTAGTATTGATATTTTGCGGGCAAGGAGCTAACTGTATGATATTTTTATAAACCATTGTTATCACGTACGCACGCGTAAATTTTATATGTATACATATACTAATAGTAGATTTTTAAAATGTACATACATTATAAAAGGAAAGTCTTGTTTTAAATTCCTATCTAAGTGTAAATTTAATAGAAATTGCAAAACAGGGATTATAGAACACAACTTTGGCAAATTTTTCAAAGAATGAGACGATTAAAAAGAATGCCTTGTTTAAAAGTTATAAAAGAGAGAAATATAGTATAACTGAATAGCTTTGTTAATTTTGTTTGATTTTATAAATATTAATAAACTCTTAAAATAGTATATAAAGATGAAATATTTTTCTTTCCAGCGAAAGAAAAACTTATTTAAAATAGTTTAACTTCATAACTAACAGTTTCGATTTTAGTCGCCCACTTTTATTTCATAATAATTCACAGAATTAGGAAAAGCTGTAAGAGAAATCTAAGACTGTTGAAGTTGAATGTGGTTTATCAGCAGAGATTATCAATAGAGATGGTCCAGGCGGACTAATGAAACATTTTATAGGATATTTAAGGAATTTGATTTTAGAATAAAAATGTGAATGTTATATATCTTTCGTATATTTAAAAAGGGAAAAAGATGTAATGTAATTCTATAAAAATATTTGATGTTTTTAATCAGATATGTGATAAATTTAAATGCTTTTTAATTTAATTCAATTAGATTAAAAAGTAAAAAAATAATACCCTTCAGAGCTGCCCCTATTGCTTTTAAGTAATTCAATTTATTAATTAATAAATGACAGATTAAATATAAAAGAATAATAGCTTACATTTTTTCAAATGGCGAAGGACTAGAATGAAAATTGAAACAACACATTAAAGCTGTAAGGAAATGCTTATTTTTATCCAACCAGTTATCTTATATTAATTAGTTTTACTATTATTTTCGCTTTCCGTTTTCCTGCCAGAACGCAAATTTTAGTTCACATGTATTCAATTAGGCAGAAAGAGACAGTATTTAAAGGAAGGTTTTAGACTTTTGAATCAGAGCGTGTTCAACCTACTGAAGGCCACGTTACTAATAAAAACTTTTAGACAGTAGTTAGTTTGCGGCGTTGCGTTATTCGTGCCATTAGTACTCTTCACGCCAGCTTAGGTTTCAACCAACTTGAGCGTTATTCCTTCTGTGGAGCCTCTGGCTAACATACGATTTAAGTTCAAATTTTAATGCCTTACATTTTAGTTACGCTATAAGTTCTGACTGGTTTTGTAAGCACAAGAAGTGCCTTCTGTAAAATTTCTACGTTTAATAAAATGGTCTTTTACACCCTTTTCGCGTATCTCGGTCTTCGTACTGAACATGACCGCTCAGTCCTATATATCAGCTTGAGTCCAAATTTAGGTTATGCTTGCCAAGGAGGTAACACTACAATGCGAAACAATGCAAAATTGTGCTTTGAGTCTAATTTGCCAGAAATAGTAACAAGGAAATTTTAATTCATGTGAATAATATTTTAACTTGTAGAGACATTAGGTATTTTTGAAGCAGGAATATTGAAAAATGAACAACGTCTTCTCCAGGAATTGAACCACGGACCCCTCGCTTACGCGTCGAGCGTGCTGACCACTACACTACGAAGGCATGCGAAGAAGGCGGGAGAAATACCTTATATACCCCCCTTTTAAAGAGCGACTTGGGATTAGGGGCCCCAATCGCCAAATCGTGGTGTTGGAGATTCATCATCCACCATCTTTTAGTTCAGGCGCCATTAGGAGACATTAGGATTTGTTTGGTAGCAGAAGTACTGAAAAATGAGCAACGCCTTCGCCGGGAATAGAACCACGGACCTCTCGGTTACGCGTCGAGCGTGCTGAGCGCTACACCACGAAGGCATGCGAAGAAGGTGGGAGAAATACCTTAACTAATGGCATTCTGCTAAGTTTTTTTCATTATAAGTACAATAAAATCATTATCTCCAATAACCATAATACAGAAATTAATCTCTCTCTCTCTCTATATATATATATAGACATATTAGATATATTAGGACAGGCATGTCAGACTCGCGACCCACGTGTCCTTCACTGGTGTTTCTGCGGCCCTCGGTTTATCTCCAGAAATTAAGAAAAAATGTGTAAACTTAGTATAGTATTAATAAAATTGGAATTCCACTGAATATCGAGACATATATACAATTTCGGTTATTAGAAAGGACTCTTGAAAGATTATCATTAACTTCATTGTTGCGCAGGTGAAATGGAAAATCAAAAATCTTTTCACCATACCTCGAACTCTGAAAATTCCAACTACTAGCAGAATGTGCTTTCTAAATGCAACCGTGCATTCAATTATGACGATTCCTTCTTGGTGTTGCAATTTTCACAAACGTGAGTGTATATATATAATTTCTACATTCTACGGAATCGTTTTTGAGTTTTGTAAGATGCGTACACACGTACATACGTACTACACATACCCACGTACATACGTACAGACGCCACGAAAAAATCCCCTTCGAATTCATTTTACAACCGATTAGAAGAAAAGGGTTCATATTTAGTTATTCTGTCCGTAAGTATAGATGTCACGCATGTTTCTGAGTTATGTGAGATAAATACTTATACAGGGTGTCCCAAAACGACCGCATAAACTCTGCACAGCTAGATTCCTCTTTGAGAGTACATAAAAACTGCCCAAAGAAGCGTTCCTGTACGATCCATAGTATACGAGAAAAATACGAAAAACAATGCATGACGTCACTGCCAGTGCAAGAAAAAACACTTTATTAAACATATCAAGAGCAGTATATGCGCAACTTAAAGCAGATGTTCAAAGTGTCCGCCATACATGTAGAGGCAGGCGTGAGCACGCCTTGGAATGGCTGTCATCACACGTTGCAGCATCGCGGGGTCCACCGAAGTACAAGCAGCATGCAGACGAGCAACTAAGTCCATTGGTGTTGTCACTACGTCTCGATACATCAATTCCATATATGCGCGGCGAACGTTTTAAACATTATCGTCTGGAAAGATATGTCAATACTGTTGTTAATATGTCCAATAAAGTGTTTTTTTCTTGCACCGGCAGTGACGTCATACTTTGTTTTTCGTATTTTTCTCGTAAACTATGGATCGTACAGGAACGCTTCTTTGGGCAGTTTTTATGTACTCCCAACAAGAAATCTAGCTGTGCAGCGTTTATGCGGTCGTTTTGGGACACCCTGTATACATATGTACATATGCCATGAAGGAATTCTTTCTGAATCCATTTTAAATCTATTTCGTAATTTATTTTGGAATAACGTGTCCTCTATTCTTTTCGTACAAACGGTCCAGAGCGTCAGCCTCACTTTGCACAATTACGTGTATATTAGGGTTTGATGACGTCGTCCAGGAATGAGTACTTATATCCAAGTCCGTACACAGACGTCACGCAAAAAAATCGTCCAAGTGTTTCGCGAGCGGGAAAAATGAATATTTTTGTTCAAATACGTTTACTTTATTTTAAATCTTTGCTATCTTCTCTTATTTTCCATTTCTGGCCAGAATAAGCGCAAATATATTTTGTCTATGCAAATGAGGTTGCAAACTGTAGAAGTATTTAAGACACGGCTTTTAGCCAAAAGTAAGAGAAAAAAAGAGAGAGACTTCTCGCTGCCTTTATCACGTACGTGCTTTTCATGTCTGCCTTTAAGGCCAGAACTTAGTTCTTGCTGATATTTGAACACGTCTTGTAGTCTTTTCATTCCGCTCACTACATACGTAGTATTAAAGGACCAATCTTCGCGTTACTACTCTCTGTAAAGCATTTTAGTTCTTATTTAAGTTAGTTTGTTTCTTATTTTCTACGTTTTAGACCAAAAGTATTTGTCTCTGCAATCCCGAAGTGCGGGAGCGCCTGTACGTTGTGAGAAATAAAGGGTAATGTTAAACCCTTCTTATTTGTGTTGTCTGTTCCGCGCACACACGGACATAGCTTTGAGTAAGCTCCCTGTTCTTATTCAAGACTCCAGTTATGTTTGCAAAATCAACTAGAAGAAACAGTAGTCCTGACAACGATACCCGAAATTTTTCGCGATTACATCATTCTTTTACCTCGTACAAGTAAGTAAAAACAGCCTGAATCATTGCCGCCGCAACAATATGAAAAGATATTATCGAATAAAAAGAAAAAAAACTCTGACACTGGGGCTTAAATCCATCATTCACGAGACATCATTTTTCTTTATTTTCCTCCCTGGTCCGCAGGGCAGCTCTCGCTTTTCTTTTATGGACGCATGAATTGTTAATTTTTCCCTCTTTAGTACTTCTCTCGTTGGAGAATTTTTCATCTTTGGACAGTTTAAAACCACCGGAATTGAAACTGTCACCTGCGTATGGCGTGAAAATACTCGACGCCCTGATGAGTATAAACAAAATGACGGAACAATATGCTGCTCGGAACTTTCTTGGGAACTACTTTTTTTTTCCTCGCCTCTTTGGTTTAATTTTGAATTTGAGAGGATGTTATGATTCACGGATGGTAGGGATAATAAGTGAGGCGTTTTGAAAGACAGGTTCTTTTGAAGGTTGTTTTAAGTAATATTTATTGAAGAATTTTTTGGAGGTTATTTAAATAATATATATTGCAGCAATTCAATATCTTATTTTGTTTCGAAATTTAAAATGTTCAAACAGGAATTTACTCGTTAAATAATAATATAAATAAATGTCATTTTCAGAGTTTCGTCGAAATGAATAAATTTTAAACAGCGTCTTCATTTTTTGCGAGATTAAAAAAATATTCATTTTAGATTAAATTATTTGCAATAGTAATAACTAGTATAAAATATTAATACTTTTATCGAATTCTGGTAAAGGAAATATGATTAAATTATTTATTAATCTCGATTCGTTATTGTATAGTCAATAGCGAAAATTTGCTTTCGAGCAACTTTGCTTTCTTTTCTTATCGCCGATGGTAAAATGTCATTTAATACTCTCGAAAGGTGTTTCTCATTTCGTATTCATATTTGCTCTAAATTAAAAATTACCTTTTAAATATAATTTTGAAGTTTGGAGGCTAACATGTATTGTCTTTTAATGTAATATTCTAAGTTCGAGCAATGTAATAAATGCATAAAGGTTTTTAATTTGCTCAGTCGTAGAGCTGATTTATGTGTTCAGTAATTTCATTTGAATACATGGGAGTTTTAAACTTAACATTTTAATATAATACAATAGTTTTTTTATGCAAAAATTCTGCAAGTGATGTAAAATGCAATTAAATAGATTTTTTTTGCAATATCAGACTAATGTAACAAATATCCTGAGCTATTGTTATCTACAAAAAATATTCGAATTCAATTATTTTGCATTTAAAACAAAATTAATAGAAAAATAAGTAGCTTTATTTTGAAGGTTTAATATTTGAAATAAAAAAAGTAGTCGAATATTTTGAAAAGCTATATTCATTAGTTGAAGTAAATTACCTAACAAAAAAGCTTTATTTATCACCGAAGAAGAATAATTTTTTTCTCATTTGAAAAGTGTTTCTAATTTATTTCCTCACATTATAGAAAACATGTTTCTTCAAACATAATTTGAAGTCTACATTTCTTTCTATAAAATTATTTAATCTAATTCTTTCAAAGTAAATTAAATGATTGGACAGATACTTTAATGTTTAAATACTTAAACTATGCATAAAAGTTATCACACATTTTTATGTTATCTCCACAAAGATATTTCTAGAAAGGTCTCTACAGAACCGTATGCCGAACGTTATAAATTAATCAGTGATTCAATCAGATATCAATTTTAGCAACTTAAGTAAATAATAGGATAACTACATTGTTCCTATAATTCAAGTCAAAAATGTCTTTCGTCCCTAAAGAATCCAGATTTGAAAAATATACTTATTTACATGGAAAGGCTGAATCGCTCTTAATTTTCTGCCGTTTGACTGTCCGCAAATCCAAGATTATAAGTAATGACCTAGGGTTGCAAAGAATGACATATACTGTCAATCAATCTAGAAAAAATACTATTATCATTACGAATAACAACAAGTTTTCAATCGATCAGTTGTTATTACATTTTTGTACGAAATAACAAGAAAGTACTGTAATCGTGGGAACTGTGTTGTATCATATTTCAACAGAAATATCAATTTTGGCCGTTACCGAATCCGTTTGCCCTATTTGTTTTGCCTCACATATGTACGTACAGACAGACAAAAGAACCGTATTTTTCAAAAACAGATTGCGAAATGATTTAAAGTGGATTCAAAAGGGATTTATTTCGTGCATACTTACGTATACGTGTATCCCGCATAACTCAAAAATAGTTAGCCGTAGAATGTTTAAAGTGGATTCAAAAGGGATTTATTTCGTGCATACGTACGTATACGTGTATCCCGCATAACTCAACAATAGTTAGCCGTAGAATACTAAAATTGTGTATGTGGGACTGCTATAAAATCTAGGTGTACAATCCCCGTTTTTGTTGCAATCATCAGAACCGATTTCAAATATGATTATATCTATCTATATATAGCGAGATAGAAATAGAGAGACACACCTCCTCACTGACCTGTATTTTCGCTATCGTTTTCGCGGTCATATACTTCCAATTGCACAAATGTTTTAAATGAAAAAAATATTAATATTTTGACAATGTGAAATTTAAAAACAAATTTAATTTGCGACAAATAAAGAAACCTAGTTTTTTAAGCGATCTTCCGTTATATTTGGTAAAGTATTATACTCGTTATGAAAAAAAAGAGGTTTGATTCCTCGCGGCAAAAATTGACCAGGAAATTTAATTTCAAAATGTGTAATTTTTATGTGATTTTTAACTTTCCTTGAAGGATCCGTTAATTAATTTAGAATAAGTGGAGGAATTGAGTTAAAATGAGGCGGAGTAAAGAATGTAGATAATTTAATAGGCCGTGCAACGAAACTGTGTAGTGCCCACATCAGTTTGTTTTTTTTCATCTAGGTTTAAGGTTTTTTTGTACTAATCTTTCTTAACTTTTGCTCCTGGTAGAAATATGATAATCAAAAGCAGAAAATAAAGTATTTTCAAAGTATGTATTCATTTAAGTTGCTTATGTTGCTGATAAATTACTCTTTCAAAATTTAGGATTTTAATAATTTCTTTCAGTCGTGTAAAACTTATGTTTCAACAGAATAAATATTCTTGTGCTTAATCTTTCATTATGAAGGAGAAGCATCATTTGCGCATTTGCTCAATCTAAATAACTCTAATAACTCTAAAGTAGTTCACTGCAGTGTTGCCAAATCAGCGGAATTTCATGAGAAAATAACATTACAAAAAAACTTTACTTTTAGATGACGTTTGTAATTTTGACTAGCATTTACCTTGTCATAACTAAATTCTCCAAATTTCAGTTTGGATACTGAAATTATACTTAACTTATGCTAATACAAAACAATGTTTGAGAGATTTTGTATAAAAAATATAAGAGTTAATTTACAAGATTTAGTATTTTATCAATCAGTTATTTATAGTAAATTCTTCTTTCCATTTCTCGACAGAATGTAAATTAACAGGATTTAGGCTGAGATTTTTAGATTGCAAGACGGAACTTTACGTAGTCACTTTACGTAGTTCGTACCAGCTTTGTTAAGTATGTAATTATTCGGCTTACGGTACTGCTGCCGACATCTGAATAACTGTTACGCAGGTTAGAGGTTTCGAGTGAGCTTAAATTCAAAGTATTTGTGTAGTCTTCGACTACTGTATACGTTTTAAATTTGAATTCAATTTAACTGATACTTCAGCTTTATCTCCCCAAGTGTCGTTTGATTCTATTAGCACAAGGAGTGCATTTATGTTCAAAGTTGTGTTTAAACGAAAAGGTTTGTTTTAAACCTTTCCAGGTGTCTGCATTTACTTCAGACGCAGCGATAATTCTCTCTGAGTCTGTTAGGACTTTGCAACTATTTTATGCTCCCGAAGGCAAACTCTACAAATGTAGAAATATATGTTTTTATGATTTTACTTATGCTGCCCCGACGGTATAGTGGTTAGGGGAGCCGACTGCGATACCAACGGGCTCCGGGTTCGAATCCCGGAGAAGGCATGGTTGTAAGTGTCCGTCCCTTCATAAGAGGCAAAGGTGGTCCACCTATTAGGTGCCTCCATAATAAAGTGACCACCATGTCTGGCCTTAGTAGTGGTCAAGTCGAAGTCGCTGAGGGCCCACTATTGAGAAAAAAAGAGTGATTTTACTTATGTCTATAGTTTCTACAGTATTTTAATTTAAATATAAAAAAATTAACTTAGTTTTATCTAAATTATGTATTTCATACGACATTTGTTCTCCTATTTTGTCCGTTATGCATGAAGTATATTTCTGAGCAGCTTTACGACTTTACGAATACAGTGAACCATATTTTACGAATATAATGAACCATATTGTAAAGACCTCCTTCCTCAGACGGTTCCCTCTGAAAATGATCAGATTTTTTTAAAAATGTGAAAAAAAAACACCCATATTGAAATCACGTTCCTAGGACCACGATTTTTAGCGAAGACCAAAATCATGAAAACCGGGAGCAGAGTTTACTACATGATTTCGAAAGTCGTATTTTGTGCCTATTTTAATGAAAACGAAACTTAGGACATATCTGAAATTAAAAATTTTAATTTGCTAATTTTACTTTGATTTGTTTCTTAATTACTAAATTTACTCAAAAAATTATTTTGAGTTCCCAAGAATCTGTTTCCTTTATAGAAAAAGTATGAAAACGACGTACGCTCTGCACATACACACAAAAAAGGGGAGTTGGATAGTTCTGTATATCTCCCGCTCTACTAGGCCGATCGAAGGAATTTAATTCTCAAAAAAGCGAAAAGAGGGATTTAGGATGTATATTAGATTTAGATATAGCTTTGTTCATATATAGCAGGTATTTTATATATAGTATAGCAGGTATTTTACCTCAAAATCGGATTTTTTCTGAAATGATATACAGTTCTTTTCCCATGTTTCGTTTTCTAAGACTCAAATTACCCTTGAATATTAAATTTTGTGAATTTTAGTGAAAAACTTACTGAGAAATTTAAACATTATCTTTGCTCACTTTTTTTCAGTTTACGTCAAGAATAATTCACTTGAGGAAATTCCTTATTTATAGAAATCTATGTTCCTTTCTCTTTTTTCATTGTGCACAACAGGGAAAAAAGATGCACTGTTCATTCTTTCAAATAATTTCAAAGTGCGTAAAGCACATTTGGACTTGTTATCGCTTATAACAAATACGCCAAATTTCAAAACGCACCAATATTTAAATTCATGTAAATCTTGGGAAATTCTGAACAAAAAACTTAAATGTTTTGCAGGTATGCCTGGAAATACATCTACATTAAGGTGATGACAAACTTTTATAGGTCATAATTCAATTTTTTTCGAAAACTTTATATAAATGACTAAAAAATACAAACTTTAAAAATGAATCAGGAAATATCTGAGAACTTTTATTTGACTTGAACTTAAATTTGGGACTGTGAAAGAAGGAATAAATTAAGTCTAATAAAAAACAGAAATTAATAAATATACAGCTAATTCAAGTAATATTGAGGAGGTAGAACTTTGGGAGGTGATTTGTTTAAAAACTACTGCCTTGATTTTTATTTTTTACTTTGGCATAATTTGAGTCCTATAATAGAAATATGGAAACAATCTGTACGTCATTTCGGATGAAGTCCGATTTTTTGTCGAAATTCCTACGTTAGATCAATGCTATATATCAGGGATGGCCAAAGTTCAAAACGATGGGAGCCGCATGATGCATTTCATAAACGTTCAAGAGCCGCAAGTCCAAATTTATATCGCTTCAAAAATAATGAGACAGCTTTTGAATATAAAGAAACTTTTGAAGTAAATTAATGAATACGCGAATAGCATGATTATATATAGGCTGAGCTATATATAATCATGAAATAAAATAAATACATCTTATACCAACTGTTTCGTGTTCAGAAAATTTAAGTCCCAAGACAATTAAAATTTGTAACACTTGTAATGGACAACTGAGCCTTTTTTCTTCAGGTAGAGAAACCAAGTATTTTCTTCTGATTTCCTTTATACCTCACTTTATAATTCTTGTTGTTTTAGTAGAAGTACAATGAAATTCATTGGTCTACAATTACATAAAAAAGTGGTATTTGAGTAAATTGCAAATCATTATTTAAAAAAGAACTGAGTGTTTTTTTTAACTGATGAACAGTCTTTTATAAAGGATATAGTAAATGATACACGTCAACGCACACTGCAGAGAAACTGTTCTTCGAGAAAGAATGTTTATTTGAAAATAAGCTATTAACTTGCTTAGCCTTTTGCTTAAAAAGTTCAAATTCCATTTGTATTAAAAAATTAAACTACATTTATTCAAAGCAAGTCGTATTTCAGATGGCAAACGATTGCAAGTAGCTCGCGAGCCGAAGGTGTCGAAGAACCGCTGTTTGGCCATGTCTGCTATATATAAATCTAATCTATATCCTAGGTCACGCTTTCGAGAAATTAAAAGCACAAGTTAAATTTTGTCAATCGGCTCAATAGACCGGGAAGTATAGAACTGCTCCCCCTTTTTTGTACAAAGTGTACATATAAAGAAAACCAGATACTGCCAATAGTTTCAGTGTTCACATTAGATAAATTAATATCTGAAGTTTCTGCAGTCAAAAAGAATTTGCTAACTTCATAACTTCTAGATTTCTAATATTTCATGTAGATGGGTAAAAATGCAAAGAAATGCAGGTACTATTTAACGTTTGTTTGCTACGGTAATAGTAGAATGTAATATTTTGTAATATTTTTTAAATAAGTACATCAGGAAAATAACGAAGTACTTAGTTCATTGTGAAAAGGTGACACTTTCTTTATGCAGTACTATCATGAACAACGATATTCCATTACCATTTCCATGTGGGTTTCGAGAAGCAAAGCTCCGTTAAACGGGAACTTTCTTTCTTAATCCCCACAAATGCCAAGTTGTTACTGTCCTTCTTTGAGTTGTAGGTAGAACAGACACGATATTCCAGTGCCTAGATCAAAATGGTGACTGGAAGAAAAAAGGAAAAAATGAGTGTCTTTATTTGCAGTCGTCAATATTTCTGAACAGTGATATAGGTTGAGAGAAAAAAAAAGTTTTGAACGACATTTCAGAAAACAAGACATCACCATCAAGAGTTTTAGGACACTTACGCAGCCAGGGTGCGATAACCACCCAGACTTAACCCTAATGATTGGACATTATCGATGAACAGAAGCATCGGAGTATTACCGACAGCCTGCTGTAAGTGGTCCATTTCGGCAAATAGCTAGTGCAATTCCCTCCTCCTCCTCCAGAATTTTACTTCCTTTCCATTTTAATGTGTTCTGAAGACGGAATCCCGCCTGGGTTAGGGGAGGGGAAGAACTGTAAGGCCCGGATGTCATGGGGATGACTCCGATGTAAACGCGATCTCAGACAAGTTCTCTAGAGAGGATTTCCAGCAGATTTTTATCTCTTGCAAAAGAGAAAGCAAGGGGAATTATTTTCGACTCTCAGTCTCAGGTGTCCATTTGCTGAGGACCTTGATTTGATTTTTAATTATGTTCAGTAACTGGAAATATACGTAGATTTTCTGTGCTTCTTTCTGATCAATCACATAAGTTTACACAAGTTATTTTATAGTCCTTGAAACTAATTCAGGATTATTCCTTTTGATTTCATCTTTGCTAAAGAACATTGAAGCCATATCTAAAAATATATTAACTAGTTTTTCCAGGACAATGTTGTAGCCAAACAATTTTTGTACTGTATACTATAATTTCCTTTGTTGTATATTAGAGGATTTTCCTGTAGAAGTGAGCATCAGTAAGCTTACAGTTGCTTAAAGCAACAATCCATGTAAAGTAGAAGGAATATGTTACTAATGACATAATTATATCTTAAACCTGAAATTCCGACGGCATGGCTCAAATACAAGTATGAAATCAATAAATTTAGTTTTGTTTAGTTTTAGGTTCCGTAAGCAAATACATTTGCCTAAATTAATTATTAGGGTTTGTATACCATTAATGATGAGGAAAATAATATTTCCCTGTTATTTTTCGTTTTTTTGAATGCTGACTTCGAAAACGCAATTAAAGAGATTTTGTACCGTGTTTTGAGAAATTTTGTAAGTGAAAATATATGTTTATGATCAATTTTTAAGAAGGAAAAAGGCTTATAGCTGCTTTTCTGGAAAATTCTGATAAGTGCTCTGAATTTATGAAAAACGGTTTTACAATGCATTATAAAAATATTTCTATTGATTATTTTTAATTATCTAATTCTATGAAGAAAACTGACTATAAAACTGTTCATCTTTGTTTTAAAAAGAATGTAGAATTAATTCAGTTTTAAAGTAGTTTTCACTTCTCAATTTATTAAGGGAAAGAATCAAATTCTGGGGAAAAGATCATTGATCTTATTTTCTTCCAACCTAAAATGATAGCAATTCTTGTTTCCAAACCAATCTGTCCCAAAAATGTTCTGATCTGGAAGGGGAAGACCTAAAGAAGACATTACTTATTACATGACAGAGTGTGCAAAAGCTAAACATCCTCTGCGGGAAAAAGATATGATACATTTTTTGAAATATTGAAATGAAGTATAAAACTGCTGGAAAAAATAAGAAATATCTTATATTTGATAATTTGGATGATAAATATGTATTTGGCAAATGAGAATTTCTTCAAGATAGTTCAAAAAGATATTGTTGAAGCTCATTATCGGATATTTTGTTGACACATTATGTCGACTGAAAAAAAGGGACAGCATGAGAAAATGCGATTGAAGACTTCTAGAGGGTCAGTGGGGAGCTGTTTCTAAACGTTCCCTTTATCTTCTTGTCTAATTCGTTTTAGTTTTATTTCGGATTTTAGCATTCTTAAATATATCAGCTGGAAACTGAGGCACTACATCCTCAAACAAATAAAAGTCGTATATTTATTTAAAATTAATAAAAAGCAACAATTTCCTATTTTCACTATTATCACATCTTGACAAAACGCCATATTTGTCTCACTCATTCTTTCAAATTATTTTGCGTTGGATGTTTTTTCGGTTATGGATTTCATATACAGAGATGCCTTAAAAATTTATAATATAGCGATAAAATAGTCAGTTAAACGAAAAATATTGTGTTGCCAAGAATATAATTTCGGTTTGAACAAATAGTTATGTTCGTTTTTATTATTATTCTGTCAATCATATATTTTTTTTTCTTTTAAGGTTTGGCAGTTACGCTTTCAGTTTGCTATAGAAACACATTCCGGTATTTTAGTTCACAATTGTTAATTCAAGGTCAGTTTTAACATGAGGTGTAAAAGTAAACATTTTAAAGATATTTTACTATTTTATTTTCATAAGGGCCATAAAGCGGCTAGGGCTCACAAGCAGGTATGTGGTTTAGTTTGCTTAAGAGAATGCACGCATCAGAATTGGTTTTAAAACTTTCATTCTGGAGATTTTTTACTTAAAGTCTACCGGCGTTCTGACCGACCTTCTGAAACTGATGATGACAAAATGAAAGCCGTAATTGAATCGAATCGTCAAGTAACTGTGGGAGAGATTGCAAAATGGTTAAACGTAGAACACACAACAACTGAAAGTTATATAAGATGTATTGAACTCGTTAGGAAGCTCAATATTTGGAATCCGCATGAATTGAAAAAAAATTCACCTAACACAAGGAATCAATATTTGTGATAACACATTTCAAACGTAATGCAGTCGACCTTTTTCTTTAAATTAATTATGAATGTTGATGAAAAATGGATTGTCTACCATGACATTAATCGAAAAAGATCGTGGTCCAAGCATGATGAATCAGTTCAAATCATATCGAAAGCTACATTGCATCATAGAAAGGTCATGCTGTCAGTTTGGTCGGCCTATAAAAGCGTTGAGTAGGAAGCAATCAAAGAAAACACCCAGAATTGGCAAATTGTGATGGAACTGTGTTCCGCCACGACAATGCAGGTCCTAGTATATCTATAGCAACACGAACCAAATTACTGGAGCTTGGTTGAAGCGATGTTGCTTCCTCCATATAGCCTCAACCGTGCACCATCGGATTATCCTCTATTTCGAAGTTTGCAAAACTTCTTACATATTAAAAACTCCAATAGTAACGGTCTACTTAAATCGCACTTTGTTGAGATTTTTGATGATAAAGAGCAGAAATTCTATGAGCGCGGAATCATGAAGTTACCAGAAAGATGGCAAAAGATCATCGAACAGAATGGAAGATATTCCACTGATTAAAGTTCATTGTTTATAGAGAAAGCTGAATTTTATTTCACACTAAAAAACAAATTGCTTTTTCTCGGCAACAGATCAAATATTTGTTAAGTTGGTCAAATTCACCTCCAGTTTATCTTAAAATTTTAATATTTTTAAATATTAATCGGGAGTGCTGATAATTGTAAATATACACTTTTCTGCCTCTATATATCATTCATAAATAAGTAACAATATACAAATGGTGAAGTAACAATTATATGATGGTATTTAAAATGTAAGAACAGGATTTAAAAGATATATCTGAAGACTTGTTATGAATTTCATACATAGTATATCATAAGCACAGAGCCCAAATATGAAACTGCAAATTCTTGTTTAAAGAAAGAGTTTAAGAAAATCTAATTAGGACTTTTAAATAATAATTTCTTTACATACATTTGTCTTTCAGCGTAATGTAAAACACCAGCAGCTAACGCAGAAAATGTATTTAAGAGGGAAGAGTAAACAATAAATGCAAATTTATTCGCATGGTGCCACTAATATTGTTCTTTTTAAAAATTTAGAAGTTTTCATAATGTGCTTATTTTTAGTTTAAATTAAATTAAATAATTTAATGATTAATTGAATATGTTAGAAATATTTTAAAGAAATGTCATTTCTTAAGAATTTAATGTTTAGCTGTCAGTCTGCTTCAGTTACAAAGTGTAACCAAGAAAATTGTCTTGCAGATACAAACTTCAGATTTCAGATAGAAAATAAATATAAATTTGAATTATTTTCGTTTACGATTTTATTATTGATTAAGTCATGTTATGATAAATGTATAGTAAACGGAATTTTAAATTTTATTGATAAAATTTTTCATTAAAAATTTCTGATACGTCAGTTGCTTCCAGATTGTCATGTGACCACAAGCAATTTGAATTTGAGACCACTGTCGTATAATGTTCGAGTTAGAGAAACAAGAGAAAAAGACTTATAGAAACAAATTACATGGAGTTTTTTTAATAACCAGACGGAATGTACTTCCCGCTAATCCAAATACGCGGTGCTCTGTAGCGCAAGATATATGATAATTTAGCATGGTTAATTTTATCAGCATCTTTGTGTACATGTTATCAACAAACTTTCTTTGAGATCCCATAGTATTGGACTGGATATCCTGTAATATTTACATTCATAATTACCATGTTTTTTTAATCTCTTAGAACAGTTATATTGCACTGGACAGGAAACAATTTCCAGCATTTCCTTTGTGGAAAGTTGGCAAGCCCTACGCTATAACAACATCTTTTATGATGAATGCTTTCTTGCGCCGGATACTGGAAGATCTGTAACTTAATGTTGCACAAAAAGCAAATCTTTGAGGAGTCCAACACTTTTAATATGAAATTTTTTTTTGCTTCTGAGGCTTAGTTCCAAAATAGGGGTCAGTAACTGTCAGAAGTTTTACTTCAGAAATTTACTTCGCACGACTTACTGGCAATTTATTCCATTTTATATCCTGTACCGAATAAAAAACTCACTCCTGCACGGTTGGTATTAAAATGGCCGAGTTTTTGTAAAAGTAGACCAAATGGGGAAAGCGGAGTTGGCTTTATCGTTTTATATGATATAATTTTGCCGTATTATGGCCGTAAATTTCAAACTTATTTCCAAAGGTTAAATTATAGAGGTTAGAAAGTATGACAACTTTCTTTTGAAGGAATGGGTCCTATGTAATAAGAAAGATTTTTTTCCTTTAAATATCAAATAGAAAAGGAAAACGTATTTTCCCGCATATTGGATCATTTTCCTATATATGGGGAAAATTTATCGACGAATAGAAAGTCATATTCGCACTCAGATAAAATGGTCAGAAAAATAATTTTTCACTTTTTTATTGTTATGAGTTTTCTTGCTTAAAACATTTTAGCTTTAGTTATTATTTCTTTACTATACATCGTTTACATTTTATATATAATTGCAATTTTAAATTGAAGGTTATACAGATTAAACTGTTGTCCTAGACTATGTAAAGAAAGAATGTACAAAGTTTCATTTTAAAATCATGGTAGAAGTTGCTAGAGAAGGAACTTAACATTTAATTCCTTTCAATTATATATTTAAGGTTTCTTTCTAGTATTTTTACTTCGTGAAACATTCGCAACATCGTATCATTTAAATTTCGTCAATCTTCCAAGTTAATAATAGGCATTAAATTAAGTACTCTATAGTCTGGTAGTTTTTTTATTTCTCAGCGAAACAAGTAAACAAAGATTCAAGAATATATTTTCAAAATTAGTGAAATTATTACCACAGCTTGAGTTTTGTTAATTAGAATTCTTTTAAACAAAATTAAGAAATATTATAACTAAATAATTCAATTATTTCCATTATTTGCTATAGTGGAAATTGTTTATACAATAAATTATTTCAGAAGAAAGTAATGTGATACTACTCATTATTTATTTCAAATTGATGTTAATTGATGTGGAGACTAAGTAAAATTTATATAAATAAAAAATCGCATAGAATTGCTCTATAATTAATTTTTGATGGCACTGAAAAATTTATATTTGGGAATTTTTACAACAAACTCACCAGCGAAAGAGCATATGGAAGTTACATGTGAATGTTAAAATCGGAACATGTTAGAAAACTACGCATAAACTACTTCCGGCGGAGAAAAACTAACAAAATTTCAGATGTTTCCTTTGAGGTTTTAACATATTTATTTTATTACATAAAATCTTAGTTTCATATATACAGTATCACATGTATTATTCTTACTTTTTTCAAAATCATGTTTTCCTCTCAGAATATCTTTTTGAAACAAAATTACATTATGAGGGGACAAAAAAGTAAATTTAAATGTACTGAAAAATAGTTTTGATAAGGAAACTAAAATTAAGTACCTCATCTCACATTTAAATTATTTTTGACAATCAGTCATGTTGTCTTAGTGAAGAACAATCTAAGATGCAATATAGTGCAACAAGGCTGTTCTAATTTATCATCAAAGAAGATAAGCATGCATAAATAAATATTATTTATATGGATATGTATCTTCTAAACTAATTTCTTGCTTGCTTTCCCACACCAGTCTTTGGACATAATTGCACATAACCTTCTTCAGGACAAATCTTTAACTTAAGCTTTTCAGTAACCTAGTGTTGTAGATATATGAACTTACGAATTATTCCCTGCAACCCTTACATGAAACAGTAACTCTACGCGTGCACAAAATTAAGGGAATTAGCAGATTATATTTATTTTTACGAAAGTATTGATTCAAAAATATTAATTATGCCGTCGAAGAATTATGCAAATTTTAAGAGTCGAATACGTAAGCGTACACGTGCGTGTCTGCGGAGCTGTGTTTGTGGAGGGGATATAAGCACACGAGGGGTTCACGGCGATTTATGCGCTCGGACTTCTTTCCGATTTTTGGTATGTTTCTTCCAACAGTTTGCTAAGTTTTGCAAAAGATCCAGTAAAATGAGTAGCCATAGATTTATGCATGACGGAACGAAAAGGCGCATTGTTGAAACAAGGGAGGCAGGCCAATCAGAAACACAGGTGGCTACAGAGCTTAATGTAATGTTCAGTGTTGTATGCAATTTCTGGAAACAATTTTAGGACATTGGATCCATATCAGAAAGAAATGGAAAAGATAGAACAAGATCCACAGCGATAAATGAGAATCGACACTTTCAGCCCGAAAACGGAAGACTGTTACAATTTGACAGCCGACACGAGAGCTCTATGCTGCCTCTGGAATTCGAGTTTCCAGCTGCCCTAAGGCTTTTTCCCAGAAGACCGTCTGTTTGCGTCCCGCTCACTACAACACAAAAGAGAGCGCATTTATGATGGTGCAGATAGCACGCGCCTTTGACAAGACTTCAGTAAAGCACTGTGCTTTTTACGGATGAGTCTGATTCTCGACGTATCTCATCATTCCTCCTCGTATCTTTGGAGAGCCTGGAACTCGATAGCTTTCCTCCCTCATTCTAGAAAAAGATCATTACGATGCCGGATCTGTAGTAGTTAGGGCAGGCACTAAGTTGGTCAGTCGCACACTCCTGCATGTGTTTGACGAAGGCTCTCTGACTAGCCATATGTTCTACTTTTCATGGCCGCAGTTGTTCCTGGGTTCCTGTTAGTGAACGACAACCGCATCCACATAGGGTTCAACTGGTCGAGGATTACCTGAAAAGTGAGGATGTTCGCTGCATGGCTTGGCCAGAAAGATTTTATGACCTTAGCATGTCTACGAAGCTCTTGGGAGGGCAATTTCATCTCACCATCCGTCTTCGAGAATCATTTCGAAGTTCAAAACTGCCTTGTTGCAGGAGTAGAATCGGCTGCCCCATCCAGTATACCGTCACGCTGTGAGTCTTGTCTGGCTATGAGAGAAGACGATATCTCATATCAGACTCATTTCAGTTCGGTATCACAACGTGGATTTCGGATATCTCTGCATTATGAACTTTACTGGTAATGATGAGTACATAAAATGACGTTTAATGGTACATCGCTTTTTCTGTTAGAAATGTATAACCAAATTTTATAATAATCTATCTATTAGGTTTTGAGAAATTCGATGTAATGTACAAATTTCCCTAATTTTGCACACTAGTGTATTAGATGCTTCCATAGATAGCTGACTTGTAAACCAGCTGCAAACAAACATTTTGAAAACGGGAAGTGCAGTCAGGTTGAAAAGATGGTAGTTTATTTGCCACAAAACACCACGAATTTACTATCACGATTAGGTTAATAATATATAATTTGGGTCAGGGATTCTTATAGCTGTTATAAATACTATTAAAATAAACTTCATTGACCGTAATTGAGTGTAATTATTAGATTATGGCAAAGCTCATTGTATTGCCAAAGTGTTGTCTGCGTATTAGAAAGGATACGTCTTTTAAAGAAAAATAGGCAAAGGTGAGGAACGCAATGAAAATATTCATACAGCTAGTTAGTCCTTCGAGATATGAACCAGCACATTGCACACAGACATATTTGCACATTTGCTTTCAATAAAAATATCTGATGTGATCCATATGACATCCTTGAAGGGCCTATTAAGTTATACACAGTTTTGCTGAGCTTTATTTAGTATAAAATAACTTTCCCGAATATAAGTATAGGAATCGGAAGACCGCATCAAAAGTAAGATTTTGTTATTTGTCGGAAATTAATTTTTTAAAATTTTATATTGCAAAAACATGAATGCTTTCGTGATTTAAAACACTTCTGTAATTGAAACTGACTAATATTAAATATGAAAAATATGAAATATGAAAATATGAAAATATTAGGTTGCATCTGAATAAAAAAATCCGCAAAGCCACAAGAAAAACAATAAACTGAAAATGAAAAGCTACTTCCTCTAGTTGTCAACCACATGAAAGTGTAACAGCGTGATTGACATTAGAAACTTGTAGGGATTTATATTTATTTTAAATAACCAGTTGAAGTTCTTTCCTACAAGCCTTCATTTCCCTAATTGTCAGTGTCAGAATATTTAAATTTGGTAGCGCCTCTGAAGAAATTCTGCCAATGGGAGAAAAAGTTTAAAGATCGAGTTCCAGAAGGGAAAATTAGAGAGTCTGAGAAAACGCTGTGCATGTTATAGCATGAGCTTCGGCTTAGCATTTATTGCTAGTTAAAGGTGGTGTAACAGCTATTACTTTGCTGCCACTAAATTTTTGATCCTAATTTGATGATTCCCATGATTTCTCAGTCGAATTATTTGAAGATTTAGGAATTTATCCAGTGATCTATATGGATGCCATCTAAAGACGTTTTCCGTCTTGATGAAACCAGTCTTTCCTTTCAACTCATGCCTTCAAAATGCCTAGCCTCTAAAGACTGATAAAGGCTCTGACCAAATACTGATCAAATGGATTGAATTGGATTATTAAGTTCAGGCAAAGCAGGGCTTTCCGCCTAAAAGGAGGGATGCCTTCCTGTAAAATTTTCTAAGGGAAACCAGCTCGTATGCATGTTACACAGGAGAAAACCACGAAAACGCCTTTGCAACCAGCCCGTTCGCCGGGATACGAACCCTGGAGCGAACTACAAGTGTTCAGCGACTTTGCCGCTCGGCCGTTTGGGGTTCCCTATGAAATAGAAGGCGATAACTTTATTTAAAATGAATGTCAGAAATACCAAGGTGTTTCGAAAAGTTGGATGCCTTTTAATATACTTGCAGAATGCCTGAAGAAAACGAGGAAGCCATTAAGAAGAAAAAATAAATTTTTGCATAAAATTTAGTATTTTTTTTAAATTTAAAACTTTTTTAATGTTATGATATTTGATTCTTGCGATTTCAAAAGTAAAACATTTGACTAAAACATGAATAACATTTTAAGAAACTAAATATAAGATGATAAAATTTTGTAAGGCAATGGGCACAATGATAAAACTGTTTAAAGCAATGTATGAATGCCATCCTAAAATAAAACGTCGGCTATATTTATTTATTTATTTATTTATTATTATTCCGCCTGCTTCACCTCTCAACGGCATTACAGGTCAGTCATGTTATTCTGATCGTTGCACCAGTAACCTGAATCGGTTATATATCTCTCTTATTTATATATCTTTTCTGAATGGCCCATTGAAAGGCGTATCATTTGTACTTTACTGTATTTCCTCTTTTAATATATGCCGTTTTCAAATCCACCTTATTCTGGGTCACAAAGTATGCTTTCGAAAGAAACGCAGCTCAAATAAGTAAAATCAAATTCTGGAAAAATTTTATATTAATAAATATATTTAAAATATGCAGTACAAATGAATAAATAGAAAATTTTAAAACAATTATCTGAAGATACAATGTAACACAAACAATTAAATAAAATTCCGAAAATTTAAAAACGACCTAAAATAATAACTAGGACTAGAAAATATAGTATAAAGAAAACCATTTGAAAAAAATAAACGATGCACCTTTAATTTAAATTACCTTTTATTCGAATGTGTAAATAGAAAATTTTAAGACAGTTATTTGAAAGAAATCATGAAACTTAAACAATTAAAATGAAATTCGAAAAAAAAATTCCTTAAAATAATAACAACTGTAATTAAAAATATAATATAGAGAAAATTATTTGAAAGTAGGGAACGATTGAGATTTTTTTTCTGCTCACGCTCATGTAAAAAAGGAAGGAAAATAGGTTGCTATATATTAAGAAGTTCGCCAAATAAACTATTCTTGGCGCAAACTGAAAAAAATTCGCCAAGTTAAAATTTTGAATTTCTCCTTAAATTTCGCACCAAATTTTACAAAATTTAATAGCTAGGCATAATTTGAGTCATACAATCGAAATATGTAAAACAATTGGTATGTTATCTCAGAAAAAGTCCGATTTTGTGTCAAAATACCTATGTTAGAACAGTGCTATATACAAATCTATATAGTATATCCTAAGTCGTACTTTTGAGACGTGAAGAACGCGATTTGAATTTCATCAATTGGCCCAGTAGAACGGGAGATATAGAACTGTGCCCTCCCCCCTTTTTTTTCGAGCAATGTACATACGGACGTCACAAAAAATCTCCTCTGAGTCCATTTTAAATCCATTTTTCAGTCCGTTTTAGAAAAATGAGTCCTTTATTCCGTCCGTAAGCACAGATATCGCTCAAAAACATCATTCAAATATATTCGTGGACGGTCAAAATGAATATTGCCCTTGAAATATGATACTCGAAATTTTTCGAGATTACAATGCTTCCTTTACTTTGTACAAGAAAGTAAAAAAAATTATCTTTTTAAGCAAGCAATTTTTCTTATTAAGGGCTTGCAGAATTCCAGAACGATATAACAGTAATACCACTTTTGATCGACGGTTAAAGAACGCAACTTCTGAATGATCAGGGGAAAATGCAAAATACTTACAAAAAGAAAATCAACAAAAAGCGTTTGAAAACCACTGTCCTAAAAAGATCCAAAATTAGCTTTAAGAGAAAAAGTAGTGATGTCTAGCATAACACGACATTCTTAGAAATCATATCTTCAAAAGCGCTGTTTCTTTTTACTTGAAGCGCTGTTTGTTCTTCGCAGAAGTAATTATCTATACCTCTTTCTGAGGACTTGTGTAACAACCCTTGCGTTGTCGAAGAACATTCCCTCCTGCCATGCTAACTTAGTATGAAAATTTCCATCTATTCGCTGACAAGCAAATACCTTATATTAAATTTATCTGCAAAAGTATGCTTTCTTTTATCCGTTTTCCTGCATCCCGAGTCTGATTAAAACTTCCTCGTGGTTCTTCTCTGTCCAGGAGAGTAAACAACAGCAGTAGAAACAAGAAAAAAAAAGTGCTTTGTTTTGGGGCGCTGTCCAACGAGGCCTAATGCAATTTAAGCGAAAATTTTTTCCGCGTCATAATCGTATGGCATAAAAATCCTGCGTAGTGCTGCGGAAAGGTAAATTCATCGTAGCGTTATAATCCTAGGGCTTGTTTTTAGTCCGTTGCACACACTCAGCTAGGAAAAAAAAATACGGGAGGGTGATTATTACAAGTTTTGCTCGTAAGTTATGAGCCGCTATTAGGAGCTCGACATTCCGAGCTGCAAGCGGAAGAAATTCAATTACTGAGCCCTCGTAAATACGATTTCCGTGCACACTGCTCAAATCTCACCATGACTGTGTCTGCCAAGGAATGTTGTCGTCTACAATGAGTAGAAACAGCAAATCGTTGGAAAGACGTAACTTTAATTATAGGTCGCATTCCCTTCAATAAGTCAGATGACAATGAAAACTGAAATGAAACCTATAACTAAGAGTAAGAATGATTTTATTGTTTAATGAATTGCTTGATTAGCTTAAGCTATCTGGCTATGGCAAACCATCAGCTCTGCTTAAGAACATAAATTCTTTATTAAGGACTTTCTAAAACAATGGTTCATATTCACGTTACACATGAAAAAAAAACACCAAACAAAAAAACACCCATGCGGTCAGCCCGTTTGTATGGGTTAAAAACCTTTAGAATTAACTGTATTCATCGGCCTTAATTAATCGGGCACTAATAGGCCAACAATATTTAACACCACACTGGTTCAATCTTAAAATCGAAGAGAAGGTAATTTCTAAAATGGAAACTAGTTCTCTTACTCTAACATTATGACCCTTGATGTCCGTTATTTTCCAACTGAAACAGTCGTGCTCTGATGCTCAGTGATATAGATTTTTAATTATTGTTATTTTTATGACATACACTCTCTTCTATTAACTCTAAATCTGTGTTTTGTGCATTCAATGAAGTTTTACGAAGGGTAATCTTCTTGTAAGCCCCCAATACACAGCTCATCTTAAAAATATTTCACTGTTTACCTTTTGGAATTTTATTAATTACATCAACAATAATGATTCGCATAAGCATAGCGTTGAAAACAGAAACAGATGTTTAAAACATACATTCACATTTGAATATTCAACGGCATATCTCCTGTAGCTTCATGAAATATCATGACACACTGATATGACTTTCTTAAACTATAAAGAAACAAAATTTATTAGCCCAAAATGGACGTTAGTGCCGAAAAGGATATTAACCTCGAAACAGCATTTTGCGTTGAATCACTATAAACGACGTATCAATTTCCAAATTGTTTCCAACAAATAATATCACCCTATATTATATTTAAAGAAATTAAATAATTAAGAATCTCGTTGAATGTATGCATGTTTCTCGCACTGTGAAAATACAACTCTACCTAGAGACATCGAATTTTGAATAACGTAGTCCTCCACCCGAACATCGGCCCATAAAAGCCTGAATTTATATTTCATATTTTATAAAACTTTAACGAATTTTTTTATTAACATATCAACGATTTCAAAGCGAGCAGTGGCAACACCTTACGGAATGCAACATTTTTATCTCCAGACTGTCTATGCGAAATTTTTAACATAAGCTGCTTTTAAATATTTTGTGATTTTGTTGGTGAATCGAGTTTTATGGTACTTAAGTGCCAAGAGCGGGATATTTAATACATGGAATAAACACATAAAACGCTAATAATGAAAAGACAAAAAAAAAGTTTTTCAAAGTCATCTTAGTACGAAAAATGAACACTGAGATGATGATGAACTAAGAAAAAACTTTAAAAAAAAGTGTTAGAATTCTAAACTTATACTGTTGTGTTGCTTTTGAAATTTTTGTAATTTTGGTGTTGAATTTTATATGCTGAGTGCAAAGAAAATGATGCTTTAATAAAGCTAAAAAGGCAAAAGAATGGTTATCAGTAGTTAGTGTAACAGCAGACTTGTAGACTGCAAGCTTAACAAGAGCGTGAAAAACCTTAACAAATCCCTTTAGGCGACCATTAAAATTTGAAACTTTCAGATTTTTTTAAAAAATTTGTTTTAAATTTTGTTGACTGTCTTTAATTCAGTACAGCTTTAACATTTTTTATTTCTTATTTAAGGAATTAAACACATAAAGAAATCAATGGAAATCCTTTTGTTTTTAAATTTTCAGCATATTGAATGGTAACATACTTTAATTCATAAATATCTTGCATTGTTTCATAGAGATCCTCGTACAGTTTCGTGCTTTTACTAAAAATAAACAAAAATGTAAAACGCTTAAACGCAGTTTTTATGCTCAAATATTTTTTCCGAGTACGGGAAATTCCCTCACTGAGCTGAAGTTGATCCACTGATTCCCTATAACGTTTGCTCTTTTAATTATCAAAAGCCCAATTAGATACTTTTATAATCAGCTTGGCTAACTTTTTATTTATTCTTCTCTTATTATCAGCTTTTGCACATTATCATTTTGCTCTACATTATTTATTTATTAGTCCAAAATTGTGTTAGTTCAAATGGGCTATTAGCCTCGAAACGAAATTTTCCGTTACATCACTATAAAAGTCTGAATCACTTGCCAAATTGTTGCCCCCAAATATTATGGCCCTATATTATTTCTAAAGAAATTAACTAATGCAGAATCTGCATGTATGTTGCTAGTATTGGGAAAACTCGACGGTACCTATAGCCACTCAGTTTTGAATAACGTCCACCCTGAATACGTGCACCTGGAAGCTCGAATTTTTAATTTAGAATTTTAATTTATCATTTATTTCATATTTTGTAAAATATTAATTAGTTTTTGATTAACAAACTCGAAGATTTTAAAGCTAGCAGGGAGAACGCTGTTCGAAATAAAGTATTTTTATCTCCAGCTCGCGAGGCTGCAAATCCAGAAATTCTAAAACTATGCTGTTATTAAATATTTCTAGTTTTGTTGTTGAATTAAATTTTATGTAGCGTAAGCGAAGAACGTGACATTTAATAAATAAGTTTTTTGGAACCTTTGAAATCTGAAACCTTTCAGAATTTTTTTTTAAAATTTATTTCTTTTTTTTATATGTCAGACTGCTGAAAGATGGATGCAAATTTTTTCGTCTTTTAATCTCACTTTCAGTGTTTCCCAACTGATTCTCTTTCTCTCTCTTCTCCTTTTTAAAACATTTTCTGCTATCATTTTCTTTATATATATTTCATCATATACATATCCAACTTATAGGAGACGGTAGATAATATGCACAACATATATATTCATAATTATTGAGAATGCTTGGAATTACCTCAGTCACTCTCATTCAGCCACTCAGTTCAACGCTGCTTCCATTCATCTCTTTACAATGCTATTTTAACAATTATACAATAGCATCAACATTAAACTATGTGGAACAAAAAAGAAGTAAAAATTCTAAAGAGTCGATAAACTATTGTATAAGTAAATGAATAAAATGAAATAAAAACAAGAGATATTTTAAGCGAAATATTATGTGAAAAGATGTCACGACATATGCAGTGAAGCTACATTAAGATAATCATTCACTGTTACTTTGAAGATTTGGACTTGCTGTTCTTCGAAAATGGTTGCCTCAGAGATAATGATTGTTCATAATATTCAGTATCATTACTTAACTGCGACCACAGAAAAAGTGGTTAGTTCAGACGTATTTCTCTTAAATAGGTTTTCAGAGCGAGAGAGCTTTGTTGATCTCCTAAAATAATATCAGATAGTTACTGAATTCAAGGATTATTCAAATTCTGATATTTTTTCGCCTACTCTTGAGTTATAAATATGGGTTTTCTTCTATTACAAATGATAAATATAACATGCAGGTGTCGTCGTGTACGGATAACTAAACAGACAGAAGTAACTTTTGGCAGAGGCAAAGATGATGAGTTCAGGTTTCACTCGAAAGCCAGGTGCTAAAAATAGGATCTTATTAAGGAAAAAAAGTCATTTCAGGGATAAATACATGCCTCAGCCATCGTTGCTCTTGTTTGGGATACAACTTAAGGGAAATAGTAAGTTCGGTACAAAATTTTTGCCTCTGCTCAGTTCACGGTAAAATTAGTTAGTCACTTTAGCCAAATCTTCGAAGTCTCATTTTTAATGAAGAAATGCCTGGAGTTCATTCATTGCATGGGGGTGACGTCGTAAATACCAGTTTAATGAGCAAAAATTCAGTGTTTCAGTTCCAGCCTGATTTCGTATCTTACATACATTATGCCATTTTATTTTAAGTGAAAGAGAAAATGATACATCATTACAAAATTTGCTAAAAAGTTTCATCTAAATTTATAAAAGTTACTGCGACTTTAAAACTTTTCCCCTCATTTTAAAGCTTTCGAGAAGCTATCCTGAATTTATGTATTCAGTTTTGAAACAGGGAACTCGCTATCAGAAGGCACAGAATTTTTAATGAAAAATATTTTGTTATTTCTTTCTAGAAAAATTCTAAGCAACAAGAGAAGAAAAAGAAAACATTTCAGAACAGCAGATCCATCATGCTTAAAAATAAAAGTTAAAAGTAAAAAAGAACAATAAACTAATGAAGATACACCGCATCAAAATAATTCGCAAATCGCAATCAAATGCGCAGCAAAAACACTTAAGTAATCAAAACGCACGAAACGCTTAATGTCCCTAACATCGACTTAAAAGGCTCAGGAGAAGAAGACTGAAAACACACCAAATCTAAAAAAAAAAGTCCTGTCTGTTAAAAACGACTTTCTTAAAGATGACTCTTTGGATATTTTCCGTCAGTAAATGATACAGCCACCCTTCTAAAAACCTTTTTTGCTAATAGAAAGCGAGAAAGTGTCGAGGCGGGAGGAGAGAGGAAGGTTCAACTTGGAGAAGGGGGGTGGCGAGCTAGTAGTCAGATCTACATGATCAAGATCTAAAGTGAGGAACAGGGAGGGGTGCAATGGAGGTTGTATATTATTCAAATGTTACAATAGCTCTTCTCCAAGATCGGGTGAGCCTCCCAACAAAGACAAATGGCCCGGCCTCTTATCTTTTCAGTGGCGATGCGAGGCAAACGTCTCCGAGACCTCGTTGCACGTGATTTAATGCCTCCTTTTTGCTTTTGTTTCTGCTTTTTGATTTTGTTGGCAAGTTTTCGCGCCGACATGGTTTTCTCGGTCGATAGGGGGTCGGCTGTTAAAAGCGGGAAGAATTCGGTCGACTTGCCGAGAATGTAAACCATATTTATGATTTTATTATTTTCTGAAATCATGCGTGGAAAAGTTAGGCAATACTTTACATGTTTTATGTATCTCAGCAACCCGTTTTAGAAATGAATTCACAATGAAAAGAAAAAAAATGAATGCAGCGGTTATTTTAAATGTATCATTCGCTGGTGGTTATGAAATATAAGAATGCTCGGTGAAATTTTCACATTTCTTTGATACGTTTTCTTATGTACGGTTGATGGACATAAGAAATGTTAATTTTTTATCTTTTTTTCTTCCGAAAAAATTTATTATTAAAATTATTCTTATCCTTTGAAGAAATGTATTTCAATAGCCAACCTAAATATAAATTTCATCAAAGAATAGAAACAAGCTTTTCCAAACGGGTAAAAAATTTAATTCAGGTAAAAAGTGCAGACAATACAACTAAACTCAAATTTTAAATACAATATATCCAGAAGTAAGGTAAAGCATACGAATCGTGACTGACTTTATTTTATAAGATACCAACAGCCGAAAATGAATTATAAAATAAAGCAGTTTTTTAAAAGTCCAGAGAATCAAAGGTCATTAATATATATTGATAATTAACCGAATGAAAAAAGAAGTTATCTTTGAGTTTCTAAGAAAAAAGAGAAAGAAATTTTTAAAAAATGTCCTTCTAGCAAAAACGTAAGACTTTAATCTCTCAATTAACTAATACACAAGAAATTAATGAAGTAACAATTAAGATCTTACATCTTACAATATGTGTGTAAAGAAGTGTCAAGTGTCAGTCTAAAATCTTAATGTTTATACTGAACTGAACGCAACAATAATTTTAAAATTAAATTATTATTATTTTCACATTATTGAAAAGTCTAACAAAATACATGCGTTCCTTTTCCCTCTTTTCTCTATTAGTTCATTATTATAATAGAAAAAAATATTAAGTCCGCTCAACCGGGATAGTGGTTAGCTACGCTGACTGTCGTACCGGAGGCCCGGGTTCGAATCCCGGAGAAGGTATGAGTGTTTATAAATGTATAATGTCTGTTCGGCAAGGGGGGCACTCTAAATATGCGGCGAGTCGGAAGTCCTCTTGAGAGGTTAGTAATAGAGGAAGAGGGGTGGGAGATGCCTCCGGTATGCTCTCCATCAAAACTGGGGGGGGTGAAACTGGCAAAATCGTATTGTCAGCTATATGATGCTTAAGGCTCTTGCCAACAATAGGCCCAATCTTGACCCCCTGCCACGATGAATTTCGTGGGCTTGCTTCCATGTCCGAGGCCTGATCTAATGTTACTGTCGATCGGGGGGGAATAGTCACACCAATAACGACAACAACGAACATATATGCATCCAGGGCAATCTGACGGTGATTTAAAGCTGCAGACAGCTTTAGGATAATATAATTTAATAAGTAATAATTTTTTGAAAATAAAGTTTATATTATTATTATATTATCGTAAAAAAATAATTGTTTTTAGTTTCAAAATCAGTTTCTCGGTATTTGAAGAAATAACATTCTCTAAAAAGCTAGCTTAAAGTAGATAAGACATTACGTAAAAGTAATTTGCAATAATAAACAAGATTATTATTGTATTAATTTCAGGTAGTAAAATAGTTGTTTATATTGAGCTGCACCATAATTTTAAGGAAAAAAAGTACTATGGACATAGAAGGGACGCATGTCAATATAAAACTTAAAATTAGGCCAAAAAATCATTAAAATTATGTACGTCTTCATTTTACTCTAACTACTTCAGTAATAAAACTCCTTCAGTTTCGAAGGTGACTAACAAGCACCCTTCTTCTTCAGGGAGTGAAAATATTATTTTGTCGAAGAATGTGTGATGCTTTCTCATGCTGCATTTTCCGCAGTAACTAATAATACTAAAAGTTACATGTATTTAATTTATTATGTATTTACTGTATTAACTGTACTGTATTATATATTTACTTTATTACTTTACTGTATTATTTATTTACTTTATTATTTATCATGTATTTACTGTATTAATTTATTAATTTACCTTTTACCTATATAATCAGTTCAATAATCAGTGGGAATATTTATGATTAGTGAAAAATATGCCCATTATAAGTGATGGTGCATATGAGCATGTCATAATAAAGTATAAGATATCACAGTATCGAATTGATGTCTTGTTTGCTTTCTCATCAATTACTGCGAATTTTTATAATAGAAGATTAATAGATAGCGTGGTTTGTTAAAAATAAACTGAAAAATCTGAGAAATATTTATATTCATCATGATGTGAACATTGCATATGAAAAGACGGGGCAAGACCTCATTTCTGTATAGATGGAAGCAAAATTAGAACGCTTCTTTCTAAATGTATGCATGCTGGTGAACAAGAAATGAATAAAGCAATTAAATATTCTGGTAGTTTCAAAATAGGTTTGAGATATGTGAACACTTTGTATGGAGATTTGACAATTTCCTTTCATTTATATACAGAGCAAACTGCCGCAGATAATCATTAACCAAGGCGCTTTTTTATCTCGCTGTTTTATGTCCTAGTATATTATCATATTACTATTCTTTGAAACATGCAATTCTATGCTTTTTAACATCCTGAACTGAGAAATGAGATTCACTTCATGTAACTTAATAGTAAGCAATGCCTAAATTACAGACGACATAACAGAGTTTTTGCAGTTACGAAGAATTTTACTTTTATTTCTTGTTAATTCTAAAAAAAAAACAGATTTGAGGTTTGAGTAATTTCCAAACTTATTAAAACTTTTTTTAGAACCGCCTGTGTTTTTGGGACTTTGATTATAAAATTGTACTTGATATTTTATATTCTAAGAGGAATGTGACATATGAGAGCTCATAATATACATTTTGTCAACCTACTGCTGTGACGGAACCTGTTTAACAATATACTGCATTCTGTTGCCCAATAAAAGGAATTATAAGCAACGAAACGTAAGCACTTAGCTAACGTCATTCAAATAATCACTTATCATCTTAAATTGTAAAATCACTAGTAAATTCTGAAAAACGAGTAGAAGGGGCAAAATAGTAACATTTTTGGTCAAATCTTCAAAGTCATATTTTTTAGCCCAAAAGAACTTTAGTCTGGAATAGCATTTTGCGTTGAATCACTGTAAACGGCGTACTACTTTTCAGATTGCTGCCACCAAATATTATCTCTGTATTATAATTAAGAAAATTAAATAACACAGAATCTGCATGAAAGTATGCATGCTTCTCGCAAGCTACCATTTCCGAATAATGTAGTCTTCCACTCGAGCACTGGCAGCTGGAAGCTGGAATTTTCAATTTAAGATTTATTTTATCATCTATTTCATATTAAGCAAAACTTTAACGAATTTTTGATTAACGCACTCAACGATTTCAAAGCGAGCAATGCCAATACTGTAGGGAATACAACATTTTTATCTCTAGCGCACAAGACTGTCTATCTGAAATTTTAAAGAAATGTTTTTTTTTTAACATTTTGTGATTTTGCTATTTAATCGAGTTTTATGTGGCGTAAGTGCCAAGAACGTGACATTTAATAAATAAAGTAAATACATAAATCGTTAATAATAAAAAATGCATAAGTTTTGTAAAGCCATCTTTGTAAAAAAAACTGAACATTGATATGATGAACTGAGAAAAAACAAAAGAAACAGAAAAATGTTATGCCAACGCTTAACGCTGCATCGACAATTCTAAATGCTTTTAAAATTTTTGTAATTTTGCTGTTGAAATGTATCAGGTAAAAAATTATGCTTTATCAAAAAGCTAGAAAGACAAAAAAAAGGGGGGTTAATAAGCTTGAGTATAACAGCAGACTGGTAGACTGCGAGCTCAGCGAAAGAGTAAGAAATCTTAAAAATCCTTTTGGGCGACCGTTAAAAATCTGAAACATTTCAGATTTTTTTCTTTATTGTATTAAGCTATTAAAAAATTAAGCTAGTTAAAGTCTTACCCGTTTACCGATTCAAACATATTTTACTATTCTAACCCTAAAAGTGTCCCACTTTGTTTTACAAACACCCGTTTGTATTTTATTAAATTTCCTTCAAGAATATCACTTTTTTTGAAGTGTAAAATTTACTGATCACATGTTTTAAAAATACCTTCTCATTCATAACTTCTAGCAAGAAATCTTAAAACTTACCCTTTTACATATAAATAATGTGCGTCCTATTTAAAATGAATGATAATTATTTATCTGATAATTTTTTTTTACTATTAAAATTCTCTTCTTTCAAATATTGATGTGTAATTTTTAAGTTTCTTAGCTAACAGTTTTTTTATCTCTAATGAAATGTATATAAATTTATAAACATATATCCTTTCATGGTTAAAACGACCGTCAAATGAATCCGAAAGTATTGAGTAAACATAATTTGAGAACAGAGTACATGCTCAATTTTTTAAAATAAACCATTCTCTTTAGAAATCATAATCGTGTATGTAACAAATTTAGTGGCTTTTTAAAATAATTTTTCACTATCACACTTGAAAAAGTCTTTATAAATAGCATTCTTTTGACAACGCATGATTAATGTTGTTTTATAAGTGTAAATTAAGGTAAATTTTCGGTTAATTTAACTTAATCTCATAATTATGATGTACTATTTATTTGTTTATGATATAAATACATCATTATTTTAAAAAATAAATGCCTGATAAACAACTTCAAAAAGACACTATAACAAACGCAAAAACAAATTGTCAAAAGTTCAGAGATACGTTTGAAATCCAATAAAATCCTAAAAATATATTTCATTGACACAATTAAAAACTCCACCACACTGAAAAATAGAACACATCGAATAGAGTTTCTCCCTTAACAATGTGCATTCAACCCCTTGCTACCATTGGGCGCCTGTGACTTCTTTTTATTTTCTTTTATTCTTTATACTAGAGTTGAAATTGATTACAAAGAAGGAGTGGAAGGCGTTAACTACCCCACGCTCTCTGATTGGCTAGTCCGACGCTTAGCTGTCCGGGCTTTATGAAGATGAATTTTCGAATTCGCTTGTTAGCACTGGAGTTTTACGCGTCGCCTGAGACGCGACGTTTCGTCACTGACAATCCTTTTAGAAACATAAGGGGGGGTTGACTTTTGATTCTGTTTGGCTATATTTGGTAGAGGGCGCTGGTTCATTTGTACTTTATGCCGGGCCGTTTTGCACAAGGGTGAAATGACTGTTTCAACATGGAGACTTCTTTTTCGAAAGGTGAAGGTACAGACAGCTATTGATAGCTACTTTTTCTTTTAAAGCGTTTGATTTGTTACAGGTATCTGAGCCCTTATGCTTTCATTTCAAATTCCGATGAAATACTAATCGAAGGCCATTTTTCTTGGATGATTTATTTCAGTGCATAAAATATTCTCAATGTTGAAAATATTGTTTGTCGATACGAGAGAAAACCGGATGTAATGTCGCAAGAGTCTATCTCACTACATTACATAAATCCGAGAAACTATTATCCTTTTAATTATTTTATTGAATTTATTATGAAAAGGAGTGCTATTAGAAATACATTTGTCAGTTAAACTCAAAATATGGCTGGATAAAATTTACGTCATTAGGTAAAAAACGCTGTTGGGACTTGTAGACAAATGGACACCTGTGACACAGGCTTTGTAAAAGTAAGATCAAAACACTCTGAAAACGGATGACATCGAGTGGATACTCGTATTCTTACATTAAACTAAATTAGAATCATCGAACTGGTATTTAGGTTCGGAAATAAATTCCCATTCTCAAGCAAAGATTTTCCAAAACTTTTATCTTTTCTGGACTTAGACATTCACGAATACCCACAAACCCTTCTGACTGACCTCGAAATCGGTCTTTCGTGATTTACGTAACTTAGATTATATAGCCGCCGCCCAAATGGGATAGTGGTTAGCGAATCTGACTACCGTACCAAAGGACCCGGGATCGAATCCTGAAGAGAGCATGAATGTTTGTAAATGTATCGTGTCTTTGCGGCATGGGAGCACTCTAATTGCTGTAATATCAGACAAGCAAGATTAGTCGCAACAACAACAGAGATTAGGTAACCAATTGGATTGAATAAATCTGCACTAAATCTACATAATCTTATAGTATATATCCCTCTAGGTTTATACAGAACAACTGAAGCAAATATCCAAAAGTTTATGACCTGATATACTTTTAAAGCAAATAAAGAAAATGTTTTAAATGCTTAGTTTATTTTTCAGTATAATCTCCTTTTATTTTGATACACTTTTCACGTTCTTTAAAGAGAGTTAAAGAGAGAGAGTTGTTTAAGAATTCAAATTATTTACCTTGTGGAGATTTATATTTATCTTAAATAACAAATTTAATTTAATTTAAAGTTACTTTCCTATAAGGCTTCATTTTCCCTAATTGCCAGTGCCAGAATATGTAAATTTGATAGCGCGCGTGAAGTAATGCAAATTCTACTTTGAAGAGAAAAGGTTTAAATACTAAGTTCTAGATGGGAAAGTTAGAGAGTATGAGCAAACTCTGTAATTTTGTAGTGTGAGCTTCTACTTAGCATTTATTGCTGGTTAAACGTGGCGTAGCAGTTATTACTTTGCTGCCACTAGATTTTTCAACGCTCTGTTATGAAACAGGATAGTATGAGCCCTGTAGAGTAATTCTACTACTTGTTAATATCTTCAAACTTTTAGTTTAGCTCTTACTGTTGGAGTTACACTCCGAATGAGGCGTAATTTATTAGCGCCAAGTCAATGCATTTCGAATTTTAAAAAGAGTTAATAAAGAGTTCTTTTCATCTTCTTCTGTGTAGTTCGTACAAGAATTTACTACACGTTCAGTTATCATTTAGAAGATAGACAAGTTAACCTTGCAACCTATCCCTAAAAAGTAATCTGAAGTTGTGTCCACAAAGTATTCCATAAATGCTCTTTTCATATCATCATCGTCATTACAACTTTTTCCATATAATGGTAAAATTTCAGTTTGAAACGTAGTAAATAATCCCGTTGAATTAAATCTGTGCCGTAAGGGGGATGGTCAAGATCATTAAACCCATATGTCTCCACTGCCTTTTTAGAAATTACTACTGAATGTACGAATTCTTTATCATAAAGAAGACGAACATCTCCTCTCAGCTTTCCTGGGCCGCTTTCATTAATTTCATTGCGCAATTAAAGTCTTGCAAAGCATTCCCAATTAATGGCTATGTTCTTTTATCAGAAGAATAGCTTGACAGTCTCAAATCCTTTATCCCTCTCGTTGATTACTGTGTTTTTCTTAGGCTGTTACCATACATCCATATATTTCAGACGAATATCTATTTCCAGAAAATTTTTCTGCCTGCTTAAGAAAGATGCAGGATGTTTTCTTGTCTCTCTCAAAAATTGTAAGTTGCTCATTTTAAACAACCAATCAGCTCCTAGCATCCAATGCACCGTTATCAGCCATCACTTATATTGGAAAATTAGTTTCCTCTTTACATGGTGTCCCCAAAAATATTCCCGGTGTTTGGTTGTCTCATATCGTGTGACAAAGCAAAAATATTGTTCTTTCGAAATGCTTTTAATGCGTGATATGACCTTTAAGGGTATTTCGCCCAGTCTTCACCACTTCATTGATTTCCTTTTCGGTAGAGGATCACAGTACAGGGCTGATATTCCACCAGCTGGTCTGATCGACTGTAAATCTTTCTGCAAATCGCACTGTAAAGTTGCAGTGATTGCTCACAGTAAATGGACATTACTGTTTTTGAATTACTGATGGAAAGTTGGTGTACCGGTCTTACAGAGACTTTCTTCATGTAGAATGGGCAAAATTTAGATAAATAAATAATAATTCCAGTCTTTATGCCATCGCCATGAATTTTAATTTCTTATCACAATATTCCTCATGAGCATGAACAGTATTTTAATGTCAATATCTCCAATGATTAGCTTCACGAGAACCATCTTTTACGCATGCGGGGTTTATGCGAAATCATTTTACATTTTCTTTGACCGTAGAATAAGAAGCAGACAAATCCCTATGCATATGATCCAACCCATACTAGAAGGCTTCTACTCGCTGCATATTTAGAGTGCCCTGATGTCCCACAGACACTGTACATTTATTGCCCCACCAACGAAATGAAGATTTGTAATTCCAAAGTTCACCGTCATTATCTTTAATCTGCGTTTCTCTGCTCAAAAATGAATACTTTTACCACTAAAATGGTTGCGATGTACCTTTTATTTAAATTTAAATTTTACAATACTGTGCATGGTGGCTCCATATTCTAAAGAGCCCAATCTTGCATTACTTTTAATTTTGTTTACACAGATTTTCTTAATTATTATTTTGTGAATAAAATAGTCTCATATGAGAGGATAATTGGCACCAATTATTTAAAATTATTAGCCGAAAGGAAAGTTAGTCCAGAACGGGATACTAGTCTCGAAACGGGATATTGCGTCGAAACACTTAAACTGGTTGTATAACTTTGCAGAAACATTAGGTTTTTTTTGGAAGAAGGAGAGATGGAAAAATAAACAATGCCCTCTCCGGGACTCGAACCGCAGAACTCTCGAATACGCATCGATCGTGTTAACCATTACGCCACAAAGGCATGCCAAGAAGGCGGGAGAAATACCTTACATACCCCCTTTTAAAGGGCGACCGGGGATCAGAAGACCAAATCTCCAAATCCTGGTGGTGGAGAATCCTCATCCACCACCTTTTTTAGTTCGGACACCATTGTAGAGACATTATTTTCTTTTGGAAGCAGGAGAGATGGAAAAACGAGCAATGCCCTCACCGGAACTCGAACCTGGGCCCTCTCGAATACGCGTCGAGTGAACTGCCCACTACACCACAAAGGCATGCCAAGAAGGCGGGAGAAGTAGGTTATAACTTTTAAAATTGTTGTCAATAAATATTATCGCCCTGTATTGTAGTTAAAGAAATTAAATAACGTAAAATCTGCATGAATGGATGTATGTTTTTCGTATTGCGAAAAAGCAATGGTACTTAGGGCCATCCAAGTTTCAATAACATAGTCTTCCACTCGAACACGAGCACCTGGAAGCCGCGTTTCGAATTCATTTTATCATCTATTTCATGTTTTGTAAAGTTTCAACGCCTTTTTGATTCACAGACTCAACTATTTCAAAGTAAGCTGTGACAACACTGTAAGTAAAAAAAAACATTTTCATCGAGATTTCATATCTTTAGAAGTGCCTATAAACATTCAACACTCGAGAATGTTTACAGGCAATTCTAAAGATATGATGTTATTAACCACTTCGTGATTTTGCTGTTGAATTGAATTTTATGTGGCATAAGCGCCAAGAACGTGATATGTAATAAAAAGAGTAAACACGCAAAACGTTAGTAATAAAAGGACAAAAAAGTTTTCTAAATCCATCTTGGTAAGAAAATTGAACATTGATATCATGTATTGAGTAAAGACGGGAATAAATAGGAAAACATATGCCAACATTTAATGCTGCATCGGGATTCTAAATAAATAGAGATATGCTGCTTTTAATGCTTTGTAATTTTTCTGTTGAAATGTATATGGCGTAAGTGAAAAAGAAATTTATGCTTAATAATAAAGCTAAAAAGACAAAAAAATGAATTAGCAGGAGTAAGTGTAACAACAGATTCATAGACTATGAATTCAGCTAGAGACAAACCCTCTTGGGGGTCGTTAAAATCCTAAAGACTTTACTTTCAGATTTTTGGTTTTGCTTAGTTATGTATAACTTGAATAATTATTAAGTTAATAAGCCATTGCTCCAAAATTAATTTGTTTATAGCAGTGAAAAATATCCTCATATGATGACGGTACTTTCCACTGTTATATTAATCAATGCTTTATATATGAATTGCTCCTTTAGTTTATATTTTCCCAATTTGGCGATAAAAAATTCAATTCCAGGCGATGGGCTGGGTACATGAGCGTTTTCTTGGTTTTTCCGATGTGTAATCTGTATACGAAGCAGTTTTTCTTAGAAAGTCCTCCACGAAGGCATTCTTCTCCTTAGAAAGATAGTCCAAATGTGCTTCGCTGTAATCTAATAAGCCGAACCAAACTAAGTAGTCGAACAGCTAATGCGTCCTTAGTCTTTTATGCTTTGACTAATATTTCATTCGAAAGAAGTTAAAATTAAATCTGATAATAATTACGTGCATTTGAATTTATTTAAGCCTAAACATTCTAAAATTAATATTTTAGGAAAATATGATAAATTTTACAATATGCTACGTAATACGGTGATCGAATTTTTATTATTTTTCAGACTATGCTATCTCTCAATTAGAAAAATAAGAAGCCTTGTGAACTCATTAGAATTGCTATACTGTAATTTCAACTAATGTATAAATTCATTTAGGTGCCGTTCAGCCAGTTTAGTGGTTAGTGACCCTGACGGCCGTAACGATTGGCCCGGGTTAAAAACCCGGAGAAGGTATGGCTGTAATTGTCCGCCCCTTCAGAGGAGGTAACGGTGGCCACCTATTAGGTGCTCTCATGATGAAATGGCCACAACTTCCGGCTCTTGCAGTGGCGCAAGACAGATGGCTATTAAATAAAGCGCGCGTCCATTTAAAAAAAGTTTCATTTAGGTCGAATGATATTATACAGTCGTACTTTTAGTTTCCAAATATAGAAATTTAAAAAGGTTGTTAATATACAATAATGAGTTGATCAGTAATAACATTCCGCAAGTAATATTTAATTAATTGGAATACATTTGATGTTTTATCATAAAATGTTAAAAGAAAAATTAGAAAGTTTTTTTTTAAAAGTAACTTAAAAAGGCTGTTAATCTGAGGATCAGATCAGTGTGGTACGAGGAGGCTGAGATAACAATTCTAACAGCTATTTTATTACTAACCAACCTAATCTGAGACTTTAAGCATTAGAATTAGCTTTAAATTGGACTTTTCATTTAGATAGTATAACCAAACGGAGGAAAATGGTAATTTATTTTGAATTTCAAACTGGATGTTTTCTAGCCTCTAGTTTAAAAATCGCAGACTTAAAATCCAGTATAAGTATATACACTATATAGAGATCATACAAAATATCCAGTATATACATTATATAAAGATAAAATCATAATACACAAAAAACTATAACAACAAATCAGTTACGTGTAGTCTAGATTCTCCGGGTGGTACAGTAATAAATGGACACTGATTACTACGCCATTTTATTGAACATTGCTTGCAGAAGTCAAAGCTTATTTTTTATCATAATTATTATATAATTAATTAGTTAATTACATAGTGATATAACTATGCATGTAATTTTAATGATCTGAGATAGAGTTACACTTATATTCATTTGCTTGGAAAGTCAGGAACTGTTTATTTATTTTTCAAAATAATTTTTTCTTTATTAGAGTAACTACTAAAACGATATTGTAAATAATAAATATTGCTGTTGAACTGAATTTAACACTCGAAAGGATAGAAGAAAAAAAGAAATGACACATTTCTTCCCCCAGCTTTGTAGGCATTGGCTTAATTAAGTAACCAATTACAGTATTTTCTAGAAATTCTACGGAAACTATATTTTGTATTACTTCAAATAAATCTAGAATAATTTCTATAATTAATGTAATTTACATTTTACTAAATATTTTAACAATCACAGTTTAAATTCTTTTCATGATAACGGAAAACAGTCCCAGTTTCGTTTCAATATTTTTCATTTGAATTTTTCTAATATATTCCTGTAATTAATAGATAAGATTTCTTTCCTAACAATATTAATTGTTTTAGTAGTTACTCTAATAAAAAAATTTATTTTGAAAAATAAATAAACAGTTCCTGACTTTCCAAGCAAATGAATACACGTGTAACTGTATCTTAGATCATTAAAATTACATGCATAGCTATATCACTATGTAATTAACTAATTAATTATATAATAATTATGATAAAAAATAAGCTTCTGCAAACAATGTTCAATGAAAATGAGCAGATGCATAATAATAAACATTAAAAAATAACGTATCAAAATAAAACTTAATCATTTAAAGAAGATTTAAATCAAAATAACGGATCATGACGATTTAGTTTAAATATAATTACTGAGAGCCTAAACTGTCGAAAATTCTACTTCAAGTTTTATAAACGACAACTAATAAGTTTTAGCGAAAACATGATGTTAAATTCTCTAGAGGTTTGGAGTCGAAAAACAATTTTTCTTAAAAAAAAAGAAACAGGATATTGTTATGACTCCTAATATTTTATCGAAAGATATATTAATTTAAAAAATAATGTGTTCTAATTATGGCCTTCTGTGTTGTCAAAATAATAAATTTATTTATAAATTTGAAATTACTCGATTTCGCTGTCCCAATACGACTTTAAATCATAAAGATAAGCAAATAACTTGAATAATTAATCTAAAATATTTCATTTTATGTGACATAACAAGCATATTTAAATACGCGTCAGTTCTAGCATAAATCTATTTAAAAGTCAACAGCACTTTCAGAAATGGAACTTTCATACGTACCCTTAGCGATAAAATAATACTTAAGTTATATCTCGACAAACGCAGTATTAGATTTCTTGCATGTATTGATCTTGCAATCATATTGAAACTTAATGTGAGATAAGGAAATGCTTCTATGCATAGATTTTCTTAAAAATGCATTCTGTGACAAGATAATAACTTCCTTTGACTGCTTAACGTTTTCTATAGAAAAATCACTTCATCAATCAAAGAAAACTTTTATCTATAAGACTCTTGTTCCGACATTATATGTCTCATCATAATTATCAGTAAATTATACAGTTCAAATACTGCGTCTCCTGAAAATTCATTCTTTCTTAGTCTTCTTGTCGATATTCTCTTAATAAAAATGAAGTGATTATGATTTTTCAAGTCGTTATTCCTCTACAACAAGCGTGAACTTATGAAAAAAAGGAAAATTAACCCCCTAAAAAAAGTAAAACAAATATCTAGTAATTTCTCTTGATGAACGGGCAATCATGGAAGAAACCAGTTGAAGCGGAAATTGAAGATGCTGGGGATTTGCGTTCAGTGTTTCGCATCATTTTGATTTATGAAACTTTTTTGACAAGGCAAAGTCAGCGTCGCGTACTTAATTTATATTACGAAGTTCGAAACCTCTAATCAAAAGAGGCTAACAGAAATGAATTCAGCATAATAAATGCAGAGATAAATGGATGTTTGCAAAGAATTGGATTCATCTGAATATTTAGAAAAGCTTGTGGATATATTCGAAAGGTCAGTTTTATGAGTAATTATTTTATTTTCTGAAGTTTAAAATAATAATTCATTAACAAAGTCGATGGTTTTTCAAATTTTCAATAAGTATTACGAACTAAAGATTTTGTTCCAGAGCTTCTGGAAATAACACTTTATGCGCGCTATTTAAGGTATTGCTTATGTATTGTACTAAGGTATTAATTTGAGATTTTTAGAGACAAAAATTCTGTAATAATAAACTACAAAAAGAAACGTATAGTTGAATTAATGTTAAATATTAAAACCGATTGCATTTACCGAACGATCCCATACTTAATACCTTTTACTTCCTTGTACGAAGTAAAGGAAGTATTGTAATCACGAAAAATTCCGGATATCATATTTCAACGAAAATATACATTTTGACCGCTATCAAATGCAATTTAACCATGTTTCTGCGTGAAAGCTGTACCTAAAGACAAAATAAATGACTCTTTTTCCCCAAACGAATTGTAACACTGATTTAAAATGGCTTCAGAAAAGATTTTTTTTTCCGTGGCATTTGTACGTATGTACGTATGTATCTCGCATAACTCAAAAACGAGTAGCCTCAGAGCTTTGAAATTTTGTATATAGGACTGCTATAATATGTAGTGGTGCACTTTCATTTTTGGTTGCAATCGGTATCACCAAAAGTACATATATATCAATAATATATATATATATATCAATATTATATATATATATATATATATATATGGGATCCCTAAATTCAATAGCCACCAGAGAGCAACACCTGTGCGTCTCCAGCGAGAGCGAAGTGGAAACGATCATATCAGAGAATCACGGGAAGGTGGTGACAATGGTAGTGAGCGCGAGTAGGCGCTGAGCGGCTATTTAAAATAACAAACCTGAAGCAGAACTGTGTTTGTATCAAACAAGCGCGGGAAGGCGCTGTTATCTAATTCAATCTGTATAGCTTTTTCTTTATATCATTAAATGTTTTTGTGGCGTGGAAGAAGTCTGGAAGTGTCATTTACTGAAAGATATCATCTTCAACCTCCACCCACATATCAATTTGCATTTCCACTCATATTACACCGCGTTTTCCGGAAAACTCATAGGCTACTACAAATGATTTTTACGATTTTCACTTCTGACTGACAATTTATATATATACCCCCTCTGTTACTCGTCTTAGTGAGCTCAGTTTTTCATTCTTATATGTTGGTAAGTTGCCCATTTTTTACTTTAACAATCATTGAATTATATTGCTCTTATCTTCCGGTTAAGGTTTTTATACCTTTAGGTAATCTGCAAGCAATATTTGTAGAATTACCAATAATTTAAAAGTTGTTTAAGTGCGGTTAAGCCTAATTTTTGTTTACCATAGCAGCCATATTTGTTTACATTCGAAACTTAGTAGAATAGTGAATTCAGATTCTGCACTTTCAGTGCAGTTTTGCAGAGTGGAACCAAAATTAAATTTCATTTTTTTTGCGCCAAAAAATCGGCCTTATTGCCTGCTGCTTGAGTTGCTTGTTTTTGTATAGAAACTATAATTTTAATTGTGAATTTTTTTATTGTTTTAACTATATTTGGTGTTTAATTTTTTCCCTATATTTTTCAATTTTTGATGAAGTATTTTGACGTTTTATGTATTTATGTATTTTTTTTTTTTTGCCTTGCCGCCAACTAAGAACAGAATTAGTTGAATGATAAATATATCTCTAATGGAATTCGAGGAAATGAAAGTTCAAATGAAATTCAGCAAAACATGAGTATAATTTAATATTTAGTGCAAGGAACTTATGTATACAACAGAGTTTTATTTGAGATATATTACTGTGGGTTAAGCACGAAATTTCTAAGATAAATTCGCATTTAAAACATCATTAGAACATATTAAGCTAGTAAATAAAATAAGGAAAATCTAGTAAAAAGATAGTAAATAAAGGAACTTAAGTATATAATTAGAATTTCACCCTGAAAGCTTGATTCTTTATTTAATCGCAAGTGAATGTCAGGTGGTAAAATATAATTTTGGATTCAAAGCAGTATTTATTTGTTATAAACATTCAATGGACAGTTCACATTCAGTATGCATCGTGTAAATTCCTTTCACATTTTAGAAAAATTCCCATTTAGTTACACTGACTTTTTTTGCAGTGAAAGTTAATATTTGTATGGTAAACATTAAGGCATCTATTAATAACTTTATATAATCTTAATTGCGTGATTCACAGTTTTCAAGTTTTTGTATGTAATGTTTCTTATCTTAATATTCGCCTGTTCAAATGATAAGTAAAAAAAGTTGACAATAAAAATATTTCTTCCTTTTTTTCAACGTTGGGCTCTAAGCGTTTATAGGCGTTGGCCACTAGGACCGGAAACGGTGGTCTCATTATTATGTAGGTACCAAATAGGTGGGCCACCGTTGTCTTATGAAGGGATGGACAGATGGCGGGTGGCGGAGAACGGGGGCAACTGGCGTCTACCAGAAGTAAACAGCCATATGCCCCTCGTCCTCCACTGTCCAGGACTTATTGAAGAATTTTAGGAATTAAGTTACATTCATGCTTTCTCTGAGATTCGAACCTGGGCCCATAGACACTAAACACTTTCCCATTTGGGCGGCCAAAGTATTTATTCCAAATTACTAAAATTTTCACAAAATTATGGGATATAACAAAGATACTAGAGTGAGATAATACAGTTGAGATGACAAATGAATAACTAAATGATAGCAGTAAGCAATAACACAAGATTTTCCCAGCAAAACATTTCTTGATAGGAAATTATCTAAATGGAATGTAACTGAATGCTTGTGTTGAAAGCACTGCTAGACAATATGATTCGTTCCCAAAATAAGATTTTCTATGACGATTTGAAATATCTTTGTATATTCATGGAAGAGATATATTCCTAACGCGAAGACTCTGGAAGAAGATGTTAATCATAGCCCTAAGAAGTTTTACAAATGCAATCTCGGATTTATTTCAAGTAGTCTGAGTGACCCTTAAATACGAAGCTATGTTTCCGATTCAAGGAATTGGCTGATAGAGCGAACCATGCATACTCCCACGCTATTGTCCATAAAAACGGCAACACGAGGAAGGATTACAAAAAAATGGGTAAATATGTTGAGCAATGATGTAATATTTATAGCTCATCGCAGCCACAGTACAGCTAGGAAATTTGTGGAGATGAGTGTAGGCACCGACAGGAATCCCTGTTCAAACCATTAAACCACCGCATCTGTATGTGCAAATGCAGGTGTTACTAGCACGATAGCCTGTTCCAGACGCTATCTAGACCACTAGCATCGAGAATCAGTCTATAGACTAAACCATGACCCAACCGTTGTGCAGTCGGATTCAGCTACTACGGAATTTAATAATACTTTGTTTTCAGTACAGAGATTGCGGGATGCAGCTCTTCTTATCAAAGCTACAACGTTAGATACATATTGATGTGCAGTGATTGAGAGGTCGCATACGCGTGATGTGCAGTGGTTCATACTTTCAGACACAGAAAGCGGACAGCTGGAAAGGCTGTGACCATTGTAAGGTTACTTACTTCAAGACCTAGCTACTTTATTTTAATATTAGTTCCACAAATGGAAACTGACAAAACAAGAGGCATTTAGTTCTCGAGCTACTTCCAGCTATCATTGTTACACCTCAATATATGCCTTATTATGCCCAAATGTATCCTACTACGTATAAGCTTGGCTTTGCGCAGATGATACCGTATACACATTTTTCAAAATCTGGTTTTTAATATGAAGTTGAGAAGGTATACAGTGCACAAACTGTAACTCTACACAGAGCAATCGTTTTTATCTTAATACATTTCCTTGTTCTTAGGTACTGGCATAAAAATTGTTTTTTTTTCTCTCGAGTCGTATAATTCTTCAGTTTTTATGTATGCACAATTTGTGGCTCACATTTGTTTTTGGCTGAATTGTAATTTTTTTGTTTGTCGCCAAGCATTTAAACAGCAGTGTAATTTTTTCTCCCTAGTAAAGTAATACTACAAATCTTAAAATAAAGTGCCAATCTGATGAATATTTATGATACTTGATTATGAAAAGCATTTATTTAAAAAATTTTTCTTATAAAAAATTACAGAGATTTTATACAAGAATAATTTGTTTTAACTGTTCTGAAAGTTACGAACTCACATTCTTAAAAATCTGAGTATTCGCCAGCACATTAATTTAACAATTCCCTCTTTCAGGAAAAGATATGAAGATATAGTCTACTTCATAAAGATTCAATATTATAACGCATTTCCATTTTTAATCAAAATGTATTCTATTTCTTTAATATTTTTTCAAATTAATCATCATTTACTTCGAAAGGATACGGATGTAAAAGGCGAAATTGAAAATGCCTGTAAAGTTTGCTCGTTGGCCTAAGCATCACCAATGCTAAAAATAAAACTTCACAGGTGAGCACAATTAAGTGATCTTAACTAATTTCGAAGTCTTTTTCTACCAACCGTTTCCGATGTTGGTTATCTAGGAACTATCGTTCAAATTAAAAAAAAAAAAATTTGGCAATTAAATAAGGCAATTTGCAATTGATCTAGTTTATTTTTACCTTTCTCAACTAGTTATGTGTAATGTTAATATAGCTGTTCCCACAAATCTTTTAAAATATGACGGTCTTTCAAATTTGTGTATGCATAAATTTGCCTTCGAAAACTTCCCCAGGAAACACTACTGAAAAAATATGGAAGGTTTCAGATTTTAATGGTAACCTGAAAGATTTTGTTAATTTTTTTACGCTGTCGCTGAGTTCGCAGTCTACCAGTCTGCTGTTACACTTACTCCTACTAACATATCTTTTTGGTCTTTTTAGCTTTATTGTTGAGCATCATTTTCTTCGCACTTACGCCAAATACATTTCAGCAGCAAAATTACAAAAATTTTAACAGCAGCATAGCAGTATACGTTTATAATTCCTGGTACAGCGTTGTGTTGGCACAGATTTTTCTGAATTTCCTTTCTCTGTGTTCATCATGTCAGTGCCCAGTTTTCTAACTAAGATGGTTTTATAAAACTTTTTTCGTCTTTTTATTATTAAAGAGCTTTGAGTGTTTACTTTATTTATTAAATAACACGTTCTTGACGCTTACGTCACATAAAATTCAATTCAACAGCAAAATATTTAAAAACAGCATATCTTCGGAATTTTCGACAGTCAGTGTCGCGTCCTGGAGACTGCATTTTTTTCCCGTAAGGTGTTGCTACTGTAGCTGAGTTTGTTAATTGAAAATTTGTTAAAGTTTAATAAAATAGGAAATCGATAATAAAACAAAATCGAAATTCAAACTTCGGGCTTCCAGGTTCCCATATTTGAGAGAACTACATAATTTAAAATTAGATAACCCTCGGTACCTCTGTTTCTTCACTACCAGAAACATGCATAAATTCATGCATTCATTATTTAATTTCGTTAAATATAGTGCAGGGTGATAATACTTGGCGATAACCATTTGAAAGTGATACGCCGTTTATACTGATTCAACGTAAAATGCCTTTTCGAGACTCATATCCCATTCATTGACTAACGTCTCTTTTGGGCCAACATTTTCTCTGTTAAAATATTTACCTTTTCTCTAAGCAAAGTTGATTTCGCCGCAGTATTTTGATGAAAAATGATAGGACAGAAAAACGTATATTGCCAATTTATTGTTTTGATTATAAATTAATAAAAAAAATTAAAGCATGTATGAGAAAATCATTTTAAAACGCATCCTATATATGCCATAGATTTTTAGATATTGCACTCTAAGGCGATTATAATTTTTTACTATAGCAGTCAATTTGATGCACTCTGCACTACATTTATACAACTCTGAGCTTTTATACGAGTTTAGATTTAAAATATAAAAATTTACATTTAAAAACTCGTCTTATATTTTTTTCTATTATTTATTGAAGTAAGAAAAATAATAATTATTATTATGTCAAAAGCATGTCATTTTGAAAATATAGTGAAACTAATTAGATATAACTCATATATTACCAATTATTATTCATTACTTTAATAAAGACGAATAGAAAATAATTTTGCACAGCATTTAGAGAAATATTATTTAGAGAAATATCTGGAATTCAGAAATAAGTTAGCAATTTTCAACTGCGATCAGTTCCTCCCTTTTATTTCGATCCTACACAATACAGATACATTCCCCAGTTATCTTTCATTTTTTTACAATAAAAAGGTGAGAAAACATTTTAGTTCTAAGTTAAACTATATCTCACCTGCCCGAATTGTTTGCTAATATTTCATACAGACGAATGATCAAATCTAGAAATCATTAACCATATAACAGTTAATGTTTCTGTAACTAAGTTACTCAAACGTTAATCTAAATATCAGCGAAACAGTTGCATAAAATTTTGAAATTCAGAAGCATAATAATTATTCTTTAAAATGTACTTTTTTGCTACTGTAAACTCTCGTGGAGACTGCTTTTTTGAAATGGTCAGCTATGAAAATAATTGATATTTCTGAGAACGTATATAAACATCAGTACTGAGCATTACTTTTTAAAGATGACCACCTTCACAGAAGATCCGCATATTTTGAGACGGGAGTTTGTGACGCAGAAAAGTTTCACTATAATTAATTTTTCATTGTTTGTTAATTAAATCCACAAGGTTTAGCTATTTAATAGTTTTTTACATTGTGAAACATTCTTTTACTGTCACTAACTTGATGAAAAAACATTTTTTAACATGAATCTACACCGATTAAATATAATCCAAATTTTTTTTTCCTCTGGCCTCAATTTTAACTATCAGAATTGTAGCATTAAACAAGCTTCATTCTGCAAACAAGTGTTTTTCTACTTTTAACATTCTTTCTTTACCTTTCTCTTTATTTGATTCAGCAATCTGAGATTAAAAATGTTGTTTCAAAATAGCATACCTGAGAAGAAGCCGTATATATATTTTTTTTGGCTTTAAATCTCTCCTTGAATAACTGCAAAGCAATACATTTGTTCTTTTCGAAAAGAAAACGAATATACAGAGAAAGAATTGTTGCATTGTTTTTGAGCTTGAGAGGTTGGAAAAAAAGACAACATTTTAATCAGCAGTATTAGCTAAGTGAGAAACAAAACCATAAAATAAATTGAGTATTTCAAGTAAGCGAATTTCCAATCTTAAGAAAGTTATCCTTTTATTTTAAGTTAATAATATAAAAAGCTTTTTCACTAAATAATTTAACAAAAACGCTGGGTAAATAAAACGAAAGGCTATAAGTATTAAGTATTTTCGGAAGTAAATACAATACTTCTAGTTACGCGACTCAATGATTATCGTGATTGAAAAAATAAACTTTTTCTCTTTAAGGATCTTTTTTCGATTGTAAAATAAGAGCTCTCGAAATTAAAGTAGCATCCAACAAAACATTTGCAAGGGATTAGATTTTATTTTATTTTAGGTGTTGAAAAATGTCTTTCATTTTTCTCCTCGAAAGATTATTTCGCGTTAAAACTCCCGCTATCGATGTGCATTGAAATACTTTTCTAGGAAACTAATGAACTCCTTTCGTGTAAATTAAAGGCTATGAAAAGATGGCACGTAATTAACTTAGATAAATAACTGAATATTCATTTTTCAGTTAATCCGAGTAGAGATTTGTAGCACAGAATTGTAAGCATATTTGCTGAAACAATAATAACGATTTAAGCTAAGCATACAATAAATGTTCTTTAAACGTATAAACAAAACTGCAAACTCATTTACTTCTATAGAGATTAATAAAAAGATAACTAATTACACAGACATAAAGTAAATCGGCATTAGTAAATCAGATAGAATACCATATATCGATCGGCAATAAACGATAAACTGCACGTTAAGAAAAAATCTCGAATATTAATAACAGAACAAAATTATGTAAACTAGCCTTTTTCAATATTAAAGTTATTAGCAAATATAAGTAGCTCTAATTACGCTCTAGTAAGTAAATATACAAGTATACTAAAGGGGCTGGTCAGTATTCGAAGGAGAGTTAATCGTAGAAAGGAAGAACGAAAATTCTTAAGATGAGCTGTAAAGCAGGATCTTGGACTATGAAATAGAAATAACAGTTCATAGTTTCTGTTAACTGCTGATGTATAGAAAGGTCATGTAAGTCTTCCATAAAACGGTAATTCACATATTTGATTGCGTGTAAGATTTTTTCCCACCTATAACCTGATGGCTCGCATGCTAGTTTGTTTTCAAACCATTATGTCCAGCCAATGGGAAGTTATCTACTATCTAGACAATCATAACCCATAGGCAGGGTCAGCAGTCAGGATAGTCGAGCATTTATTTCTGTGTATTAGAAAAATTATAATAATAGTTTATTAATTATAATAATAGTTTATTAAAATTATAATAATAGTTCCACGTACTTTTCGTGGAACTGGAACCTATACACACTGGTATTTTATCAATCTTGAAAACAGAGTTTTGCAGATGTTTAAAATGATTTTTAACAGTTGTAGTTCCGGAAGACAAAATTTGAAGCTATGTCTTTGCACATGAATTGCACGCAGTTGTGATATATACTAGGATCTGCCATTGCGACTTTCTCTAGTTTATCCGAGAGCTCATTTCCTTCTATTCCGACATTGGCTTTGACCTATCTCAGTTTTAGTCCCTGTTATTGCAAAAATACTAGAGAAACTAGCTGAGGTGATTTGCATATAATATTTATAACTCATATGAATGAACCGGAAACGCATTTTATTTTATTTTAGTAAAATATACCAACGAGACATCTCCCCATCTTCGAAGTCTACCATTTACAATTTCCAGATTTTCTTCACTATGATTTGATAAGGAAGATTTTATGAATATTATGGCATCTAGATTTACAGCATTTTCACTTATTAGTATAGAAAAAGAGCGATTGATTTTGATCATTAAGCAAACAATGCGTGTATTTCAATATCTCCAAAGAGTTGCAGGCACTGATATATTCTTCTGGTTTCAAATCAAAGCATACCATAAATGGGACACTTCTGATAGGAATGGAGGTCTTTTGAAAAGACAAAAACATAAATACTGTGCTAATGATTAGGGTTTAAACCTCCCAGAGATTATTCATGTCAGCAGTGTGAAAAGAATGGTCTGCGATGTAACATCATAATTCTGGATGGCATTATTCAGCAGCATCAGCAGAGTATTCAGCTCTCGGGGTGTACTGTTTCGAAATCACTGGTTTAAAATAATACTGCAATAAAACTTGTGCAATTTAGTTTATTTTTAACTAATTGGTTAATTCTGTGTTTTTTAATTATAGTGTTTTATATCACTTCTCGCTTAGTCACGCAGCTCGTTCCCTCCAGATAGTAATGAATTTTTTTGAGACGAGTATAGGGGTATAAATGAGTTTAGGCTGGTACCACACATCCATTTATTTCAGAGGAAATATCTTCGAACACATTTTCTACTTGTTCTAATAATGAAAGAAAGACTCACGATTTTTACCTTTCTTTTGCAAAATATTATAATTTGCTCTTTTTCAACAACCAGTCAGCTAGAAACATCGAGTCTCCCGTCATCAACAATCTTTTGTAATGCACAACTCGTTTCCTCCTTACATAGTAACTCCAAAACAATTGGCGGTGATTGGCTATTTCATATCGTGAGATAAAGCATTATGATTGTCCTCCTGAAATGTTTCGACTGTATGATACCACCTTAACTGGCATCAAAAAGTTAACTAATGGCTTAGTCTGTCATCTGAAGTTGTTTGGTGTCTGAAAAACGTGAGTCTGGAGCTGATACCGAAGAATTCCTGCCCAGTACGGTAAACTACGGTAGAAAGATTAACAAGTTAATATTAAAACTGTGGTTCCTTGTAGAGTATAAGTGAAGTGTAAATTTTAGCTTAGTCAAGTGGATTGTTACCTGTATTTTTTATGTTAACTCTCAACTAGAAATTCATTAAAGTTTTAAGTTAAATATTATTGAGCTCTCCACTGCATGAACCTAGAAATATCAATTGGAAACATCCTAGTTCATGGAAATATCCTAATTGAACTCTTGTCTTCACGAATCTAGAAATATCATTAGAAATTTATGGCACCTAATAATTAGAACCCACATAGCTAGCTATAGAGGTTAAAATAACACAGTACTCTCACATCTAACAGTAAGTTGTCATAAGCCTTCTTTACACAACCGAGCTTTCAATACACTCAACAACAAAAATCGTTGAAATCGAATGGTGACGAATGCAGTGCAAAGTGATCTCAAAAGTTTCGAGGTTTACTTGCGTCAGAAGATCATTAATTAGACATTAATTAGATCATTAATTAATACATATTAATTAGATGCGGTATGTAGCAGTAATTCCCAGCGGGTTCAATATGCTTAGCCCGAAACCTCGAGAACTTATGATTTTGGCTGTAAAATGAATTAAATTAATTTTGGAAACGAAGCTTTAGGAACCGTGGTTTTACTGATAAAAATAACTGAAATAATTTTATTCAGTAACAGGTTTAGAAAAGAAACGTCTATGATTTGTAATTTTGCTCATGAGAAAAAAATGTAATAAACAAATTTTTAAAAAACCTGAAAGCTTTCAGATTTTATATTAAGCCCAAAGGAGAGTATTTTTAATGTTTTGTTTGTTACCAATATTTAAAAAACATTATGTTCTTCGCACATAAACCATAAAATTCAATTCAACAGCAATATGGCAAAATAATTTCATTATTCAAAATTTGATGGCTCTAGATACTTTTGTTTTATCACAATGCGTGAAACATACATACATTTATGCAGATTCTTCGTTATTTAATTTCTTTAAATATAATATAGAGCGATAATATTTGCTGGCAACAATTTGAAAAATGATTCAGACAGTTTTCGACGGAAAATTCCAAAACTAAATTGAGAGCCCTTCTGGGATAAAAATAATTTCATTTAATATTAATTTTTAAAAGGAGACAAAATTATTTGAAAGCTTAAACATATTTTGTTGGTATGTGTATCAGCTTTGATCGGCTATGTGTAACAAATATCAACTGTGTATTGTGTGTAATCTGTATCGGCACTGACTTGTAATAAAAGATACAAAATATTCCCAAGAAGTTTATTCTTGTGGTTTCTTCCACTTAAGTTCAACTTATTTCAAAATAGTTCTTTTGCAACTTAGATATGAATAAATCAAACAGAAACATTTCAGATGTTCAAACTGTTTTTTTCGTTTCCCTAGTAGCAACACCATTCGGCATCTTAAACCTGAAGCTGATCTATTAATTTCATCATACTCATGAAGTTGGACAGCAAATCAAGGCTTGTTAATTAATAAGCCAAAATTTATTTATGTAGAAATAAAAGGCACATATTGAATATGTTTCTCTAAAACGTGAGATTAAGGGCCCGTTCTAATAGTTTCTCCGTATAACCTGGTTTTATGAAGTTGTTCGACAAAAAATTTCTATTTTGTTCTACCTTTGAAAGGTATACTTACAAATCTTGCTTCATCTGAAAAAGAGGTATTTTTCTAGATATTTTACACTATCATATTTGTTTCCAATTGATTTTGTGTTTACCCGTCTTATTAAATTCCATGAATATCTTGTATTTAGTTATAAATATCGCTACTTTGAAAGTCCAAACATAAACATGAATTTATAACACAATAGTTGGTATATTTTCTTCCATTTCTGTAATTTGATATTTAAATGTTACTGGACATGTCAACAAAAACCTCAGTTAATTTTGCCCTATCTTTGATATTTTCAGATGCATAAAAGGAAACATGATAGTTTTATAAAAGCATTATGAAATATCCGAAAGAATTGTTTGTAATAATTAATAGTGAAAATTATGTAGGTCGATTTTTCCATTGTTTAACAATTATACCAAGAGAAAAATATGACTCTAATTTTATCTAGACATATACTAAAAGCTAAATTTCAGATTATAAAAGTCAAAACTAAAACGATGTAACTCTATTATGCATGTATTCAAGGTTCATTTTATAATTATATCAAGGGCTACTCTGAGCATTTTGTTCTAAAATACTGTACAAGTAATTTTTTGTGAAGTCTGTTTTGAAATACTAGCTACTATAAGCGGTGTATTTATTCCAAAAAATATTTTAACAGTTCAGAAATCCAAAAGTTTTCTCGTTTTCTTCTTTGTTTTTATCAAACGTGAATGAAGTTTCCGAAAATAACTGAAATAGTTCGCAGCAAAAATATTTCTTTATAGGAGATTATCATAATGGAATGGGACTGATTACCTGTGTTGTAAACACTGCCCGACAGAACTGATTCCTACCCAAAATAAAATTTTCTATAGTGATTTCAAATACACTGGTGTGCAAAAATTAAGGAGGAAGTCGAAAAATTAGCATATCAGCTGAACGAAGAGGCAGAGCGGACAGAAAGACCAATCAGGAGATTAAGTAAGGTGATGTACGGTAGCACATGCGCAGATATGCAGGTAGACGTAATGGGGAAGTGTCTGAGTAGTATAAAGCATGTTGTCGGTGTAAGAACAGTATTTCTGGCAAAGAGATTGCACGCCGTATAGCAGTTAAAATCACACCGAGTTGCTGCCTCAGCGAGAAATGGCGAATAATCAATCTGTTAGGCGACATCTGAATGCTTTTACCCGAGGTCGAATCATTGGGAAGTTGGAGGAAGGCCGCAGTGTGACAAGTGTGGCTGCAGAGTTCGGAATTGCTCACAGCATCGTTTCACGACTTTGGAGACAATTTCAAACTACAGGAACAGCTATCCGGGGGTTTAGTAGTGGTCGTCCACGAGGAACCACACCCGCAGATGACCGGTATATTGCCTTACAGGCCAGAAGAAACAGGCGGCAGACAGCGGGAGAAATCGCTAGACACACGACACAGGCGACTGGACGACCGATATCGCGTTTTACCGTGGCCAGAAGACTGCAAGGTGGTGGTCTGTTTGCACGACGCCCTGTACGGTGTGTACCTCTAACGCCTGCCCATCGGAGAAGGCGTTCTCTGTGGTGCCGGGAACACCGGAATTGGAGAGACAATGAATGGGGACGAGTACTCTTTACAGATGAGAGCAGATTTAGTCTGAGTTGCGATTCTAGACACATACACATCTGGACAGAGCGGGGAATACGCAATAACCCCTTCAACATCATCAAAAGGGACTGTTTTGGAGGTCACGAAGTTCTCTTTCGAGCAGACATAATGCTTGGTAGCCGGACCGACCTTCATATCTCCCAAGGAGGTTCGTCACCTGGGACTGCTATTATAACGAGGTTCTTCTTCCTTACATGCGTCTTTTCACAAGGGCTATGGGTCCTCAGTTCCTCTTCATGGACGACAACGCTCCACCTCATCGCACAGTTACTGTCGAAGATCTGTTGGAGAGTGAAGATATTGAACACATGGTTTGGTCGGCAAGGTCTCTGGATCTAAATCCCGTCAAGCATGTACGGAACTTACTAGGAAGACCCGTGGCAGCACGTAACTTATCGCCAGTAACGATTCCGAAACTGAGATTTGTGTTACAAGAGGAACGAGCAGCTGTGTCTCAACAGCTCATTAACAACCACATATCCAGCATGCACAAATGATGTGAAACCTGCCTAGTAGTCAGGGGAGATCATATCCCCTATTAAAGATCGGATGTTTCTTGCTGGACACCCATCACAGGGATGTTTCGGCCTTCAGTCGCATTGCGCTCCATGCTACTTTTTCAATAAAGCTTCTTTTTATCCCTCTAATTTCTCTTTTAGTAAGTGTTGCTTACATTACTCATGTCCTTACGTATTGGGGATCTTACGGTATTAAATGTGTTGATTTGGAAAGCTTTTGTACAAAGTTATATTGAAAAAACCGTCTCGTCCTTAATTTTTGCACACCAGTGTATCTTTGTCTATTTATGGAACAGAGATATTCTTAACGTGAAGACTCTAGAAAGGTCCTGGAGAGAAGTTAATTATCACCTTAAGAAGTTTTATAAGTGCAAGATCGGATTTATTTCAAGTAGTCTCAGTGACCGTTCAATACGAAGCTATATTTTCGATTCAAGGATTAAAATATATTTGTTTCAGGGAAATTATAGCTTTCAGTAGAAGGTCTCAAAGACTTAGTTTTACACAAAATTGAATGTTAGAAATTTTAACCATTTTGTTTAAACTAAAGATCATTTAGTTTATATAATTCCATGAATCGAAATTAAAATTTTTCAAATGAAAAATCAGAAACTCTCATCACATCAACGATCGATGGAATTTACGAGATGCACACAGACCGTGTGAGCAGAATTAGCACAGTTTCTGTTAAAATATACATGAAATGCTGGACATCTTTAAAAGTATATAGCAATCGCTTTGTCACCGTTCTGATGCATTTCTATTGCAGTGTGTCGTTGATTGCATATGTAACTTGCTACTGCTCGTTCAGTGACATCTTAACTAACGATACAAACTAGATCAAGCGATTTTTTTAAACGATAAAATGAAGTTTGAAATTTAATACATCTTTCCAAAGTTACAAATAAGTGTTTCAAATTTGTAGCCGTATTTCTAGTTCAGTCTGTGTCTTTAGCATTTAAATACATGGTAGTATACTTATATTCTGAGCATCCTTCTCTTACGCAATAAAAACAGATACCTGCACAATATGTTACACATCTTTACAAAGAGTGCATCTGAAGTTATATTTTTAACTTTTATATAGTTCTTTCATCAAACTACAAATAGGTTACTTGCACATAGTCAGATTTCTTTCATGAAACACCCTACGATTAAAATTGTAGATTAGTCAATTTTGTAGATATGAAGATGAGAATCAAAGCTAAATTGCTGCTTCATAATACCATCATGATTGGTAATCCATGGAGCATGTTAATGAAATAGCTTTCAATTTGTAATCAAATTCTCTACGCAATTTAAAAACTTAGTTTCCAAGACGAAAACTTGGATCCAAACCCCAAGATTATATTATTGGAGATAATAAGAGAAAAAACTAAGCTACAAAAAACATAGCATAAAAGAAAAATTAAACACCAAGAGTGTTAAGAAATATAAAGCATCTACAGAAAAACAATGAGAGAGCTTAGTTACAAATGTATCTATCGGCGTGCGCAAAATGACTAGGAAATTAATCGTGAAACACAAATTTTCAACAGTCAGTCAAACTTGTACCCACCCTCAGGGATAATACTCTACAGAACACCTTTTTGTGGAATTTATGGAACAACTGAATAATTACTGACGCAATACCCAATAGCGATCGCCGCTTTCTGAACAATTCATCATCAAAATACATCTGTTTTTTTACTCTCCATGAATTCAAGATTACGATCACACATCAGAAAAACCGTGAAGTTTCAGAAGAAATTATATTGGCTACAAAGCACTTAAACATGCATCGTAATATGAGGAACTGCTTTATATTATTTTCAGATAGATATTTTTCTAGTGCCTGAAAAGCTTCAGTTAAAAAACACCTTATGGGAATTTCAAAGACGGTCTTTCCCCAGCCTACTACACACCAAAAAGGAGTGTATCCATTTATATAAAGTTTTGGCAGAATTTTAATTCTCCGTGTCAATAACTGAATTAAAAAAATAGTAGTATAACACGCTATCGGTACCGGTTTCACGAGCATTGCCCCAATTTACAAGCATTGCTTCAAGATAGTTGAAATTTATCTTGAATATTTACAGATTTTTATCTTCAATATAATTATAGATTGCTATCTTGAATATTTTATGTGCACAAAAGAGTGTGTATTTTATGTGTGTATTCAAGATTATTATCTTGAATATTTTATGTGTATTTTGAATATTTTATGTGTTGTTTCAATACATAACGAAAAAACAGCAGAAAGTTTCGACAAGACAGAAACAACAGTGGTCTTTCTTTTATAGATTTAATGGAGACCTTCTGCAAAATCTAGTTTACTGGATTGGAATTCTCCCGTTCAGAAATTATGAAATGTTTTCTAGAGGGAATTTCCCATGTTTGAGAACCGCCTGGCTATGAATATATGACATATGATTATATTCCATTCAAAGTAACTGGGCAAAAATTTTGTAAGAAATTATCAGATTCTACTTTACGTGATCGCATGATGATTATGATTAATACGTCAACTCAAAGACCCATAGTTGAAATCCCAGTGAACTAACACACAGCTGATTTCTCATGTTTCCCAACTCTGACAATCCTAAGAGTCACTATAATGGGCCCGAAGTAAAACGTAGAGAAAGATAATTCGTCACTAACTGGATTTAATCGAATGGGTTTTGTACTTCTTCCTAGTCGTCCTTTAATTGGGGAAGAATGCAAAGAATTATCGCACTCTTCCTTGCGTTCTACGTTCTTATATAGGGTAAATGTTTAGCACGTCCAACCTATTTCGAAGATCCGTTGTTTGAATACTGGCGAGCTTACAACTGATTTCTGATGTTTTCCAGCTCTGGCAATCTAAATAATGTGTAAAGGTTACCTAATAATTAACTTTACTTCTACATAGATTTTAGGAGCCAGGAAAAAATTAACTTTTGAAAACAAAGTATTAAAACCCTCGAACAGCATTGCCAGAGCATATATTTTTAACCGAAAGACAGTAGTAGTAACATAAGAAATTTTCTTCCTTTGCCCTAAACCCTCATGATATAGTTGGAAGCCCCTCCGGTTAGCAATTCGGTGATTCAAAGTTCGAATTCTGGTCAGGGCATCCCCGATTTTGTATGGTACTTGCTCCGATAAATACTTAATATCACTGTATAAGTGGCGTCTTAACTAAAATCGCGTGAAAGATAGTTCACCATTTGGATTTGGCGACATGACATCACTTAGATTCCTCTCTTTCCCAAGACTTTTAAGTGAGGAAGAATGTAAGGGATTTTCTCCATCTTTATGTCACGCCTTCGGGCTATAATTGGAAGCTCGTCCGCCTAGCGTTCAGGAGATCTTAATTCGAATTTTGACGAGACCGTAGCTAATTTTTCGTGTTACTTGCTCCGATAAACACCTAATTGCTCTATAAGTACCTAATAATATGTAGATGTATTCATACTACTGAAATCCCCCCCCAAAAAAAAACCCTCCTGTCAACAATGCTTAGAAGCATTCATGGAAACAAATTTTTCATATGCGTTAAGTTAATTCTTTAACATTTTTTGAAAATACTACACGAATCAGAAGCATTCTAGGTTTTAAAGAACTAAAAATTTTGAATTGGCTACAAAGAAAGTTAAGCAATATTTGCATTATATGTAAAGCATTTGTTACTCAAGAGGGTAAAGAAGAACTAATAAGCTTAATAACGAGGTTAGAAGCCTTCAAAGCGACTGCAATTTTTAAATGAACCCCTAGTGCGCATGAGGGGGTGTTTGAAATAAAGCTAAAATGGGTCTTATAAAAAGAGTCACGAATAAAATAAAACTCTACAACTACGGGAGATTTAAAAGTTAATTCCGCGGGGATTACGGCTTTACCGCAGAGCGCATTCCAATGCGTCGCATGATTGTGAAGATTTTTAAGGAATTCCTTTTGTACCCAATACTGAAAAAAAAATCAGCATTAGAAACAAGTCTCTCTTTGTTTCACAGGTTTCAAAGCCTCTAATTAAGAACGGAGCAAATTCTTTTTTTTCTTCAGTCTTATTTGTATTTTTAAACCCCGTTAAGAATTTATGCAATTTAAGTATTTTTTTCTCTTCTTTTTCTCGTCGCATTTTCAATCGGAATTTAGAATTATTCTTTTGTTGTAAGACATCGAAATGACTTTTTTTTGCAAGTTTTGCTTGTTCTATGTTGTTTGTAGCTATTACGCTGTTTATAATCCTGATTTAAATTACTTTTATTTGACTAGAGCAGAATAATTTCGAAGAAGAGGAGCTTTTGTTCTACGGAGCTGCTGTGTTGAAATCCTTCGTAGCTGAGGGAATATCATCTGACAAACTAAATGCAGAATTCCTTCTGGAATTCAGCTTAATTTTTCATTTACTCTAAAGTGAATTAAATAATTCTTTTACTAAGAAGTTCACAAGCAGTATTCAAAGTAAAATCTTATCCGTGAAATATTTATTGAATTTGGAAGCTTTGTAAAACAAATTTCCTAAGTCGCAAAAGCTTATTTATTTATTCATCCGTTTTTATCTTACTTTAATTATTTATTTTTATTTGTTGAATTAAACCTGAAACTGTAAATTCTCATTGCAGTCTCAAAGATTTATATTTTAATGCGCGTGATATCTGTCTTGCTGTGAATGTCTTTGTTTGAAGTCAAAATTAACTTTGAATGGTTCTTTACCAGCGTGATTTATCGATACAGATCTAATTTGTTTGTAATAAATGTTTTATAATAATTCTTCAAAACTACGTTCAATTATCATTAAGTTTTTTTAATGGTTACGCGTATTGTTAAATTTTTGGCACAAATTATAAATCTGTAGAATGAACGAAATCTACTCAATGGGCTTTTTAAATTTTATCTTTCTTTACTTCTTTCGTACAAGGAAGTGTTGTAATAGTGAAAAATTTTGAGCATCATATTTCAAAGAAAATATCCATTTTGACTGCTCCCGAATCCATTTGAACAATGTTTTAGTGTAGATCGGTACATATGAGTAGAATAAAGGCTCCTCTTCCCAAGATGGAATGCAAAATGGATTTAAAATGAATTCAGAAGAGATTTTTCCATAATGTCTGTACGTACATATGTACATACATATGTACGTATTTATCTCGCATAACTCATAAACGAGTACAGTAGGACTTTGAAATTTTGTATATGCGACTGCTATAACATCTACCTGTTCCTTTCAGTTTCTCGTTGCAATCGCCCTTACCAAATGCATATATATATATTTAAGTTAAGGTTATTGTGCCATTAGTTAATCTGCATGCAGTAGCTGTAGAACCCTCAATAATTTAAAAGTGCGCTATGCAATAGTTGCACAATCATCAACAATTTAAAAGTGGCGCTAAGCCTAATAAGGCCGCCATTTCTTTCCATTTTTATCTTTTAGTCGAATATTGAAACAAGTCAGTTAATACACTAACTTCAGTGTCTTTTTGCCCAGTAAGACCAAAAAACTTTCAGTTTTGTGCACCGAAAATTTTATCTTCCTGCCCACTAGCCGAATTGCAAGCTTGTAAGAGCGATTGCAAGAGCTTAGAAAATGTAATTTTAATTCTAAAAAAATTTTAACTATGTTTGGTTGTTTAGGTTTTTTTGTATTTTGCAATTTTTAATGAAGATGTTTTCACTTTTTATTTATTTTTGTCTTGCCGGAGAGAGAACTGAACTGATTGAATTAGAAATATATCTCTAATGAAATTCGATAAAATAAGTTTAAATGAAAAGCAGCAAAAAAATGTGTATAATTTAATAGGCCGGACAAGAAAGTCATGTGGCTTCAACATCAGATTTTGTTTTAATTTGATTTTTGACTAGTTGTAACAAAATTTTTAAATATGTTTTCAGAAATACAGTCTGGCATTAGAAAGATATTTAGCACAGATTTTTCTAAATTTTGTGGAAATTCCTTAACGTTATACTATAATTTTATTAATAAAATGCAAATATAATTTATAATACGTTACACTAGTGAATTTTATATAGTAAAGCTAATAAATGTTTGCATCATTATTGCAACTAATAAAAGATGTTTTTAACGTTACGTATGATGCCCAATGTACAGAAAAATTTATATGTTTATGAGTTCTTTTTGATTCTATATAAATTTCTATTTTAAGATTCGGATTATTTGGGTATCCATGTTGACTATTCTTTTGCTTCTCATTATTATTATTACTTTCAATCCCTGTATCAAGAAACGTTGTTGTTTGTTGGTGATTAATATTTTAAAATATATATGTGCATGGAACGTCCAGTCCACAGCTGAACGGATGAGACCCTAAATTCTGGTAGTTCTAACAAGGTTCAAAGCTCATGAACAGTCTGCCCTGCTTAAGATTTTCATGGTCCATGGGTCCATTTGAGTCTTCTTTTATAAAGTATTCCACAAAAGCATTCGTCCACTTAAATTCCGTAATTTCTGGGGTATAACGCGCACTTTAGTACAAAATGTAAGATCGAAATTTACGAGTGCGCATTATACGCCTGATATAAAAATGATTGATTTTAAAATAAGAAAAAGATAAGCTAGAAAAATCAGATTTCTACGTGGACCTAAATTCTGTTTGTTTAAAAGAAATGACATATCTTATGAACTTAAAAATTATCAAATAACATGATAAGTTCGATGAATTGTTCAATTCAAAATCATGGTTTCAAATGACTCCAAAGGAAAAAACATCTGACTCTTCATTTTGCGAATTCATTCGGGTTGGAAGTGCATTCTTACCCCAAATTATGTCTCCTACTCTCGAACTACTAGAATTACATTCTTTTGCACACCTGTACTGAATACAGCCCATCCTCTTTGCAGGATTATTTACTCCCTCAAGCATTTCTTCCACAAACATATTGTTCTCCTTACTGCTTTCGATTCAATATGCCATTGTTGGAAATTTTGGGAAAAATCTTCAAATGAATGACTTCAAAAAGTAAGGTCATCTTAAACGTATCTTTTAGGTTCCTTTGTAAAGAAAAGGGTGGGCGTTATATGGTGAATAAACCTAAAAATTTTTTTAAATGCAGTTTTATATTACACACGGTACACGTTATACACTGGAATATACGGTAGTATGTCCTAAATTACTTTGTAGCTGTTTAATTTCTATTCTAGAAGCAACATGTCATATCATATATAACCTTTAATAACAGGAAAAGTACCACAAAGTTATTATTAGTCTTTACTTCTTAATCATGCTTGTTAATTATTGTATTTCTGCAAATTACACTTACAGAATTAATTGAGTTGAAATTTAAATCTATAATAACATAATAACATTCATGTTCGAAAGATAAATCTGAACTAAGTCATTTTCTTCTCCGAAGCAAATATTGTTACTGTCTGTTAAAATTTAAAACAAAATATGTGTTATTTAATCTAAAACGAGGAACTTGAAGGAAAATGTTGTAGCTCTGGATTACAAAGCGTTTATGGTTTGATGGGCAATTAAAAATCAAAACCAATTTCAAAGTTTATTAAACAACTTTAAAGTAAATATTACCAGTTATTCAAATTATGTTGGAAATAAACAGCACACTTTGTAAAAGCATTAAAAATATTAGTTCATTTCACTTTCTTTTGAATAAATCATTTAAGCCATTTAAGAAAAGGCATTGCAAGCGTTTTTCTTCCTCATATACATCTAAAATTACTTTCAGGTTTCATAAATAATAAAATAGTTGCAATACAACTTTTGTAAATTTATTTAAAAAGCAAAGTTTATATTTTTCAGTCCCAAAACATTTTTTGAACTCGTACATATACATATATTCAGATTATAGCAATTTCTTTTTTCCTGCGTGTCCGAAAACTTTAATTCCCTCAAAACTCAGCTGTAAATTAATTTCCTGATTTAATTTTGAAGTCATTCACAAAATTAAAAAGCAAATTATCCTACAAAAAATTGCATTAATTTATTTGTATTCGGTGAAGTGAAAATTAGAATGCTGAAGAGAACTTCATCTATCTGCAACCGAACGGAAACTAATAATTAGATTTATGACCCAAAGAAATTTGGAAATTAATGAGAAAGTAAGTAGTAATTTGATATTTACTGCTTCCGCCGGCACTAATGTGAAAAGTTTAACTCAGCTCATTTACTTAATGTAGACGGAAATGAGATGGAAAATTTGAGAGATATTTTTCTAAATAATAAATTAATTAATATAATGGGAAGAGGACATGAATATGTTTACCAATTAACTTAATTATTAAATTAACTGATATGCAAACTTAATTTCCGTATAAGCAATTAAACTCGAAAATAGAATAAAGGCGCTTTGTTTTCGAACAAGCCATCTAAAATATTAAATTGTGTTAAGTACTGCGTTATGGGAATTGAATATACTGCAGTAGTAAGCAGTCGTGGCTTTTTGTGTGCAACGGTAAGACTAGGAATATGACGAAAACAAATCGAAGTCATGGCTCCAGAAACTGACATATACAGTAAACGCAAGGCAATTATGCAAAACAAATGATAAATAGTATTACAAGATTAAGGCCTACAAAGCTAAATCCCCGATATAGGGTATTAGAAAAAGAATTTATCTGTAAAAGATAATAACTGTTTTTTGTTAGCGATAAAATCATGTCTCTTAAAAATAAAAATAAAAAACTTATTACGAATTTTGTACATAGATAGATTATTTTAAAATAAGAATGCACTGGCAATTCTGCTTAACATGGTGTAAATTGCTATCTCGGTAAATTGGCAACAATTTTGGCGACAAATTTTTGTCACCAAATTTGGTAAGAAATTTCCAAAAGTCGCCAAACTTGGCGATTATTTGGCGACATTTTAGTCAGGTCCCTTATTACTCTAGTAGGCATAGTAACGGACTAACTGTAATTGATGTTCTGTGTAGCTGTAACCGTAATTCGGCCTTCATATGCCTTCCAGTGATTTCGAGAAGAAGAAAGTACTAGAAATATATTGGCACCGGATGAACACTATATACGACTGGATGGAGAATCTGCTCTGAGATGTTGTTGTGAGTTGTTAGTGCAAAGCGACTTCGGAGTATTGAAAGATTTTGCGCTTTGCATTGCATGATGTTTAACGTTCTTAGTAGTTTAACGTGTACATACTGATTGTACTTTGTGATACTGTGAGCGCCTGTACGATTATTGCTGTGGAAAGTTCCAGAATTCTGACGTGTTTCTTTTGATAAAATGAATTTTATTAACCAATCATCAGATTTTTGTGTATTCAATCTATCGCGAACCCTTACGCACACAACAACAATATTACTGACAATCTCTTGTCCAGTTACTAAGTTGTTCAGTTACTGAAATTCAGAACGTGTGGTTATGTAAAATTCTTTGAGTGAATTCTCAGTCAGAGCTAGAAATGAGTTTCTTACAATTTCTGAAATGGCCTTAAATGTGTATCTGAAATTCCACATACTTATGTGAAACGAATTTTCAAGCTTAACGCTTATTACATCCAAATAGCATTCAACTCTGGAAAACGTTGAAGACGCCTTTACGTTCGGCCGTGGCGCTATTGCACCAAGATTTAATCTGATATGCAGCAAACAAACAAGCCCATCCATCAAAATTAAGACGTGATATTTTTCCATTCATGTTTGTATACTTGAAACAAATTGTAAAACTATTTCATGTGTATATTGTTTACCAAAGAAATAATTATTTATGGGAAAATATTTTTATACCTTTATTTTATATTTAATACTAGGGGTTGCGAAAAATCTCATTATAAAATGGGCTCATGAAGAAAAAGTTGAAAAAGCGCTGATTTATGAAATGCTCTTCCAGACCAAAACTTGATTTTACATTTTCTTGAGAGAAATGAGAAATTCCTTTAAACTCGCTTTAATTAACTAATTATTCTTTGAAACTTAAAGCATTGTTATGTTTTTGATCTGATAAGTATGAAATAAGGAATTGGTAAAAACGAGAAAGGAAATGGGGTAGGAGAACCCACTTTTAATGAAATAATCAACATAATGGGCTAGAAATAATTTTGTTAATTAAAGTAATGTTTAAACTATATCAATTAGATGTATTATTAAAAGTTAAATTATCAATTAAATTATTAATAACTGCATCTATTGCTTTCAAATCACTCAGTTTGTTAAACTAATATAATTTAAAGTAAAAATTAAGGCTTTCATGTCGCACGTGTTTAAAACATATCAGAAACGAGTTAGTTGCCAGTTTAAGCCGGTGATTAAAAAAAAGTCTTACATGTTGTATAAATTCATAATGGGATTTGGAAAGTAAAGTCGCAGTAGTAAATGCAACATATGATTTTGGAAATACTACGTTAAAGGTAGTTAGTTCTAGGTCTAAAAGGAGTGTTAAAAACATCTCTTATTAAGTAACATTTTGCTATAAATAATAATAAAAAAATTTTAATTCATATAAATTTTTAAAAAATTACTAAAAATTAAAATTATTAAAAAAAGTATATAAATGGCTTTTAAATCACTCAATTTCTTCACCTGTACAGAACATATTTGAAAGACAAACCAGGAATTTGTATCTCTTCGAATAACACCTTTCTGGAAAGTAACTATTTGCCACGTAACACAGAATAAAAATTAAAGAACATACGGTTTAAGCAATGCTAACAATTGCTTTGTCACCAATGTGATAAAGATTAAAGTGCGGTATAACATAAAAATTTCAAAATTGTTGAAAAAAAACGCTAAAGACGTTTCTTCAAAAATTTGATGTATATGTTACTGTGAAAGACCGAAATTGGAGAATGACGACTTTCACCGGAGAGTGTTAACATTCACCAAATACGTCGGTGAAAGATCGAATATAACATTGCATTCTTGTACATTCGGACCCTCACCGGTGTATGTCGACAATCACAGATATGCTCTGGTGTAGGTCGAAAAGAGAGGCGACTGGCTGTTTCCCATAAATGCAGTTGTAAAAGCAAGGGCCTCTTGTGCAATTCAAAGTCTCATAATAGTTTAAGTTGTTGCAATTAATCAGATTTGAATCACATAATTTAGTAAGTTTTTTATTACTATTATTTTATTTTCTCATTTACTACGTACTGTATAATTAAGTAAGTTTTTTAACTTCTATTATTTTCTTTTCTCATTTTGAATGTATTGTGTGTTTTAAGTACTTGTGTGTTTTTTCGCGATTAAATTACGGAAAAGAAAATATAATATTCTCATATATTCAACATTCGCCATTAGTACATGGTGAATGTCGACATTCGCTGGTGTAAGTCAGAAAGAAGAGTATTTGGAAAATATTTCGGACATACACCAAGCGACTATGTGAATGTTGACATTCACCGGTGAAAGTCGACATTCTCCAGATTTCGGTATTTCACCGTAACATATATACCACATGACTTCCTTGCACGGGATATTAAATTATATGCATTTTTTCCTGCATATCGTTTAAACTTATTTCCTCGAATTTCATTAGAGGTATATTTCTCATTCAATTAATTCAGTTCTCACTTCGCGACAAGGCAAAAATACATGAAACTTCAAAATATCTTTATTAAAAATTCAAAAATATAGAAAATTATAAATCATAAATACAGTTTAAAGAACAATTTTTACAATTAAAATTAGACTTTCTGCACAAAAACAAACAATTCGGCCAGCGGGCAAGAAGGCAGATTTTTCGGTGCACAAAATCGAAAGTTTACTTTTGGCCTCAATCGGAAAAAAGATACTGAAGGCGTAGAAACTGGCCTAACTATTGGACGTTATGAATTAATACATGGAATAATTTAATAACATAAATAATAATTCCAGAATGGATTAAGCACGATTTACTTGGATTGTCAAGAAATCCACTATTCTGCTAAGTTTCAAATGCAAAGAAATATGGCTGCTATTTTAAAAAAGTAAGGCTTGGTTGCACTAAAACAACTTTTAAATTGTTGATAATTGTACAACTACTCATTCAGTTTAACTAAAGGCATAAAAACCTTAACCGGAAGACATGACCAACATAATTCAATCATTTTTAAATGAAATAGGGCAGTATTTACCAACATATAAGAATAAAAAACTGAGCTCAATGAGCCGAGTAACAGAGTGGGTACATATATACACTGGTGTGGACGATTAAGGACGATGTCGAAAAATTAGCATATCAGCTGAACGAAGAGGCAGAGCGGACAGAAAGACCAATCAGGAGATTAAGTAAGGTGATGTACGGTAGCACATGCGCAGATATGCAGGTAGACAAATGGGGGAGTGTCTGAGTAGTATAAAGCATGTTGTCGGTGTAAGATCAGTATTTCTAGCAAAGAGATTGCACGCCGTATAGCAGTTAAAATCCCACCGAGTTGCTGCCTCAGCGAGAAATGGCGAATAATCAATCTGTTAGACGACAACTGGATGCTTTTACCCGAAGTCGAATCATTGGAAAGTTGGAGGAAGGCCGCAGTGTGACAAATGGGGCTGCAGAGTTCGGAATTTCTCACAGCATCGTTTCACGACTTTGGAGACAATTTCAAACTACAGGAACAGCTATCCGGGGGTTTAGTAGTGGTCGTCTACGAGGAACCACATCAGCAGATGACCGGTATATTGCCTTACAGGCCAGAAGAAACAGGCGGCAGACAGCGGGAGAAATCGCTAGACACACGACACAGGCGACTGGACGACCGATATCGCGTTTTACCGTGGCCAGAAGACTGCACGGTGGTGGTCTGTTTGCACGACGCCCTGTACGGTGTGTACCTCTAACGCCTGCCCATCGGAGAAGGCGTTCTCTGTGGTGCCGGGAACACCGGAATTGGAGAGACAATGAATGGGGACGAGTACTCTTTACAGATGAGAGCAGATTTAGTCTGAGTTGCGATTCTAGACACATACACATCTGGACAGAGCGGGGAACACGCAATAACCCCTTCAACATCATCAAAAGGGACTGTTTTGGAGGTCGCGGAGTTCTCGTTCGAGCAGACATAATGCTTGGTAGCCGGACCGACCTTCATATCTCCCAAGGAGGTTCGTCACCTGGGACTGCTATTGTAACGACGTTCTTCTTCCTTACATGCGTCTTTTCACAAGGGCTATGGGTCCTCAGTTCCTCTTCATGGACGACAACGCTCCACCTCATCGCACAGTTACCGTCGCGAAGAGCTGTTGGAGAGTAAGATATTGAACACATGGATTGGTCGGCAAGGTCTCTGGATCTAAATCCCGTCAAGCATGTACGGAACTTACTAGGGAGACCCGTGGCAGCACGTAACTTATCGCCAGTAACGATTCCGAAACTGCGATTGGTGCTACAAGAGGAACGAGCAGCAGTGTCACAACAGCTCATTAAGAACCACATATCCAGCATGCACAAATGATGTGAAACCTGCCTAGCAGTCAGGGGAGATCATATCCCCTATTAAAGACCGGATGTTTCTTGCTGGACACCCATCACAGGGATGTTTCGGCCTTCAGTCGCATTGCCCTCCATGCTACTTTTTCAATAAAGCTTCTTTTTATCCCTCTGATTTCTCTTTTAGTAAGTGTTGCTTACATTACTCATGTCCTTACGTATTGGGGATCTTACGGTATTAAATCTGTTGATTTGGAAAGCTTTTGTACAAAGTTATATTGAAAAAACCGTCTCGTCCGTAATTTTTGCACACCAGTGTATATATACGTTTGGTACGGCCTATTGCCTCCAGAAAGGGAGGTGTACAACTGCATGCGATAGCAGTCCCATGTGCAAAATTTCAATGTTCTGCCGCTACTCGTTTTTGAGTTATGCGAGATACATGCATCCATACCTACACACGTACGTTCGTACAGACACCACGAAAAAATGTCTTCTGAATTCATTTTGAATTAGTTTTATACATCGTTTTGTGAAAAAGAGTTCTTCATTTTGTCCTTACGTATAGATGTAATGCAAAAATATCGTTTAATTGCATTCGTTAGCAGTCAAAATGAATATTTTCGTTGCAACTTTGTACCCAGAATTTTTCGTATTTACAATACTTCCTTTACTTAGTACAAGGAAGTAAAAAGAATAAATACAGTTAAAAAAATTATAGTAAAATTTTAACAAACTGAATAACATCAAAAAATTCCCTCACAGAAAGAGAAAAAAAGTGATAAAAATGTCATAATTTTGAAATTAAAAAGTTTAGCAAAAAATTCGAAAGAATAAATGTTTAGAACACTATAAATAATCTTTTAAACATCCCCGGTATCGCAAGTAATGCTCTACAAACAAAAGAAATAACATTTTGCTTCTTTTTATACTTTTAACTTCAGCAAAACAAATTTAATTATCTCTCTAATATACTCGTATATATATTAAGTAAAAATTATTATTTCTATTTAAATATTGCTTTAAAGGCTATGGAAAAGCTTAAAATGATATCCGTAAGCTAAATTTAACTGATGAGAAATTTAACTAATTGAGAAAAAAGAGAAAAAGTTCTTGGTCTAAGCAAAATGAATGAAATTTAGTCTCACTGTTTGGTCTCTTAGAGCTAGAAAAACAAATGAAAAACTTGCTTATTACTATAAGAGACATTATGTAAACTAAGCCATTTTGTTTGTTATTCAATTGCAAACACAGCTCTCTCTTTATTAATTCCATTTCCTTCATTTTAAGTACTCACACCTAACATGCTTAATATTATTCTTCAGACAAAATGCATTTTTTTCATTTTTCTGTCAGATGGCAGTTGAGAAAGGAAATAGTTACGGATTTCCTGCAACCAGTACCAAACTTCCTACATTGTACGTATTTATATCTTTTGGGTGGTTAGATCTTAATGAGGGATAACTCATTTTGATAAACTGATCTCAAGATGTGGAACATTTTATATTTTCATGGCCTAGCTTTGATGGCCCTAGATTATGTTTGCAGAACGATTTGAAAATGTTCGGAGCGAAATGGCCAGTGAAATTATCTGTTTTCGTGAAGTTCAGAATGCTTTTCTCTGTTTTTGCTCATTTTATTTATGAATCCAATATTTTATGTTTTAGATGACTTACTTTTGTAAGCCCGTGTTGTACATCTGTGGTTCACATTGTATATGCTCAAAATAAAAATTTTAAAAAAAATTGTAACATTTGTTAAGTGGAATTTACATGAGACCTGATCTTGTGTCAGAGCAAACATTGGTTTGAACCGTCGCAATCCCTAAGGTTTGAACCGACGCATGTTTTATAGTTTTCAAAGGGATAACAACGAATCAATGTTCTTCTTAGCTAGTAAATATTACTTGTAACAGTAAAAATGTTTTGAGACAACGCAAAAGATATTATGCTTAAGGCGCATGATTTCTAGTTTAGAATTCTGAAGAATTTAAAATATTGCATTATGACAGGAAAGTTTTATAATATGGAACGTCTCAAAGCAAATTAAAATTAGCTATAGTTCGACCGCCTCATCCGCGACTATGAGCGCAAACACGCATGCGCTATTCGGACCGAATTATTCTCAAAACAGGGTGGAAGGATGGGGACTTTTTTCCCCTGGAACATATAAATTCCCTTTTCCCGGAGAGGAGAAGACTTTTACATAAGCTTTCAGGTTGCAGCAAGTAACAACGCCCCTTTTTGACGAGGCTATGCGTTTTGGCAGAATGCCAGTTAAGGTTACGTTTCGGACAGTCGTACTATAAGACATTTGCGGCAAATGGTTACTTTGTTGTAAACGATCCATTTGAAGGTCTGCCACAGATAAATGCATCTTTAAAAGACACATGAATTCACGCTGAAATCTTGACGATAATTTACAACTGTAAGACATGAATATAATCATAAAAATTATTGTGTTTCTTAGGAAAATGGATTTCTGACCTCAAAAACCTATGAAAATTATTGAGTACATATTATTATGATTTTATATTATATATATGTGTGTGTGCGTCTATAAGTGCCATTTTTCATAAAGAGGCATTTGTGATACATATATGGCATTTATGATTAAGAATTTCATCAAATTCATGATATTATCTTCCTTGACTCTTAATTTTATACGCAAATGTAGCGTACATTCAATTTGCATATCGTGTATAAGCATGATATCTATGAAATAGGCTTTCTTTTTTATGATCGAGTATTTAAAAAGTACATAACTTAGAACTAATGTAACAAAATTAGTAAATTCTTTGCTTATTTACAATAAATTTCGCAAATCTCGTTTTGTTTGAATAATGAGCAAGAAAATTAAATTTATTTTATCTACTTTATTAAATAATTAAAGTTTTAATTAGTAGGTAATTAGTAACCAATTAATTTAAATCTCCCAGTACGAGTAGATGGCGCAGAACGCGGTTTTCACCCGCATAGCCTATAACAGTTGGCTGCAAAAGCAGCTGTAAGGGATACTGCGAAATCAGAAACGGTCGCGCCGGAAATTACGACTAACCGTCGCACGCTTCAGAATCAATAGCGAACCCATAACTCCCCCTGGGGTCGGGGAATTTTTTTTATGAAGCCTGTGGGGTGAGGGAAAGACAATAGCGAAACCTACGGGAATTTTTTTCCTAGCCTTTTTTTTTCTTTCTTTTTTAAAGATAAACTTTTTTTGAACATCCCCCGACCCTCGGGGCACAAATCGGGGCCCACGTGGAGCAAAGAGTGGCGTGTAAAAAAATTAAAAAGAGCGAAAAAAGAGGAGAAAAAAATACATCCCGTCCTTCTATACTTGAAGGGATGAATCAGCGTCGTCCCGTTGTTAATCACACTAATGTTTAATAGCTAATCGCAGAAGAAACGCCCCTACCCCCTGAACATTTGGGGGTTATTGATGGCCCTTAGGGTGGCTGATAAAACGAAACTAAGTGCTATATACAGAAAGGGTTAGAAAATTCCACTCATCAGAACCTTATATGTGGCAGAGGTTGGCCTTTTTTTTTTTTTTCTTTCATTCATTGAAAAGGGGAACGAATTTCTGTGGACGAAAAGGATTTGGAGGGGTTTTTAATTGAAAAAGGAATTACGTCGAGACCTGACCCAGCATAGATAATGAATTTTGTTTAACGCTAATGTTCTTTTACTTCAATATTACGTCAAAGAGCTTTTTTTTTAATCTTTGATAACTAAAAGACGAGTGAAAGATAAAAACGTTACTAAATGTACAGATAAATTGGTACTTAAATATGGAAAGGAAAATATCTACTATAATTGTTTATTTCCTAGAACTACGTCAACGTTTTATTGAATATGTGTTAAAAATTTCGTTTAAATATTAATTAGATAATACACAGTTCTTAGGCATTAGAGGCATTAGATTAATACCTATAGTTTAACTACTAAATAGTTATACCATGCATATTTTGATACTTTTATTTAATACTTATTTTAACATAACTCGCAATAAAACTATTTTTCCTAATCGCATTTTAATTATTTTTATTCGTTCATTTTCTAACATGTCAGTGTTTTTAAACGCGATGAGAAAGTGACGCTAATATCTGCTGTTTTTAACTAATATTTAATTCTCAATTATTTATAATTAATTTTTAATTAGTTAAGTTAATTTTAATTAAAAAAGAAGTCCGTCAGGAAAATGGAAAACGATGTAAATTATCAAAAATTGCATAAACACCAACGTTAAATTTGCAAAAATTACAAAATATGTCAAGTGACTGGTGTAAGGATTTAATATATTACAACCAATTACTTTTAGTTGTCTTTTCTTCCCGCCCTTCCTGCCGGAATGTAAATTCGTATGACGTAGATGCAAATTTTAAATGTGTTTAAGAAGCAGTGTTGAAGCTGCGTTTCAAGAGCTCGAGAAGAGTAGTAGTAGCGGACTTAACTCCGAGTTTATGTTCCGCGTTTGAAAATTAGCTGTAGCCGGTGTTAGGAGTGCAAAGGAGCGAATCATTAGATATCTTAATTTACTGGTAATTTGTTACATTCTTATTTTCTATTTATTTACGTAGCCACAAGGGGTGGTGATTTGTGAGCACCAAGTGTGTGCGTCTTTTTAATTGAGTTTAACTAAAAAAGTTATTTAAACCTTTCTTCTGCAGCAATAATTCTTAAAGATATAGCGAGGATTCGCTGCTTTGTGTTCAACGTGGAGTCAGCATTGCATGTTCTCTAAAAGAACACGTAGACTCCACAATTGTATAAAAAAATAAACGAATTATGAAAATTAAAATAAGTAAGAGAGCTCAGTCTTAAAATATTACGAATAATTATGCTGATGGAGCTCAAATTTTTTTGAAGTTCAGAGGAAAATAGACAGAATTCAGAGAAAAATATAAATTTCTGATATCATGTTTAATGTCTTTACCTGAGGAACTACGAATGTTGAAAATTAAATCTTTCTAATGTTTGAAAAGAATAATTTTACTAAACGTTCTTAAAATTATTGTTCGAATTTTGCTAGAAAGTGAAAGCGAATGTTATCAGAAAGTGATTTTATCACTTTTTTATGTTAACTTTGTGTTAAGCATATTTAAAAAACTAACGGATGTATTAAGAAAAAGTAATTTAAGTTTTTCAGTGGCTAGTATGAAAAATCCAAAGGAGGTTAGTAACACAATTTTCATTGTCAGTAATAGTTTACATTAATTGACATTGTAAATGGCATTTATATTAATACATTTTTTTCAGGACACACAACATCGGGGAAATTGACTTTTAAGCAACTGTCGACGAATTTTATTGTTTACAATAAATAAAGAATAAAGATAAAAAAAATTAACTTTATAAAGCTTTTTGTAATTAATCAGAAGACCGTGAGAGAAATTTTTGGAATTTCCATATGAGGGTCCTTTAGTGAAGGTTATTTTTTGTTTTTGTTCTCTGGCAGCGAATTTTGAACGCGAATTTGAAGATGAAGTTTATATAGCTCAGATTCAGTTTTGGATAATTGTCAAAATGTATTCCTTATAACGGGTGGGAGCAAGGCTAATTTACAATTCAAAAGGATTTGATTACCTTTAGTATGTACGAAACTGAGGCTAAAATTTTTAAGTTTGCATTGTAATACGATAAGATTTAAGACTTTCTGTCACCTGTGGCATAATTTCCTGAAACGATTAATGGGGGAAGGTACGGTGGAAAAGTGAAGAATTAAAACCAAAATTAAATTAAGCAATCAATAACAAGAATCAAAATTTAACACAAATAAAACTGAAATTAAAAAAAAGGAAATAAAAATGGAAGTAATGCATAAAAGTAATGCAACACAAAAGAAAAATGCAAATTAAAAGTAATTTTTGAAAATTAAACAGACAAAAATTTAGAAATAAAAGTATCCGAAACTAAGCAAAAATTAAAAATAAAACTGAAACAATTTAGGAACAGTAAAGTATCAAGCAAACATTGCAAAAAATTGGAGTTTACTGTGTGACGAAAACTGAAATCTACGACGAATGAAAACACCATAATTAAAAACAGTTGGACCTAAATCATAAATAAAAAGTGCAGAAGACTTAAGAGAAACAAATACTTAGTTTTCGGGCTATTAATATTGCTGCAAATATTTGTAAATACTTTAATCATTTTTATCATATTTTTGATTTTCTGTATTGTTGTAATATTTTGTATTGTTTTACTTATTTATTTATTGCTTTTTACTGGTAATTTTATGGTTTATTTTGAGTTTAATTTAATTTCTGGCCACATATCTTAAGTGTTTATTTATTGCATAAAATTACAGATTTTTTATTCTGAGTGCAACGTTTTTGGATTTTTAACGCTAGCTCAATTTTAATCCTAGATATAAGCAATTTCGTTTCTAAGGGGACTTAACGATAATTTTTGTCTTCAATTTGGAGAAATTTGAAGATTTCTCTCCAACTTGGCGACTTTCTGGAAGATTCGCGAAAGCACGTTTCCGAAGCCCTTCGATCGATTCTTCCAGGAGTTTCTAGAGCTTCTGCTGCGGCGTATAAATACGGGTCGAAGAGCTGAGGAGTTCATTTCCCCTCCTGGGTTCCATGGCGCTGACATGTTTACGTTAGGCGCCCACTTGGAAGTCGGACATACTGCACTCCTGTGCGGTATTCGATCAGTCAGTCAGAAGGTTCAGTTGAGGATCAGCTATGAGACTTAGTGGTTAGCTGAACTACGAGTTGAGGTTTATTCTGAGAGGGAGCTAAATTTACTATTTATTTTGTGTGTTAAGGAGGAAATGCTGAATATCTGCCATGTTTACCGGCCGCTAATCCAATGGCGACGAAATACGAATTAGAAGTTCCGTTTTTAGTATAATTTTAATAAATTGAACTACTTCTAGTTTATACAAATCGTAAACATTCACTAATTAGTTTCGGTAAAAAAGCATCTAATGATTATTTAACATAGTTCAATTAAAAATAAGTATTAAAGCAGTTGTAGGTCAGCTACATTTTAGCTACTGAATTCAGTGGACGACAACTCGAAAGTGTGTTGCCAACACAGGGCAATGAAGAGATGTAAATTAATTACGAGAGGTATAAAAGTAAACACGCCTTCTCCTTGAGTTGCGACCAATGTTTATTGTGCTTTGTGTAATATTTATTATGCCTATTTTCCTAATAAAATGTTCATTTCATCCTGCTTATCTGGAGATAATAAGCCCAGATAAGTATCGAAGATCCGGTACCTCACAACAATATACCTAGTTTTAGGACGGTTAAAAAAAAAAAGTAGTTTTAAAGCCTTCGAAAACAAAATTTTATTTTAAAATTTCATTTAAAAACATTTTTATTGAAATTTAGCACGTTATGTAAGTAGAAAATAATTTCATAGTATAAATTTGCTGAAAAAAATTGCGTTTCGTTAAGTATGTCTTGTGTGTTCTGTTTTATGGCGATAAAAGTATTTTGTGTATTTGGTAGTATATCATTAACTAAAATATAATACAACAAACGAAAAACAATTCCATCACTTACATTGCTGTATGTACACTGCGAAGAAAAAAAAAGAAAGAAAAAAGAAGGGGGGTGGGTGGGACAGTTCTATATCTCCCGTTCTACTGGGCCTATTGACTTAGGATATATATTAGATTTCTATATAGCATTGTTCTAATGTAGGTATTTTGACACAAAATCGGACTTTTTCTGAAATAACATGCCAATTTCTTCCATATTTCGAATCTACGACTTAAATTATGCCTAAATATTAAATTTTGTAATTTTGGGTGAGAAATTCATGGAGAAATTTAAAATTTTATCTTGGAGCATTTTTTTTTTTCGTTTTACATCAAGAATAATTCACTTGGCAAAGTTCTTAATTTATGGCATCCTATTTTCTTTTCCATTTTTACATTGCGCATAAGCGGAAAAAAAGTCGCATCGTTCCCACTTTCAAATAATTTTAACAAAGTGCGTAAAACACATTTGATCTTATTATCGCTTTTAACAAATATGCCAAATTTCCAAACGCGCCAATATGTAAATTCACGCATATCTTCGGAAATTTTGAATAAAAAACTCTAATTTTTTGTAGATGTTTGTTGAAATTTATGCTTAGAAATACATGTACTTTAAGATGACGGTAAAAATTTTATACATTATAATTCAAAATTTTTCTTTTTGAAAAATTTATAAAAATTATTTAAAAACACAAATTTAAAAAATAAATCATAAAAAAATGGGCGAATTTTATTTGGAATGAACCTAAATTTCGAAATGTGAACGGAAGAATCAAATAAGTTAAATAAAAAAAAGAGAATTAACAAATATATACCAAATTTAAATAACATTGAGGAGCTAAAACTTTGGGAGCTAATCTTTTAAAAACTACTCACGCGATTTTCACAAAACTTGGTATTTTGGTAATAATTTCAGTCATAGAGTCGAAATATGTAAAAATATTGGCATGTTTTTTTTAGAAAAAGTCTGATTTTGTGTCAAAATGCGTACGTTAGAACAGTGCTATATATAAATTTAATATATATCCTAAGGCGCGTTTCGAGACATGAAAAACGCAAGCTGAATTTTGTTAATCGGCCCAGTAGAACGGGAGATATCGAACTGTTCCATTTTTTTTCGCAGTGTACAAATCTGAGCCACTGAAATAAATAGGTAGTTATTAAGAATGTTGCAAAATTCGAAATGTGGGTGGTGCCTGTCAACAGAGAATATCCACTCAGACTCCTACTGTAATATGATTTCCCATTGATAATGAATGTTATCATAAAAATTCCCAGAAATATGTTAGATACTACGCTGAAATAAGTGATTAATTAAATTGTCATTTTCCTTATTCGTTTACCTTATTTTCAGAGTGCAGAGAAACAAGAAAGTGCTTTCCATCGTCACTGTTTTAAAACCACTTTTCTTTCTTGAAACCTTTCAATAGCAAACTTATGCAGAGACGCATTTCAAAATGCTTTTTATATCTTCTTTCTTTCCTGCCTTTACTGTCGCAGTATTAGATGTCCAGTTGACCACAGCTGACTTTCCCAGCATTCTTAGCGAATAAAGTGATACAAGAGTAGTCACTTTAAAATTTTTTACCAATACTTTGCCAATATTTTAACTTCCGCCGAAAATGGGATGAGAGGAAAAAGTTTGAGTGCGTTTCGAGTTTCTCACCGACTTTTTGGATGTTTTTATCGAAAAACAGGTGTGGTTGGAAATGGATGTTTTTATGTTTAGTAGCTTGTCAAAAATTCCAAATGGAAAGTTATATATAAATGCTTTTTGAAGTCAGTTGCTTCTCTCTGTTAGATATGATGCATTAAACCGAATAAAAAGAATATGAAGATATTCTGATGTTTATTCACACTGAGTTGAAGAAATGACATAACTATTACGCAGTTACTTTACACTTAGCTTGGTACATAATACGGCGAAAATAAAAGAAGAGTTTTATCGCACTTAATTATTAAATTTTTTAAAATTGTTACCCACTAGAAGTCCAAATATTAGTACTAGTTGATTCCCACTTAACCCGGTAATCAGAACATAAATATGGTCAGGTTGCCTTCTTTTTGTAGGGCAAGCATTACTCTTTGCTGTTAATGAAGAGCTTTATTTTTTCATTTTTTTGATTTTGTTTTAATTAAAATTGTATTCTGAAAAAATCCTAAATATATTTTTCTTTACAAAACTAACAGAAGAATTAGAAAACCCTCCCAAAAATGCATCGCACAATACACCAAAACAATGTAAATTTGATTATAGTAAAGCCTATTGAGGACTATCTGGACTATCTGACTACCGCCTATTTCCCAAATCAATTTGAAAAATCTCACAAAACAACAGTCCTCATGCGCTAATTTTTAAAAAAATTAAATTTTTATTCTGATTTCACTTAATCACATGAAATAATTCAAGGTAAACAGTTACGATAAGCCTAATAACTGCCAAAAATTCAACATTCAGAACACTGATTTATTTATTTATTATATCTAAAATGAAGTGTACAAAAACAAAAACAGCGTGAAACGGTGGCAGAAAAATAGCTATGATATTGCTACGAATTTTGGAGATGTGTAAATAACTTTAGTGAAACTTAGTCCAAAGGGGCTTTAGTCCTCGAAGGACTATTGTTTTCGTTTCGGCATTTTGCGTCCGAAACATTAAATGTTGGTTCACTTTTCAAACTGTTGCCACCAATTTTTGCAACCCTGTATTATATTTAAAGAAATTAAATAATGAAGAATCTGCATAAATGTATGCATATTTTTCGCATTGTGATAAAACGACGGTACCTAGAACCATCCAATTTTGAATATCGTAATCCCACGGCGAATATGGACATCTGAAAGCCCAAATTTGAAATTTGGAATTTGTTTTACTATCGATTTCATATTTCGTAAAACTTTAACGAATTTTTGATTACAAATTCAGGGATTTCAAAGCGAGCAATGGCAACGTTGTACATAAAACACATTTTTTATCTCCAGCGCGTGAGACTGTGTATTGGAACTTCCGAATTTAAAAATTATTTTGCGATGTTGCTTTTGAATTTTATGGTTAAAGTGCGAAGAACGTAATATTTAATAAATAAAGGTAACACGCAAAATGTTAAAAAAACGCCCCTTTGGAAGTAATTTAAAATCTGAAACCCTTCAGATTTTCTTTTGTTGTATTTATTTAATTTTTTTCTTTATTTTTTGTATAATGTAATGTGAAAATCTAAAGAAGCGAAAAACGTAAGAATGCAGGGACATGTTTTTAGAAAATTAATTATTTTTTTTAAATTTGTCATTTTCAAATCATAAATATTTTCGTCATTTAAACCACTTCTATAATTGAAAGAATGTAACTATGACCAATGATTGCGAAAATAAAGGCTAAGTAAGGGAGTGGATATATATATATATATCAGTAAAGACATAAAGAAGTTTAGAAAAAGATGAAAACTGAAATTCATAATTAAGAAATTGCAAATAACTCTATAAAGGCAACAAAGAAGTTCTAAAACTGTTAAAACCCAAATTTTTAAACAAGCATTACCCCAATTCAAAACATTTTATGAAATTAAATAAGAAAAAAGAACACAAAAGAAGAGGAATTCAATCAACTTCAATGCCACTTCGTCAGGGGAAAGGAACATTGAAACTTAATGAAATCTCTCTTCTACAAAAATTCTTGTTTTTCTGTATCCAGAATTCGCCGATGAACCATTTCAGTTTATTTTAATTATAATAGTTACCCGAAAATTCTGTCCCTTCCCCAAAGCAAGGAAAAAACAAAGTAAATTCTAATCAGAATCTTGTGCCTTAAATAACGAGAATTTAATTTTATTTAAAGAATTGAAAACGAAAGTGAAATAATAAAATAGTCCAGTGAAAAATTCAGGTGAACTGTTACAATTATAACGCATTGAAATAATTCATCAGATTCGAGAGTCAAGTATTTTTGAAGACGAGAGATTTCAATTAGCTTCAATGTTTCTTTCCCCTGACGAAGTGGCATTGAAATTCATTGAATTCCTCTTCTTTTGTGTTCTATTTTCTTTAAATTTCATAAAATGTTTTGAATTGGGACAATGCTTGTTTGAAAGCTTTGGTTTTAACAATTTAAAAAAAAATTCTTTATAGCATTTATAGGATTATTTGCAATTTCTTAATTAGGAATTTCAATTTTCGTCTTTATCAAAAAGTAGTCCTAAATTTCTTACTTTATGTTTTTACTGATATTTGTTTTCAGCATCTTAATGCGCGAAAATACAAGGCATATTTATATTTTGTTTTTAAAGAATTTTTTTGTAATTATATGTATGTATATATGTTTGGGAGGGCCCATTGCAATAAAAAAAGAGAGGTTTAGATGTTATAGCAGTCCCATAAACAAAATTTCAACATTCTATTGCTAATCATTTTTGAGTTATAAGAGATACACACATACAGTCAGACAAACAGACAGACGTCACGAAAAAAATCTCTTTTGAATCCATTTAAAATTAATTTTACAATCCGTTTTGGAAAAAACAGTGCTTTATTCTGCGAGTACGTGCAAACATCATGCACAAAAATCATCTAAATGGACTCGGGAACGGTCAAAATGGAAATTTCCTTTGAAATGTGGCACCCGTAAGTTTTCACGATTGCAATGCTTTCTTTACTTCGTAAGCAAAAAGTAAGGAATTTAAAAATAAAAAAATTTTCCACCTGATGAATTTCTGTTAGCTTGTTATTTTAAGATCCTGCCATATTTCCATGAACTATAAAATTCTTGTTTAACGATTAATAGCTAAATTTATTTAAACTAGCATTCTGTCTTAATCTCTTTGACATCGATGTTAAGATGATTTAGAGAAGCTAACAAGGAAGGATCTGCGTGAGTAGAACAGCGTTCCTAAAACATTTCCTGACACAATAAGATACGAAACTATGAAAAATTAAACTTCAAATAGGTGCTGAAATACTCCGCAGATTTCAAGGCAATTTAACAGAAATGTTTCTTCTTCAAAAAGCAAAATTATTCTGGCAAATGAAATATAATCAAAATATCTTTGCTGTTTTAGAAAGAGTCAGATTTCATCAAAAATACATCCACTCGTTTTCTAATACTGAATTTGTTAATACTGAATGCGTAATATTTCTAATGTTCTAAATCTGATCTTTTAAATTAGGTAAAACTGAAATTAAAGTTGACTTTCGCCTACTTTAAAATCTCAGGTTAACGTGCTTCCCATGTGTAAATTAAATTGTTTGGTATTTATTTTCTCCCGTGAGAAACGGGCATATTCCTATCTAGCCAATCCATTTCTGGAATCTAGACCGAATTATTGTTCGTGTGCATTCATTTCCAACAACATGTGATTTTCAAAATCTGAAAAATTGCTTTTTTCAATTTTCAACAACCATAGACCAAAGTTAGCTAAGTTATTAAACCTATATTAACTACATTAACTTTGCAAATTTTGACAAACATTTGTCTTTTTCTTATAATAGAATTTTAAGGAGCCATCTCACGTTTTGCGAAATATTAGTTAAGTTTCGGGTACATGAATAAACACATATTGCAATAGTAATACGTGAAATAATGCAAAAACATTTTCAAACTCATTAAGATACATCGATCAAAATGCTTCGTTCATTTTGCCATGTAGTGAACTCTTATAAATAAACAGCGAATCTTCTTCGTCTTACAGAATGTCCCACCGGTGGCCGAGGGGTTAAGTCCCTGAATACTAGGAGTCCGACCTGAGTTCGATCTCAGGTGAATGGGGCATGTAAGCGAACTATACATTGGTAGGACAACCGCTTGACATTGGCCAATGACAGCCCAAGTAAGTGTCACTGTTAACTTTGTCCACAATGATGATATATCATGTTGCTGGAAGTTTGCATTCTACTGAGCAAAGTTACCAAGTATGTTAACAGAATATGCTACAAGCCAGCTGTATAAAAAGTTGCATTTGCTGTATAATGGGATGCAGAAAATACCAATTCATTCAAAACATATTAGTTTATATAAACAGTTTCTTAGCGCTAAAAGTAATCCTGTTAACAGCTGAATGCAAAACAAAAGTCAGGCTTTATCACGCCATCACTGTGGGCTGAACTATTGGTGATTCTCATTGGCTAAAATCAAACGGTTGTCCGAATAATGTACAGTTTGCTTACATACGAACGGGTTGACTGCATGATTCGTTTTCGTGGTTTTCCCCGTGTATAACGTGAGTAAAAGTCAATTTCCCTTAGAAAATCCTCCACGAAAGCACCCCTTCTCTTGATAAATCTTAAATAATCTCGCCTTAGAGAACATGAGAGCTTATGGTTTCAGAAGACTTATAGTCTTTTGTAGAGGTGACCTTAACATCTTAAAGAGGTGACGTTTAATATTGTATTTATTTGTGGTTTCAGAAGTATTAGTTATTTTTAAAATAGGTTGCCATTAGAAAGTTCATTGCAATTTATTTCCTTTTTTTGGAGACTTTGTATCCTGTTAGAAATTGCAAATATCTCAGATTTGATGAGTATTGTAACACTGAATTTCTTTTTCGCAAAAAAGAATCTTTAAAGTTTTTAATAGTGCTTATTAAGGCAATACAGGAATCAAAAACTATAAATACTGTGCATCAAACTTTTAACATAAATACGTTTCAGTTTTTTTTTACTTTAGTTTAGTTCAGTAGTGTGAGAACGAAAAAGAGCGACTGTAATTAATATTATACAGTCATTTATTTTCGCTTCCAATTTTGTAGAGTGAAGTTAATTTAGAAAAACTGAAAAAAAATTGCAAACTTTGACATCAAGATTTATAATTCAACGTTAAGGTTGTCCGAGTAAATTTGATTAAAAATCTCCCAATATCTCAAGGTGATGCGCTAAAAAGCAGTCGGCGTAATATTTCTTTATAGCAGTCTAAAATTAATTATACTTCAAAACATGAAAAATCTCCAATTCTGGGAATCCAAAGACGTCATAAATCACCAGCAAATGCTCTAAAAACATAACACTTATCTTAATTTCTCCTCTTCTTTCAGAAGATTAAAATGAAGAAAAATTTCAATCATCTTATTTTGATTGATCTTTTTCATTTCGTAAGTGCAGCAATTACGCACAAATATGAAAAAAGAATCGAATATTAATAACAGCGCCTTTCAAAAATCGCAGGACGTTGATACATTGGTTTCCAATTTCGCTATCAACAGGATTTGCGCACTGTTTAGAAGTTACTTACGGAACACATGTCATAATTTTACGAAATTAGCTGGTTGTCATGGCGATATGACGTCATTCAGGATCCCTCCTCATTTACATAGCTTTGAACTTCCCGTTGGTCCACTTCAAAAGAAAGAAGCCCGCCGATTCGTCAGCGCGAGGGGTGAAAGTTGCCGACGATTGGTGCCGGAAGGAGTGAATGTGCAACCCTTTGAAGCCGCAAATTCACCTGATTGGGAAAATGGCGTCATAGAACGAATAAGCTCTTCTCCTGCTCTTTATTCTATATCATTTGTGTCGTGAGTGCAAAACTGTAATAGAACTCAACCAAAACATGCAATTTAAGAAGAATAAGACAATTTTGACAGCGAAAAACATAGGAATTTTTCCCAATGAAACTAAAAATTGAATCATTTAATTCGAAACTAAAATAATTTCATTCATCCATAGTTAAAATATTTTTTAAGAGAAATTGCACATTATTATTATTTTTAAAATACTAAAATAAAAATATATATTTTAATGTCAATAATATATTTTTCGAAAGAAATGCTTGAAACTATGAATTTCAAATACAAGATCATATACAGTTATACATACAAATAAAAATTTTTTGTCACAGAAGTGTTCTGAATCTGCATCTGTTGGCAGTTTATAAATACAGCAAAAAATTCAAATGAATTATTTTTATTGTAACACGTGTAGAATAGAAATATACTTTTTAATGTAAGATAATTTGAAAACTTAATACAGAACGTTTTAAAATAGATTCAATGATTTAAGAATTCTGTTCTTCTTGAAAGAAAATTAAAATTTGATGCATTTAAATAAGTAACGTCATGAAATAAAATTTTAGATTTGTCTGGTTTATAAAATTTAATAAAAATTAACCTAAGTAATGCGGGAAAAAATATTTTGAGAAGACCGCGAAAACAAGAAGTTACTTTATCTGTACTTCCCCCACCCCCTCAATTTTTTTTTATTTCTCTGCATGTAAACCATGTTATGATAAATGTTCAACAGCTTCATCTCTTTTTTTTAATTTTTCTTTTAAGGATTCTTGTTTTTTTAAAATCATAGTTTCAAATTAAAAAAAAAAAAGATTTTTATCCATTTTTGAAATTATTTGCACTCAGTTCTGCTGAATTAATCTTCAAAGCTTTCATCAGGTCAGTTCAACAAAAATATGCGTCATACATTATATCTTTAAAACATTTAACTGTATCTAATATACCAGTTTTCACCATTTTTATACCAACAAATGTATTTTCAGGAGTTTTTACTCCATCTGAGCTGAGACTCAAAATAAATGCATCTTGAAATTCAGATTTCTTAAAAATTTCATTGCTTATAACAGACCTGATTCTGAAAGGAAATGTTTATGCATAACATTACTCATATAAATCGAGCATATTAACCAAGAAAAAAGTATTGAAAATTCTCAGTAAAAGCTACTTAAGGCAAACCGTTCAAAACGTGCTCCTTTAAAATAAAGGCAAAACTCAATTTATTCATATCTTTTATCTAATACACTAACGTTTAGCACTTCAAACCTAAACATGCTATATATTTTTGGAATCAGCAATGTTCAGCTTATTTTTTAAAATAAAAATTGGAAAAACATATTTTGGAGTGTTAATTTGGTCTTACTGCCCCTTTAACTGAATTTGCGAAACCTATATTATTAAAAAAATGTAAAATCGACGCTTCTTAAATTCATATCTGTTTTATGTGGCTATGCAAATTCTGACAGACTTTCACATACAGTGGGTTCATCTCTATTTCACTGCAATAGAATGAATGCAATAATAAAGCCAGCCAGCTCATTTTTTCCCTCCCCCCCAGTACGAACAAAAACTATTTTCACGTTCTTTATAATGCAGTTGGTAAAGATGCGTTGAGATGAATTCAAATTTACTCGAATCCAGATCAAAGTCCAAATCTCTTTAATTTTTCATATAAAAATAACAATCATAAAATTAAAAAAATAATAATAAAAAAATTATTGACTACAGAAAAAATTCTAAATCTGCATTAATAAAGAAAGAAAACAGATTTAAGAGCGTAATTCTTAAGAAGACACCTATATTTATTTAAAACAATACGAATCTAATAAATCAAGTGAATGAGAAAAACGTATGGATCTTGAGGTTTATTTTCTCAATGAGTATCACAATCTCGTCGACTGTGAAAGTTGGTTACCATGAAATTGCGAAAACTGGCTTAGATCCTGCGAAGTTGTGCCAATCATTGCTGCGGAATCTTAAGGAACTGACTCTTCTTTGTGGAATAAACCACCGATATTCGACAGGCTTCGTTTTTGCGCTTTGCAAAGCCTTTTGTCTACTTATACTCTTTTGTTAAACCCTCTAATTTCACCCGAAGCTCTGTGCAAAACACTATGAGTACAACTGCAATGGTTCCAATCTATTACTGTTTTGTAGGCTATACTCAGCTGTCCATAGTTTTTCTATTAATATACACTTTGTAGGGACTGTGCCCGTAACTAAGTGCAATTTGTGTCAAATCCTTGAGTAGACGGGTAAGCGACTTATCGTTATATTTAAGATGAAACAGAATTTAAGAAGAGTGCAAAAGATCGTTTTATTCAGAGCTCAAATTAACTCAACAGAAGGCCCTTCTTGTGCTCACAAACCAGCCAATATTTATGCCGTAACTCGAAAGATAAGAACTTCAAATTTAAAACTAAGGTAAGTCTTAAGTTAGGCCAAAGGCTACTCAGGAATAAGTAACGCGCAAGTTAGCTCAAGCCTATACAGGCGTGACAAGCATTATTGGCAAATGGTCCCGCTAGAATAAAAGTTTTCCGAAGCGCTAAATTTAAAGAACCACTCTAAGAATCAGATGTGTGGGAGAACATTTAGAATATGAGTTAAAATGTCATAGGTTTCAAGCTGCTGCAATTAGATTTCAGCTATCTTAGGTTTCAAGCTGCATCTGTGTTGGCTGGCTGGTTGGTTGGTGTCGTGTCCCTTGAGAACTCAAGTGGATCCATGTGTCGAAATCACAGCTTTTGCCAGTTCCATAATTTTTTCACTATACAGCTCTCCTTGGTAAGAAAATTCCATCAAAATTTGCAGAGCTGCAAGTATTGCCGGACAGGTGAAGATGTGTTCTGGAGAAAGCTCCGTTTCGGAGCAGTTTCCACAATTCTATGTGATCTAGTACCATCTTCATTAATTTTCATTTCTCTAAAATAGCAGGATCTCAATCTAGTAATAGTCTTTGCAATTTCTCTGTTTGCATCGATCTCACATCCATAAGCTGCATCTATGTGTCAAGGTACATAGATAATAAATGCTGGTTCTAAATTCCGATAGTTTTCGAAATGTAATGGAACCTACGGATTCATTTTGGCAGAAAATCATTTTATACAATAACCGAAAACAGTTGACTACTTTCGAAGTGCAAAAATAGAGAAAAAGAGATGAGGGACTCTGATAAAGGCAGGTTAAGTAAAGACTTTGAAGATTTAAATGACATATGTACGCAGGATTAATTCCAATTTCACTTTAAGATATGATTATGTAATTAAAATTAGATTTCATTCCACTACAAAAGAAAGTAAAAAATTGCCAGAAGAGACTTACCGGACTATGCCACAAGACAGGAAATGGGCGAGAAGAGCTAATAAAATGGCCTCAATAGGCAAGTTTCATGGAGGATTGCCATAAATCTCCTATTTGTAAGTGTAATACCTATAAAACATAATAAAATGAGGTATGTTTGAAATTAAATACATAAATCCAAACATAAGTACATATGTAAATAGGCAAAATAAAATCAAAAACATGTTTAAAATTCATCGTATATTAAATTCGGAATAAACCACATACGAATAACTAAAAAACAGACGCACAAGTAGCAAAATTCAGAAATAGGAGACCAAAACATACAAAAACATTTTAAAATTATATTTTCCTCTTTCGCTGCATCGTCATCAGGGAGTTAATGCAACGAAATAAATAAAATAGCCTGTACCTGAACTGGCAAGGACGCAAATTAAAATTAAAAAATATTCTTTGAAAAGTAAGTAATCTGCGCCCTTATCAGTCCAAATTCCTACAGGCCGAAGTAAGCAGTGCAATTCAAAAAGATCGCAAAAAATAGAATTTTTTTTAAACCAAAACTTACAAAAATAGTAATCCAACATTCGATAAAACAAAACCATACACAAATTTTGTTATTCAAAATTTCTAAAAAGAAAATTAAAAATATAGAGGCTGGATTAAAGATAAAAGTACTATTCATAAGTCAGCAAAGCTTAAAAATCAATTTTTTTTTAATTTGTGTGGAACGAGTCCAAAAACATGTAAAACTGTAATCCACATATGTAAAAATAAAAGGAAAATGAAAATTTGTTCTGATAAATATGAAGTAAAAAACTAAAGTAGCAAAACAAGAGCAACAGATGCTTTGAAATGAATATATAATATTCCTGTATATAGCAAAGCCCAAAATATGTTAACATAAACTATAAACTACAAAATTAAAACTCATTAAACTGAAAATAATAATAATAATAATAATAATAATAATAATTAAAAAAACTTTGTAATAATTTAAAAAGGAATATCAAATTACTTGGATTATGAATCCAAAAACTGACAAAAGCTTAACCAAACCAGCAAATGTATGTAGACAGGTAAATAAATCGATGAATTTAATATTAATAAATACAGGTCACAAAAATTAAATAAATGCAAGGTACATTATTAATCAGTATAAAAAGTGAGCCAGCATATAGCTACTGTAGATAATAGGCTTAGCTTCTAAAATTATATCTTTAAATATTGGATAGCATCAGCATGCCCAGAAATTCAAATTGATGAAGCAATACTAGTAACATATTTTAAATTTATGCTTAAAATTTGCATAAAATACTGTTACAAATTTTTATCTATGAAAATAATTTTAGTGAAGTTATGTTTAAAATTGTAGTATCTGTTGTAAATTGTAACATGAAAAGTTGAAGAGTCGAAGCTCTGCCGGAAAAAATAAGATTACAGGGTAAAGTCTATTTAACATTGAAGTAGTAAATGGCTGTCTCGGTAAACTGGCGAGACATCGCCAAGCTGTTGTCGGTTTTGGTAACTAATTTTGGTTGAAAATTTTAGGAAGAAATCACCACCCTTTGTAACTGATCCTATAGTTGAATAGGTGTAATTGATCCCCGTACGTAACTGTAACCACATCCAGCTCTTACGAGTAACATTAACTAAAATACCTTTCACTAATTTCGAAAAATGGAAGCTACTATAGATTTCTCATCGACCGAGATAAAACTATATAAGACTGGAGAAAACATCAGCTATCAGTTGTTTAATTCAGCTCTGAGTACTGACTATAGAGATATCTTCGTATAAGCTTCTCTTTCAGATACGCTCTGCCTTAGGCTCTGTTTAACGTTCTTAGTAGTTTGAAGTGTAGCTACTGATTGAACTTTGCGATACTGAAAAGAGTTGTGGAAAGTTTCGGAACTATAAAATGTTTCTCTTGATTAAATAAATTTTATCAAGCTATCATCGGTTCTGGGTGCATTCTATCTATTATGAACTCTTACACACACAACAATATTTACACATAAAAAGCTTTGTATTACTGAAAAAATTGCAATCATCCCATTTTTCGTTATCATTTTGATATTTCGTTAAAACATTAAGTATTTTAAGCTTTAATTTGAAATCAATGAGAGATGCATAACTCTACCTTTCGCTTTAATGACCCAAATTTTATTTAATATTAGTAAAAATCTTGAAACACAATCAACAGTCTATATCCATATGCATGAAATTTATAAAAAATACTATAATATCCTATATAATAATAATATAATATAATATTTTACCTCGCATAACTCAAAAACGATTAGGCAAATTTCTATGTGGGATTGCTATAGTATCTAGTTGTGCATTTTCGTTTTTTATTGCAAATATGTACATATATATTCCCCCCTCCTTTCCCAGACTGAAAGTCACCCAGACCCCCTCACTTACCCAGAGCGGGCTTTACGTTTGCAATTGTTTCTTGAAGTCATATACTTCCAATTACAGAAGCGTTTTAAATGATGAAAGTATTCATGTTTTGACAATATCAAATTTTTTAAAAAATTTAATTTTTGACATATAACGAAAAGCTAACTTTTAATGATGTCTCCCGATTTTTCTGTACTTATATTTGGAAAAGTTATATACCCGTTATGAAAAAACAAACTTATAAGAAATTTGACTGCCGTACGACAAATATTGACCGTGATATACAATTTCAAAATTTGCAACTTTTGATGTCATTTTCAACCTGCTTTGAAGGATATGTTAATTATAATAATTTGAGGAAATATGTTTAAATGAAGGTCACCAAAAATATGTGTAATTTAATAAGCCGTACAATGAAGTCATGCGGTATCCAAATAAGATTTTTTAATTTCATTTTTATATTTCTTAGCTTTATCTCCGCATTTTGCTTTATGTTTTGGGATATTCAGAATTATTTTCTTCCTATTCGCAACTTTTGATATCATTTTTAATTTGTCCTTAGGAATCGGTAAATTAACTTAATTCGAGGAAATAAGTTTAAATGAAATGTGCACCAAAAAATGCGTGTAATTTAATAGACCGTACAACGAAGTCACGTGACGTCCACATCAGAATTTTTAAGAAGTTCGTCGTGCCATCTAAGAACACATTCTGATGTCAGAAATAACATTAATAACCTTGTTGTGCTTCCATTTCCTCCTTCTATCAGTTACAAAATTGCACGGATTTTACACAATTTTCAAGTTGTTTTCTCGCCTATAAATAAAATCCGAGGCTCGGCACTTAAAGATTCTATTTCTGACTTTAATTCTTGGGGAATTTACAGTATATCGTGTCAGTGTGGCTTAAGTTATATTGGCCAAAAGAAAAGAGCATTAAAGTTTCGCATAATAGAACATGAATCTTACGCCCGAAAAGGCGAAGCTAACAAATCTTCAATAGCTAATCATAATGGGAAATTCAATCACAATTTTGATTTGGGTTCTGCTAAAATTATCCAGAAAGCTGGTTCTATTAGGGAATCGGATTTTCTTGAAGCATTTCACATTCACAAAAATTTATCATGTTTAGTCAATTCCAATCCAGTATTGCCTAATGCCTTCAAAATTCATTTTTAGTTACTATTTCTGCCGATTGATGGCGCTATCGGGTCTTCCACTGGTCGCTTGTGGGTATAAATATGATCGACATTCGCTTTCTCGCTTTTGCAGAATTCTTTTCTCCTGATGAAGGGGAACCCGTTTTCCCCTCGAAATCGATTGGGATTTTACAAAATCTACGCCGAATACAAGTTGTCGATATGCCTGTTTTATTTTCCACGTCGGCGTGTTTCTCTTGCTTCTTAAAAGTGGCTCTAAGCCTAATGAAGCCGACATTTGTTTATATTTGAAACTCTTCGTAGCGCAGTGACTTTTTGCCCTTCTCCTCAGGGGTCGACTGGGGCTCCCAGCGTTCTGCCCCCAGCGTTCTGCCTAAGACTTGTTCTTAGAAAGATTCGATTTCTGCGATAAATAATCAGTCTTCAAGTGACAAGAAATGTCGTTAATTCGGTGGTAGGTTCATCAGGGACAATACTGTTAGTGCCTTTTCTGCCCTTGATTGTGGGAGTGTTACATGGTTTGATTTCGAGGTTTGTCATCGATAGTTTGGCTCATTTTGGCCAATACAGGTGACAAACTACGACATACCTATGCTCTTTTTGTTAGTGACTGCTTGCCGGTCGCCATTGACTTGTGTTACTTTAATCCAGACTTTGTGCATTTAATATTTTTAACGTCTGAGTTGGCCAGGGAAGTTGTACCTCCTTGGATCACCTATAGGGTTTGGGCATTATAAACGTGCAATAGCATCTTGAGCTTAGATCTGGGAGCCCCTCCTTCCTAGTATACTGTCTATTTTGCCCAGTAAGATCAAAAGTTAATTTTCAATTTTGTGCACTGAAAATTTATTTTCTTCCTTCCCGCTGGTCAAATTGCTTATTTTGGCCTAAAAACTCTAATTTTAATTCTAAAAATATTTAACTGTTTTTAACTGCATTCGGCGTTTTAGCTTTTATGTATTTTACAATTTTTGCCTCCCCTTGAAGCGAGAACCGAAATGATTGAATGAGAAATATATTTCTAATAAATTTCAAAGAAATAGGTTTAAATTGCAGCAAAAAATTTTTATTATTTAATAAGCCGTAGAAGGAAGTCATGTGGAAGTCACAATATATTTTAAGATTAAGTTCAGAAAAATTCAAATGACGAAAAAAGTGAAAAGATTCGAATTTCCTAATCTAGAAACATTTTCGAAATTCGTCTTATTCCAATGCCCCATTTTTACTTTTCATCATTCCTATTCAAAATGAAAATAAAGTGAAAGAAACATTTATGGTTTCTACTTTATTTCAAGTTACTTACCGAAGTTAAAAACAACAATGAATACAATTTATTTACCGAGTTAAAATTAACATTGAATATAATTTATTTAGCGAAGTTAAAAACAACATTGAATTCTATCTCTTTCATTAAATTTTCAACAATATTGCCATGCAGAACTTTTTTTTCTTCAAAGAGGAAACATTTCTCGTTCTTTAAAAATCACATTTATATTTCCTGAAAAACTTTTTATACATTTATTTAAGGTCAAAGGAGGAAAAAATTTCTGAAAAATTTGGAAGTTAATTCATCCAGCTCCATAGTAGTTTACTTCCTTAAAACATTGGAACTATACAGCTTAAATTTAATATCACTACGAATATATATTTAGCCATTCTGTTTCTTTTCCGTTTTTCCCAAAGAATATTAAAAACTGACTCTGGGAAAAGGACCAAAAGACCTAAAATAAGAAACAGTATAGATGGAGGCTAAACTCAATTTTCATTTTATTCCCTTTTCGCCTCCATAGCTATATCTCTAACTTTTGTATCTGAAGGACATAAATTCTATTGAAACTAAAGTGCACCGATCTAAGATTTACGACAAACTTGCACTTCGAATCAAATAACGGCCAAGTTTCTGCTCCAGATGGGGTAGAAAAGGTACGGGGAGATAGGTATGACTTTGAAGGGGTTCAGAGAATTTACGGAAGTTTGCGCTTTTATGAGCTCCGCACTTGAAACAGTTTTAGTACTGCTCCTAGAGAAGTGTTCTTCGCAACGACGGATGGCAGTCCTTTTCAAAGATAGCGAAAAAAGAAATCATGTTTAACTAAATATTAGGAAAATGATGAGCAGGATTTGAAGTAACTATTTATACATGATGCATTCAATTACTGTTGCCATTTATAGGTGTGAAAATACAGTAGCTAGCTCATTTTTGTGAATACGGTTTTCTCTTAAAGCTTTAAGTGTATTCAGTAGAAGTATAATATGTGTCCAAACACCGTTCTGCGAAATTTATGGATTTCCTTTCCCCATCTCAATTAGAATTCTACAGCGCTAACATTAACCTACTTAAGTGAAGCGATTACGTTTCCAGCAGGGATCTTTGTGCGGTTTCACCCATTGTGTGCAGTGTCACCTTAGGACTGGGTTGTAATTGGGAGCATCAATAGCTTAACGTTAACCCTGAACGAAGGAGAGGGAAGGGGCATTGAAATAAAAGAGTTACTTCTTGTCGCTTAAAAAATAATTGGCTTGTCATTTAATAACACCCGAAACCGATGAGCCAGGCACTAACATGAGGGAGGAAAGCACTTAATAGAAAATGAACGCAGGCGTTCGGGTGATCTGTCGATGTCTGAATGCTCCGGTGTTTCTGGCAACTTCGCTGTGAAAGTGTTAACGACAACAGGATAGTTGGTTTATTTATACAGCGCAATTTCTTACTCGCAAATTGCATTTCCGCAACGTATACTTAAAGAGCAGCCATGAACTCTATCTCAATAAGCTTCTTTGTTTTTAAACAGTTCACTGCAAGGAAAAGTACTCTAAAGAGATTTAAATTCTGCATGTATGCCTAATTAGTATATTATTTTTAGAAATTAACCTTAGAATAGGCGAGTCTAAGGCTTACAGAGTAGAGCATGGAAGACAAATGTTTATCAGTGTCCATGTAGGAAGAAATTCTATCAATTGTGTGAATTTATCAAAAAGCGCAAATAAAGGGCAATTAGCTGTGGTGAATGAGTGCGTATTTTGACGGTTTTCCCTAGGCATAACGTAAATACGAGTCTTTCTCTTAGAAAGTTCTCCTTGAATGAATCCCTTCCTTTAGCAGATAATCCTTTTGTACTCTACCTTCATCATTTAACTAATCACACTGTATGTGTGAACGCATTAACGTAAATAAACTAAACTTCCCACTTCCGAAAACAGCTTTTAAATAAAGGATACTAAACAAATGAAGAAAGGTAGTGAAAATGAAAATATTTAGGTAAAAGGATGCAAATACAGTAACAGCATGAATTGCATTCAGTGACATGTATCCTCCAAGCGACTACTGCAATGTAATACAACACGATATATAATATCTTTAAAACCATGAAAAGCATTATTCTGTAATGTGTTTGGTGAATTAATTTCATTCCGATTAATATGCAAATAATTTGGCTGAATCCTTTTCCGAATGCAATTTGATTTGTTGCTTTTGAAGTACAACAAAATACTTTTACAACATTTCAGTACCTTGGAAACATTCAAAGAGCTGCGCTGAGTTGAATATCGAAGCTATAAACACATCCAAAAGCATCGTCATTTGCAGTTTGAGAACTTTGCAACATTCTTCTAATAACAGATTTGAAATCATTGAACAAAAATTTAAATCAGCTTGTTAAAAGCAATGCTTTTAAAAGAAATTTTAAACATATAAAATATTTGCTAAAATTGAACTTTTTTTAATTTTAGAAATGTAAGCTATTAAGATAAAAACTTCTGAAAGATTTTATATCCCCTGTTTAAACGAAATTTTTAAAAATTATTTCACTTTGAGTAGAGATATAATTTGTCGAAAACTTGAAATATTTTTACAATTAGGTTTATGATGCTCAAAAAGAAAATAATCTTTGTATTACTGGTAAATAGCTGTATTAAATAACTGTAAAATAAATTTAATTAAAATTAACATACATAATGTAATTTACTGAAAATAATGTTGAAATGCACAAATGAGTGGGCGTATGCACACACGCACGCATGTGTGAGTGTGTTTGTTAGATGTGCAGCATCATTTTGAGTGTCATGAAGCTAATGATAATGCAGTTGATCATATTTTTACTTCCTTGTACGATGTTGAGTATAGGAGGTATTGTAATCGCGAAATATTTCGGGTAGCATATTTCAACCGAAACATCATTTTGATGGTTCCCGAAACCATTTGGACGATTTTGTTGCCCAAACTCTGTACGTTTAAGCAAAATAAAGGGCTCTTTCTTCCAAAACGGATTATAAAATATATTAAAAACGGATTCAAAGCTTCTGTACGTACGTACGTATGAACATACATATATATGCATATGTATATCTCGCATAACTGAAAAACGATTAGACTTAGAATTTTGTATATATATATATACCCGCCCACTCACCCGCCTAAAAATTCCTTAACCGGCCTATATTTTCGCAATAGTTGGTCATAGTTATATACTTTTTCCAATTACAGAAGTGTTTCAAATGACTAAATTATTCAGATTCAGACAATGCAAATTTAAAAAAATAATAATTTTCAGCAAATTACTATATCTAATTATATACATGATAACACTTTATATACGTTAAGTTGTCTAACAATACATAACTAGCAACATTTAATATTAGTTTAATGTTGTAAATATCTAACAATATTAAATGTAAGTTTCTCCAAAAATTATAAAACAGATTTAAAATGGATTCTAAAGAGATTTTTTCATAGCATCTGCGAGTACGTAAGCACGTATGTATTTATGTATCTCGCATAACTCAAAAACGAGTAGCCTCCGAACGTTGAAATTTTGTATATAGGACTGATATAACATGTAGATGTGCACCTCCTATTTTGGTTGCAATCGGCTGTACCAAAAGTATATAAATATATGCATATATATATCCATTCTGTTACTCGGCTCGGTGAGCTCAGTTTTTTTGTTCTTAATATGTTGGTAAATTGTGCATTTTGTGTTTTAAAAATAGTGGAATTATGGTTTTCTTATCTTCCGGTTAAGGTTTTTGTGTCTTTAGTAAATCTGCATGCAAGATTTTTAAAATTATCAACAATTTAAAAGCTGTTTAAGTGCGGCTAAGGCTAATCATTTTTCATATACTAGCCATATTTGTTTACATTTGAAACATAGAAGAATAGTGGATTTGTTTCCAATCTAGAGAAACTAAGCTTCGCAAGAACAAAGATAAGGCCTTCTTTTATTATTGCGAATTAAATCATGCTTAATCCATTCCGGAATTTATCCGAGGAAATAAGTGTTCAAGATTCACTTCGTAATTTTTGAGTTTTTGTGTATTTTTGCCTCGTCGCGAAATGAGAATTGAATTAATTGAATGAGAAATACGAAATCGTCTGTGAAAAAGTGTTTCTTTCTTCCCACTCCCTTTTTTTGTTTGTTTAATTTATTTTCTACATCGTTTCATATTTATCATAGTATTTGAATAGAACATGTGGCAACGATTAGATAATTCTTCAGATGTCATACATAATTTTGTGCATTCTGAGTTATAAAATGAATGGGATGTAACGCTGCTAAGTGAACCTAGCCCCAGAGTGTCGCTATGGTCAACAAATATAGTGAATTTTAAAGAGTGCATTTATTCTATTGTGGCTTATGCACTATCGACGAAGTAGATTTAATTCAATACAATATTAAATGAAATGCAAGAAAAAATGCGCATGATTTAATATTCCGTACAAGGAAGTCATGTGATGTACACATCAGATTTTTTTTAAAACCGGAGAAGAGTTCGAAATATTTTTGTACATGTCATGGTTTGATTATTATATTTCAACAAAATATCCATTTTGACAGCATTCGAATCCATTTAAACAATGTTTTTGCCTAAGATCTGTACGTTTGGACAGAGTAAAGGATTCTCTTTTCCAAAACGGATTATAAAATGGATTTAAATTGAATTCAGAAGATGTTTTTCTTCGTGACTTCTCTACGTTTGAATCTCACTTAACTCAAAAATGAGAAGTCGTAGAACGTTGAAGTTTCGCCCATAGGACTAATATAATGTGTAGTTTTACACTTTCTTCTTCCGTTGCAATCGGCCGTTCGAAACATATGTATATATATATATATATATATACATATGTGTGTAA